>CM051025.1:93139973-93739973 GCA_027627225.1 Congeria kusceri
ATGTCCGGTATTCTTTTGATTAATGTAATTTACTCATGTGCCGTTGTGAATACATGTCCGGTATTCTTTTGTTTAATGTAATTTACTCATTTGCCGTTATAAATACATGTCCGATATTCTTTTGTTTAGTGTAATGTAAAGGCTGGTTTTAAAATATGTACATCATACAATTTAATTAACTAACAAGACCACATAAAACATTTAATTTCAGTATTACAAAGACACGGTTTATTGCTTCCAGTTTTTAGTGTCAATCCCAAATTCAATGGTACCAAAATCAGCAACAAAGAGTGAACGGTTTATGTGCTATTAAAGCGATAATCCTCTACTCAGTGTAACATTAAGTCGTTATATTGTATGCTGATTTTTCTATTAGTGTTTCACTGATCTCTTTAGAGCTATAAAGGTCCGATGAAATAATGTATTTTCTTCTTTTTTTTTCTCGCCTATTTACCGACTTTTCCATTTCTGGTAAATAATTATTCCTCATTTAGTAAAGTAATTGACAGGCAAAAGGTTTGTTTTTCTCATCACATTAACAGTTTGTAGCAGAGATTTAAACATAATTCTTTTGCTAGCATTGTCATTGTAGTTTTTCTTGACTAATCTATATAAAGTGAATCGGTTCGTGATAATTTTCGTTTAATATCCTGATACAAATGTATACGCTTTCAGTTAAATAACGATTCATCTAGTCAAAACACAGCTTATTAGTAAGTTTTAAAAGCTACGCCTATATATTGCGTACCTTAGGGATTATAAGTGAATTTAAAGGGTGCACGAAGATCAATACCTTTTTTTGCGGATATCACTTTGACTGTGCATGGACACATAAAGAGATTGATGATCTGGTTGCCAACAAAAATGCTTTTTATTTCTATGGAACTAACATTAAAAGTAATAGCTGGGCTTGTCACAGGAGATTAAGTCGCAATTGCGATCATATGACATTTAAGAAGATGCTGTAGAGAAAGATTACACATTGTTTGCATAAAATACAATTTAAAAGTAAAATGCACCACATAAAACAATGTAACAAAAAAGCATAAATGTCTTTTTATCGCATATAAGTCTTGAATCTATTCTATAGAACTGATCCGTACCTATATCAATAGGGTTTAAATTGCACCAACACACTCATGTATGATATTCTCGCAACAACAAAACATTAAAATGAATCTATTTTACTAATATCTGAGATTCAATATCATTACTAAAACACATTTTTTTTATGAAAAATGTTAAAAAGAAACACAACATATATGAACTGTAACAGATATTGCAATGGCGTTCACGTTTTAGTTGCCGTTTTGTGTAGTTTATTCAAAGAAAGAAAAAACAATATTATTATGTCATGCATATATTTAATTTAAACTTATTTAGTTAGACAACAAAATAAAAATGAGTCATACGTACAATAAGTAATATGAACTAGATGAGAAAACAAGCGTCAGTAACGCTTATATTTGTTATACTACATTTGTTTATAATTGTAATACAGCCCACGTGCTTAAATACAGAAGGTACATACATACAGAATATATATTTCATACTGCTTATTACATTATGTTGTCTTTTATTAATTTACGTATTTATTAAATGTTAATATTTCAGTTTTAAGAGAAAAGTCTTTTAACTCAAATGTGTGAACTGATATGTTGCTCAAACGTCGAACGTTTGATTCATGATATTCCAGTTGCGTCCACATAACATCCTAATATATGTAAAATATACACATATTTATAAAGTATATAAATCTAACAAACTCATTTGATACAAACACTTAAACGCAACCAAACGTTTTAAAGGTGCTAAAGATATGCAGTAACTAAATCACTGTGTAATAAACCCTATATCAAAGACACAAATCATAATTATACGGTGCGAAAGGTATTGAGAACTACACAACGATAGTAATCATAACGTTTACTGTTTTATTACGATAGACCAGACCTCTCACAAGAATATAGACTCTTACTGACCTTGACAATGTGTCTACGTGCCGGGGATTTATTAGAGGATTTTTGAATAAACTATGTCAATAAAATCAAGATCAATGACATTTTTTGCATGAAGACAGGCGCATGTATGTTAGAAATACGCTATATAAAATCAATATACCTGCCTATGGGGTTTCCTGACGCAACGGGTTACGGTCTCGTTTATACCAATATAAGCTCACTATTGAGAGTAAAATTATTATTCTCTATTTTTAAAATACTGAGAAAAAACACACGAAATGACTTGCAAAGACATCGCAATCACCAGCATCATCATCGCATAATAATTATGATATTCACTTCACAATCATCATCACCATCACAATCACCATAAAATCATCACCATCACAATCACCATAATCAGTATTCATTCATATAAATAGAAAAACAAAACACAAATAGCAATGGGTATTTGTATTTGACAGCATTTTGTGTTTTACATATACAACGATGTTCTTGTATCCTAGCGCTCATGCAACAACTGTAGCATCGACAGCGTAAGTTAGACGTCTACTGTCGGCACGGTAGAATGGTTGAGGAAGCCAGCTGCGCCGTTAAGTATCGACTGGTCAAACATCTGAACATTGGGTAAACCCTCAACAGGAAAACCTATCTTAAAATAAACATAAGTGCGATTGAAATTTTGCAAAGTCAGTATACATCTATATGTGTGACGCGGTCAGCGAAAATGAGTCCTGTGGCGGTAACGACGTTATCCAGAAAAAACGAGATTAAAATTTCTACACGATTTTCTCCCATCATTTCTTTGTTTAATTAAGCGTGCATGTCATTAATATGCAGTAATTTCGATAGAAAATGTAATAAGTAACAAACTTAATCTCTTTAGCCCTTAAATGTTGTGAAATCAATAAATTTTACTGTTTTGTTACCAGTTTATTAGGGTAATTTCCCCCCGAGCGGAAGAAGGTGTCGCTGGTCGCCATTTTGTGTAAATAATGTCGTTTTGATATCGGAAATGTCCTTATTTTTTCGGTTAATTTGAACATTAAAGCTGTATTGTTTGACTTTATACATGGAAAACCAATTTCAGCAGGTACGCATGGCATTTTCTGTTGTTGTCATTGTTTATCTATCGATTTATTTGCCTTTTCCTTGTAAAAATTATCAGCAGAGTTATACCCGGAAGTAATTTCTTAATAAAATAACGTTAAAAACTCATATACATAATATAAATGTACTCGTTTTGATAAGAAAATTTTGCAAAGGCTTTTACTTTTTATTTCTTAAATGCGAACATAATTATGCCATTAAATGTTAATGGAAGTCTTAAAGACATTATTAATGTGTTTTGCCTTGTTTTCATATATCGTAAAGTGACCTCATTCCGTGGGAGACCTCATTCCGTTGATTTGATATTTGGATGACGTCACACGCATGCGCTAATCCAATATTGTACACTAAAATGATTTTCAATTAAAATAAAAAAACATTACGAAAAATTGGAGAAAACAAATCAATTTAAATATCTAACCTGATGAAACGTGTTCCATTTTACTATCATGTAATTCCATAGCCATTGCTTAACACCAGTAATCACTAAACACTGTTATTTCCAAGCAGACGACTGAACTAGGGTAAACACTAAACTTTGATTGATAGCTTCTTTCCCGCCTATATGCTGGTTTCTACAGAGTACAGTCCCTTTGTTGTGTGTAAAGTTACGTCACCGGAATTAGGTCAGCATTGTTTATGCCAAACGAGATTACAGTGACTGTCAATTTTATTCTTATTGCATTGGATTACTTTGTGCAATTAAACAATTTTTAGATGCAATATACTGGAATTAAATAATTCTTTGAAGGTAATTCATTTGTTATTGCATTACTAACACTGCAAAAGAGATTTTGCTCATTAGTCCCTTATGTCACCGCAATTAGGTCACTGGTGGATAGATTTGTGGTTTGTCCACCTTTTATGGTGAACACATGCCTGCGCATTGATCGCACTTAAAAATTATGTTTTTGCATGAGTAATTTTTAAAATTGTTATTGAAACCAATAAAAATTTCTAATTATTAGTATTAACAATAACAATTGGTGAAGAAACTTTACTGCATAAACAAACTTAAAAAAAGCAAGTTTTATTCTTCTACACGTTTCTTATGTTTTGTAAATTCTGATCATCTGGCTCATAGCAGGTACCCTAAGAGCTCAGACAGTTGTACTGTTTCTTATATCATAGGCCGATTGATTTTTGTCAGCATTGAATTAATTTAAGGCATGGCCTGATTGACCCGCCTCATTGATTTGTAACTGTAAGGTCATTTGACCAACCAAAATATCTGACAATACACATGTATGCAGGAGTTTTTACTATTTGAAATAGTATTTAATCATAACATGAGTACAGAAACTTTTTGTAAATAAAATTGAACTTGTTAATATTTTGTTTTGTTGCAATTTTGTCATCAAATATATTAGTCAAAACGTTTGGTGGAATTTGCACAACATTTTGATATGTGCTGTGTTTAGAAATAAGGTTAATGTAATGTTCAGAAAACTGTAAGGTTGGCTGAATCCACCAGAAAGAAGATGTCTATGATGCAACAGCCAAAACTGTATTTGTTTTATTTGTTTTTCAGAGAAGCAAGTGTTTTATCTTGCATATGAAGGCTTGGCGCCAGGAAAAGGGGCCCATCCAGCTATAAGCTTCCTCCGCCATTACCTTAAATACTATGGTCTTGGTGAGAGGTAAGCTCAATTCCACTGTAACAACTGTGATGGACAGAATAAACATAATACTGTCCTTGTGTATGCTGTGTGGATAAAATTGACTGGTAAGTATTCTGCCTTAAAATGCTTATAGTTATACATAATCTATATACCATTCACATGTTATTTTCTTGGACACTGGGATGATTTCATGTATTACCATGGAAAATGTGCACATTTTCCACATTGTTTAAAAAACAGTCCCAAAGCCTAATGTATTAAACAGAATATCTTCATTTGTTGGATATTCTATCCTAAAATTGCTATCTTAAATTTATATTTTGAAGGAATACACTAGGGGATGGAATACTCCTTGAGGCTGGCAGGCCACACCAAGTTATCAAGTGACTGTCATTTTTGGCTGTGGGAAAACAAATAGCGACATATGGATGCTGTAACCATGCAGGTATTATGAACTATGAACCGAGTATTATTCCACATGATATTAGGTAATCATGTCACCAAATTACAGAAACCCTACCGAGCTTGAGAGATTAATCTGATGATGAATGTCATAAGAAATCCCTACTATATTTACATTTTAATTAACAACACATCTATTAAGGACTGGATAGTTAATGAATGACATTAAATTATAATAGTTAAGTTCAAATGTATGACCTATAATTACAGAAAATCATGAGGGATTATTGTTAACAAATGAATACTGGTACTTGTACTGTACTATTTATACAGGACACAGCCACAACAGTCATGAAGTCGTGCCAGTATGCCCATAATATGCCACATCTGGTTTCTTCAGTAGAATGTAGATGCACCTAGTGTTGAAAGCTTACTGATGGTCCCGAGGTAAAAGTAAAATACGGGAAAGCCAGGTTTCAACCTTCAGACTGATGCAATGGCGAACCAAATATTTGGACCAGGTTTCACCATTTGTCTTCAGAAAGGCAGTGGTATCTCCATGATGAAATCTGAGAGTTTTGTCGTGCAACTGTTGCTGACCTGCCAATTACCTCTAGTTCCTAAATGGGATCATCAAAGACAAAAATGAACGTGCTGAATGTTTGTTTAAATGTGTAAACATTCAATAATGTTTGATAATAACTGGACAAAAGGAATGCGTTTTTCCATAACTGTTAAACTTAACAAAAGCTCTAAAATTCGTTTTAAGTTAACCCGTGCTCTATTCACAAAGCTTTATAGGGAAAACCTAAGTTTTTTTTAAATCACACAATTCTTAAATTCTATGGAGGTTTCATGAAGTAGTCTTTTTATATTTAAATGTTTTAAACTAGTAAAAATTGCTTAGGTGTAATAATTAGCACATTTATAGCACGTAAGTACTGTTTAAGATTTTCTTTAGGAAATTGTTGAATACTGGCCCAGTACACGTACCAGTATCTTATTATACTCTATTACATGTATCTTGTTTTCATGTGGACAAAACCTAAGTATTCTGAAATGGATAAGTTTTAGTTGTTATTTGTAATGATGAAGAATTATTTACCTTGTTTTCTTACAAACTAAAATGTTTAAGTATTATGTTATGGGTATGTATTCTAGTGTTGTCAATTTTGAATAAATGATGCTAGTAACATTTTGTTTGATGTTTTACCCTAGCGTTTAAGGATGTAAGTAACACACAATTATATTGTTAATTGTGTTCATGTGTTTAATATTCAATTAAACAATACTAGTGTGCGTGCTAAAACTATAAAGGTTGTTTTATAAACACATGTGACATGCATTACTTAAATCATTATTGCATGTTTGTTTGTTATACTGCCCCATTAGCATCTAAAATGCTGTTGCTATGGAGACAGTTACTGTTTTCAATAATGTGTGCATTCGCTGAAATGAATCTTTTATGCATCAGCTGTAGTGTGCATATTAAAAAAAAGAATAATATTGGCTGAATGAAACAAATATTATGGATATCATATAAGTAACACAGTTTATTACTCTTAAACCTACATACATGTAACTTGATTCCAACAGGTTTGTAAATATATTTCATGGCAGTGCAATTATCACAAAAAATGTACTTTTATAAGCTTCTAAATAAGATACTAATATGCAAATACAATGTGTTCACCAAGATTTTGGTTAAAAAAAATGAAATTGGTGATGTGCACTCAGTTTTTAATCTAAATAACCAATTTTCTAATTTGGTTACCATGGAAACTGTGTTTTGAAATATTTTTTGTAACACCGTGAGGACAAAATGAAAAATAATTATTTATTTTATACAACTGTAGTATAGTCGTTGATAATAGTGTTGTTATTGGGTATTGTTTGTATATCAATATAAGTAATATAAAGTGTACTTTTTGGTTCTTATTTTTTGCACAGTTTTGTGACATTTTGTATCATACGGTGGTATTACATTTCTGGCAATATCTCAAAAAATAAAAAGGATAGAAGCATAATTTGTTCAGTGTTTTATTTCTTAAAGATAGTACTGAATGAAAATGTAAAAAACTGAAAATGTGATTACACATAAATATATAATCATTAAACTCTATAACAAAGTGAGCTGTGACAAGTATCATCTGAAAAAAATAATTATGGGCGGGCGGGTGGGAATACTGCCTCTTTCTTTATCCATCTTGTTGCTGCCAAACACAGACCTCGAATGGCGATAAATGCCCTATACACGGATAATGTACCCTTGCACGAGAATTCCGTGCATAACCCGCCAAACTTTGCAGCAAACACTCTTAAACAACTAAATAAAGTACAATTCCGTATTTTTCGAAACGAGAATAATTTCATATATACTCAGTCTTCTACTCTATGGAACCGGTGTACATGTACTTTCTATTATGACAAATAGCACTTAATATCAAACTATATATAATGGTTTTGTAAATTAATTTTTCACATACCTAGAAATGCGAAATGAGCTTAATTCGACTATTAAAACGAAAACAGTCCTGCAATATGCAATCGAAACACTTCATATATGCTCCAAATGTATCCGTTAAGACATTTTACACATCAGGTAATATAATTAAATATCAGCAAAGCTTTCAACTTATAACATGGTAGGGACATGCCGATAAAGATATTTCAACGATCATTGATTCAATTATTAAGCCGCGGAGACAGGTTTGGATCAATCGCCCTATGATTTGAATTAATTATTTACCGATATATGTCTAGACTAAAAACACAGACAATGACAAGAATAATACGTTTCTCTGATTATTTATCGAAATCACTTTAGGGCTGAGTAAAATAATTACGAATGTGTATGCTGTGCAATCAACTATTTTGTATATTGTTTTGTTTGACGGATTATACGATTTTTCTGTAAGAAACTTTACGCTATAACTATGCGTTTCAAAGGATTTGGATACAATTTTCGGCAAAAGCTGGAAATGAGCTAATACACAAACGAATATATTTCGGTGGTGGTTTGGATAACCGTCTGCATATATCGATGATTCATCGATGACTTTTAAAGAATTCTTTATTATTTTGATACTTGCGAAATTGCCTCATTAACCGGCATAACACATTAATTTACTTGTACAATGCATAAAGGAATGAACTACTTTGACAGGAGGTCTCTTTTTATTTGTTTTATATATTGTAATGCAAATGAAGAACGAATCGCATCTCTAGGCAACAGTTGACGAAAGCTGTTAATACAAACTGCTTGTAGCTAAGCATTGAGGGAACATCTTCTGAATATAAGGTCAAATATTCATAACGAATTGTTATAAACATTACCGTGTATTATATTCTGTATAAATCGTTTTCTTAAACGTACTAAAACCTAAATCAAGTGCATTTAAACGTTACGATTTGGGAATATTAATATTTGACAAATTAAACAACGTATTGTCTAGCATGTTCATAAATCGTGTACTAATCGTCAAGGCAAATGTACTATAACTGTGGCAACAAGAAAAACGAAAATTGCTACGGGGATATCCGGTCATACAAAGAAATATCCTCGAATATATTGGAGGGAATATAAAACTGCTGTAAGTCTTAGTCAATATTTCATTTCAATTTGTATTTCATTTAAATATGTATATGTGACTAATACTAAATGCACATAATCATTAATAAATATAATACTTATTGTGTTCAAATACCATTAAAGAATATATACGTTCAAGCATGTTGTCTGCATTATTTTCGTGGCTTCACAGTCGGTGACGCTCCAACCAAAACTGTACGCCAAAATGACATTGCGCGCGTCAAAATGACGTTGCGTGTTTTTGTCATTTTTTTCAAATAATCACCAGCGCAAGCTACACATTTTTCATGGCGCGCTATCCACTGCTGAAACAGGTTAATGTACCACTCTTCATCTAACTGGGACACAACACGCTTGACCGCATGTGACAGGTGGTCAAATGTCTCAAACTTCGTGCCCTTCAATGCCGACTTAATCACGGGAATCGCGCGAAAATCCATCGGGGCGAGGTCTGACGAGTATGTGGTAGATCAACCAGTTCTAATCCCAGGAGCCGGATATCTAGCTTAATTGGTTGCGTGGGTTGTGGGGAAAGGTGCGTTGCCGTGGTGAAGTATAATATCACACACGTCTACAAACGTCCTGAATAGTGACGCTCATATCAACAACGTCTTTACCTGTAGCAACAAACGTTGAATCTATTTTTTTTTTTTTGACGTCTTTTGGTCCCTCCCATTATTGTCTTCCAGCAACACACGGCCTTCCCAGAATCGTCTGCCATTCGAAAATATGCGTCCGTGACATGTTGGTGCCTGCCGATGTCTCCTGAATCATCTCGTAGGTTTTGGTCTGCGAATATTTAAGCTTACAACATAAATTTATAATACCGCGCGTTCCAGTTGCATCCGATGACGCCATGAAGAAAACGGGTGGTAACGCTTAAACTCGTTTTGCTAACCAGTCGTGTCTAAAATGATGTCAGAAACTCGACAAATGGCGTTGAATACACCAATGACATCGTACGTCAATTGGCGCCGAAACGGTACGTTTTAAACTATATATCTCTACATCAAATTCAAGCGCTAAAGCAAAATTACGGCACCGTCCCCGCTTAAACGAGTATGGATTGCTATAGCAACGAGCAACATACAGAGTGTTTGCTTTGAAATAAATATTGGTGTGTTTCCGTATAAAATAATATATGAACACTTGTTTCTGAAGTTTTCATTAAAATATATTAAGCAATAAATAAAATTCAAAGCCATCCGGTTAATTTTGCATCACCCCTCGTACAACGCAACAAAGTACTTAATAACATACTATTTACATTGACTTATGTGTCAATAAGTACATTTCCAATACCCTCTTGATCCAGATATCTACGAAAAGCAGACTTTTAATACTAACCTTGTATTCTGTTATATGACAAAAAAAATCTAAACAAATCTAATGGCATGCTTTGAGGTTGATCGCATTGCTGGACGGTTGTTGGTCTCAAATTCATACGACGCCATATCAAGTATTATGGCTTGATTATATTGCCAACAGATTGAATGTATGGTATTTATACGGGCATTGACCGCTTATACGTATCAGGTTTTTTATATACCTATGGAACCCAAACTTTTTCGTCCGTTTTCGGTTTTCGGGAAAACCGGTTGCGACGTAAACTTGCAGTAAAATAAGGATCCGATAGATACTTGTGTGTGTGTAAATACCTACTTAAGTAAGTAAATAATATAACATATTTTGACCTGATATGTTGCGAATTATTCTCAATATTTCTAGAAACTAGTTTTTTTCGCGCTATTTCCTTTTATCTGTTACCCGGCCTAAACGTAACACTGAAAGGTCTGATCGGGAACCAATTGTGCGTTACAGCTGTGACGGCATCAAGGTAGTAAACCTGAAATCATTTCCCGCGTGTTTTTTCCTAAAATCGGCTGATGTCGGTAAAGGCTATATTCTGTCTGGTTTAATTGTTCATTCAACATTTAGCCGTTTTCAACTTTTGTGTTGCTTTAACGTTTATCTATTAAACAAACATGTATAAAGTGTGATAATAAGCATTATTATGTATCCCACTGAAAAGCAACCCTCAAGTTGAATTCAGCGCATTTGACACACACATATATTCAGACACTAAACCAAACATGAGAAAAATGGTAACATAAAATTTTGTGGATAATCAAATAACAACGTTTTAGTTTTGGTTATTTTAAGTCTCTCTTTGTCTCATTCAAACTCACTCACATCAATTAATGAATAAATAATGTGCTGTAAATTTATGACTACGGTTGGCGTAAGATTTTATTATTGGTTGTTTGCAATATTTTTGTTAAATTGGTAAAGCGTGCATCACTACGTACAGCCATCACGGTGAACACAAGCACTAGCTAACCCATGTCGAACTAGTCAATCAATCAACAATCGGCGGTGACCCACAAGCAAAACTGTCAAGAAACCAACGTCGGTATGTGTCACTCTAATACGAAGAAATCGGTTGAAAGATTTTCGATGACGTCCTTGGTTGCCAGATAATTGATGTCGTCTTCAACATGTGCATGGCGATAACAACGGAGAAGTCAACGTAATTACACTATCGTCCATTCATATGGCAGTAATGCTGGTGTCCATACGACCGCGAAACGAACATACTAATTAGTTAATGGTGGATCAGAAGTTAATTGCTTTATGTATTATTAGTTTCAAGACACATAGGGTCCATCAAACACAGTGATCCAGAGTACTCATGTGCGATTTCACAGACGTAAAATGGCTCTGACGGTTATTAGAATAATAATTAACCTTAGGAATAATCAATCAAGCGCATAATCTTGGTCAATACATTGTCTGTGTTTCTTCTCTTGACATGTATCAGAAGATAATCAGATCAGATCACTGGGCGAGATATCAATGGATCTCAATGTGGTAAATGTATTAGATAAGTGAACTGTGCAATATATTAACCGACATTGTGCGTGCATATTACTTGGCGCGACTGAATTATTTTGAGATTGGTAAAATGCATGCGTACTAAAGTTATGTTGTATGTTTGTGTTAGATTCACGAACATGCCTTTTGACACAATCCAGCTAATGTGTAAGATGTAGCTATCGGGAAAACGTATTTTTGTTTAAGGTTACCCGAAACACCTTCAAATAAAGCCCCGAACCTAGAACATCTTATTTAGTTAGTCAAATATTTATTGTTGGTGATATATCTTCTGGAAAAAACAACAGATAAGAAGTCGCAAAGTCGCAACAATCTCTACAAAAATAATAATCCATGTCTAAACTTGTGTATATAAAGATGCAATATATACCGCGTGTGGTGCCTATTATTTATTGCTGCTGTGTATACAACTTGGTTACACGATCGTTTAACCAAGATGGAACCCGTCCGCAATTAATATCGAATCATGTGGCAATAAGGTAGACTTCTCTAGAGTCAATTGAAACATCGTTAGTAATTATAAACACATGCATGCGTCCGTGAAATTTGAATCTAAATACTCAGATTTCGAGACGGATTTGATATTTATCAAATCTATACTCGCCAGTTACAATATCTTAACAGTTATATCTACTAACTGTTACAAAATGCATTGTACAACAAACCGCTTTAAGACTGTTTTTGCATGGCAAGTATTGCAAGCCATGCATGCAATTAGTTTATGTATTTATGAAAAACAATCAATATTTAATTCCAGACGTTATAATGTGTTATTGAAACAGGCGTTTGGTTTAAAACGGTTCATAACTTTCATTATCAAATGCGTGCGTAGGCAGCCGTACGTATTTTTTCCATCACATCATGTATAGAACTCGAATTTAATTAAAAAACCAGACCTCACAAAGGCTTAACGCTCTGCCCTGTGTGACTGGAGATCGTTTAGCTTTTAAATTTTGCACGAGGAATCCACTGCACCAATTGCTTATAAATCAATAAAATTACAATTTTAACGGAGAATGTTAATCTCATTATATTCATGCTATAGTTATACATGTAATAATTGAAGGTGTTTCGGGTAACCTTAAACAAAAATACGTTTTCCCGATAGCTACATCTTACACATTAGCAGGATTGTGTCAAAAGTACATTGGATGTTAGTTTTCTTTTCATATTATTACATATACATATATAGCATGAATATAATGAGATTAACATTCTCTCTTTAAAACTGCTTAAATAAGTTTTGTTCCTTTTTGTTGCTATAATAGAGAACGAAATAAACATTGTTAATCAATCAACCGCCCACATATCTAGGTCTTGTGCGTGTTTAATTTTGAATACAGTATTACATATTATATGTCAAATTACTTGTTGACATAACAATCAACGTTTAAATTTTATATAGCAACTATTTTCTTGCATGTCGATTCTGGCAGTGTCGTGCAAATAATGGAATTCTGCATTAGGCCCCCCCCCCCCCACCAAAAAAAAAACGCCCCGTTTCTTTTCTCCCGACCGACCTTTTACTTTTGCTGCCGACCCTAATATTTTTTGGTCCAAAAATAATTTATTTATTTCCTCCGATAAATATTCTTATTCATTTTACCAAACAAGATTTTACTTGGCTATCGCGTTTCATAAACCTGATAATGATTCACTGTTGCACATGGTACATATTTTACTTAATTGTGTCAATGTTTTTATTGTTATTTTGTGGAATATTGGACTACATTTACTTTCATAAAAAACGTAATCAATGTATATTCAGAACGCGTACATAATTCCCTTGTGCGGAAACACGTATTTACTCCAAATTGAATGGAAATATTCATGTTACTATTCAATAAGTTTTATGCCGTAACACAATCTCCATGTTAATTCCAATACATTTATATTTCGTCACTCCCATTTAAATCTACAATCAGCACAATGATATTAATATAAATAATATAATAGGTACATATAATTCCTATTTATATCGATAGATATTATTTAAAAGCATTTGTCGGTCATCTAGTGGCTTTAACATAGGTAAAGTGGTAAAAACAATATAAATGATAATGTATAAAACATATATGACTTCCACAAAAATACATATCACATTTTATTCATTTTATCTTACCATTTATGGAATGGTCGCCTTAAACTCACTAACAGCCCTCTTGCTCCGTGATGTTAATAGCCGCTGCAAGTTAAATATATGCGGTGTAATAACATATAGAAATAGTGACTTTAAGATAGAAAAGAGCAATTCTGAGAAGTTCTGCCATTTTACTAACTCGTGGAATCATATTACAAATTAATATAAATGCACATTTTGCTCAATAAATACCAAAATAAAAGTAAAGCAACTATTGACAATCATTATAGAGACGACTGCAACAAAAATAGACCAATATTAACCTCATAAAAAACCCATGAACTTCACTTAGATAAAAAACATGTCCACTCACTGCAGATCCATGAAATGCCACTGCTTAGGCGGGAAGGACTTAGCCCAACCCAAAGACACACACATTAAAGAAAATACAATTGACCAACATAGATTAAAAACAAATAATATATAAACAAGGGAGACAATTCTAAAACCTATAATTTGTGACCGGTTACATATATGCAACTATATATGTTGTACGATCGTACATAAAAAAGTAAGGGTCGGTAGGTAGGTTTTTTTTATTTTATTTTTATTTTGTATTATGATGGGAGAATGGTGTGTGTGTGTTCAATAGATGTTTCGATTTAGATGAGTACCGTCATTGATAAAAACACCTGTAACAACTGAGAAGAGTAAAAATGCAACGTCATCAGTTAGCCAGGGCTCTGTCTTATCAAAGATCTTACGACAAGTTTAAGTTACGACTGAATTTTGTAGTTTAATAAAATAGACATTTGTTATCAGTATGTTCCTGAAAAAAGGACATTTGAAAGATACCAAGGAAATGAACTGAATTACTGAAATAAAGTAATCATAGATATTGGTGCTTAGCATTTATGCTTCTTCGAAAATTGCATCGTAATATAAATATGTCCTACGATGTTTAATAAGACGGGTCCCAGGTCTGTAAAATCTGCAAGCCGTTAGCAACAACCATAGCAACGGTGTCGGTTTGACTTTAAAAAGACTTTGATGTGACTGCTGATTGAATAGTAACATGAATATTTGAATTCAATTTGGATTAATATGTGTTTCCGCACAAGGTAATTATGTATGCGTTTCTGAATATACATTGATTACGTTTTTATGAAAGTAAATTTAGTTCAATATTCCATACAATAACAATAAAAACATTGACACAAATTGGTAATATATGTACAATGTGCATCAGTGAATCGTTATCAGGTTTATGAAACACGATAGCCAATTTAAATCTTGTTTGGTAAAATGAATAAGAATATTTATCGGCGGAAATAAATAAATTATTTTTGGACCAACAATATTTAGGGTCGGCAGCAAAAGCAAACGGTCGGTCGGGAGACCAGAAAGGGGACTATTGTTTTTTTTTTTGGGGGGGGGTGGGGGGTGGGCCTAAAGTAGAATTACATTATTTGCACGACACTGCCAGAATCGACATGCAAGAAAATAGTTGCTCTATAAAATGTAAACATTGATTGTTATGTTAACGAGTTATTTGACATATAATATGTAATACTGTATTCGAAATTAAACACGCACAAGTCCTAGATATGTGGGCGGTTGATTGAATAACAATTTTGATTATAGTAACAAAAAGGAACAAAACTAATTTAAGCAGTTTTAAAGATCAGTACATTGGATGTTAGTTTTTTTTCATATTAATACATGTATAACTATAGCATGAATATAATGAGATTAACATTTTTCGTTAAAATTGTAATTTTATTGATTTATAAGCAATTGGTGCAGTGGATTCCTCGTGCAAAATTTAAAAGCTAAACGATCTCCAGTCGCACAGGGCAGAGCGTTAAGCCTTTGTGAGGTCTGGTTTTTTTTATTAAATTCGAGTCCTGTAAAATACGTACGGCTGCCTACGCACGCATTTGATAATGAAAGTTATGAACCGTTTTAAAACAAACGCCTGTTTCAATAACACATTATAACCTCTGGAATAAAATATGGATTGTTTTTCATAAATACATAAACTAATTTCATGCATGGTTTGCAATACTTGCCATGCAAAAACAGTCTTTAAGCGGTTTGTTGTACAATGCATTTTAGTATATAGAACTGTTAAGATATTGTAACTGGCGAGTATAGATTTGATAAATATCAAATCCGTCTCGAAATCTGAGTATTAAGATTAAAAATGTTCGTGAATCTAACACAAACAAACAACATAACTTTAGTACGCATGCACTTTAACAATCTCAAAATAAATCAGTCGTGCATTCGCCAAGTAATATGAAGGCACAATGTCAGTTAATATATTGCACAGTTCACTTATCTAATAAATTTACCACATTGAGACCCATTGATATCTCGCCCAGTGATTTGATCTGATTATCTACTGATACATGTCAAGAGAAGAAACACAGACAATATGATTTATTATTCCTAAGGTTAATTATTATTCTAATAACCGTCAGAGCCATTTTACGTCTGTCAAATCGCACATGAGTACTCTGGATCGCTGTGTTATATGGACCCTATGTGTCTTGAAACTAATAATACATAAAGCAATTAACTTCTGTTCCACCATTAATTAATAAGTATGTTCGTTTCGCGGTCGTTGCGATCCCAGCATTACCGCCATATGAATGGACGTTTGTGTAATTACGTTGACTTCTCCGTTGTTGTCGCCATCATGCAGATGTTGAAGACGACTTCAATTATCTGGCAACCAAGGACGTCATTGAAAATCTTTCTACCGATTTCTTCGTATTAAAGTGACCCACACCGACGTTGGTTTCTTGACAGTTTTGCTTGTAGGTCACCGCCGATAATTGATTGATTGACTAGTTCGACGTGGGTTTAGGTAGTGCTTGTGTTCATAAATTTACAGCAAATTATTTATTCATTAATTGATGTGAGTGAGTTTGGATGAGACATAGGGAGACTTAAAATAACCAAAACTAAAACGTTGTTATTTGATTATCCACAAAAGTTTATTGTTACTATTGTTGTCATTTTTTGGTTTAGTGTCTGAATATATGTATGTGTCAAATGCGCTGAATTCAACTTGACGGTTACTTTTCAGTGGGAGACATATAAGGTTAGATACCAGTAATTCCAATTCCCATAGGGTCCCATTATAAAACGGCAAACTTCCCAAGCATTTTTCTAGCATTTCCCTTTTATTTCAGATCAGACATGCCGGTATCAATATAAAGATCAATCTGTCCTCTTCCAAAATTTGCAATAAAAAAGATATGTCATTTTACTTCTAAGAAAATGCATCTCAATTCAATGCAGGCACCGGTAGAAAACAGGGTTTCAGCAGTCATATTTCGACAAAGCCCCATTCCACAGTAAACACACCCCAAAAGTTCACCTTTTAAGTTAGCCTCCAAAGAAATGCACCAAAATGTTGCAGACACGCATAGAATATTAAAAATAACCACAAAAGGCATGTCTGACATTGCTAAATGGCTTTTATGTCAGAAGAGAAGAGGAACTCTTTAGTTATAGGCACTACTTTTGAATGGACCACAGAGGGATACACAATGTTTTACTGGTATCTAACCCCATACCACAGTAAACACACCCCAAAAGCTCACCTTTCAAGTTAGCCTCCAATGAAATGCACCAAAATTTTGCAGACACGCATAGGATATTAGAAATAACCACAAAAGGCATGTCTGAGATTGCTAAATGGCTTTTATGCCAGAAGAGAAGAGGAACTGTTTAGTAATAGGCACTACTTTTGAATGGACCACGGAGGGATACACAATGATTTACTGATATCTAACCTTAAAGAAAACTCAAAATTTTGCTATCATGAACAAATCTCTTCTGCATCATTACTAACCTACTTGTACCACGCATGCAAAATTTCAGGTCGATCCGCTAAGTAGAAATGCCCCCAAAACGCATTTGAGTATGATACATGATACGCCATCTGGCTTGCGTTTCAGTACTTGGATGGTTTAGGGAGCGACAACTAAAATTCGCACCTAAATCACATAAACCAATCAAAATACCAGTTCATTTAGACTTATTTTAATGCAATGGACAGTAATAAGGTATAAAACGTGTAATATTTGCGTAAAACATGATTCGACGTGCTTTGAGCTGCAAAAAGCGAGTTTCCGTACTTTAAAAAAAACAAATTACCCGAAAAAACAGGTTTCGCTTTAAAAATTGTAGATAACGTGTCAGTTACAATATTATTCACATTTAGTCCCGTGAAAAGTAATAAACGCAGTAAAATAACACAGGTACATGGCGATTTTATGTATAAGTGGACCCTAAAGGACCAGTCCCTGGTTTTCTTCAAGGTTAGATACCAGTAATTCCAATTCCCATAGGGTCCCATTATAAAACGGCAAACTTTCCAAGCATTTTCTAGCATTTCCCTTATATTAGTTTGGGCAAGCCAGGTATCAATTTAAAGATCAATCTGTCTTCTTCCACAATTTGCAATAAAAAAGATATGTCATTTTACTTTTAAGAAAATGCATCTCACTTGAATGCAGGCACCGGTAGAAAACGGTTTCGGCAGTCATATTTCGACAAAAGCCCCATACCACAGTAACACCCCCAAAAAGTTCACCTTTCAAGTTAGCCTCCAATGAAATGCACCAAAATGTTGCAGATACGCATAGCATATTAGAAATTACCACAAAAGGCATGTCTGAGATTGCTAAATGGCTTTTATGCCAGAAGAGAAGAGGAACTCTTTAGTAATAGGCACTACTTTTGAATGGACCACGCACGGAGGGATACACAATGATTTACTGGTATCTAACCTTAAATAATAATGCTTTTGATCACACTTGATACATGTTTGTTTAATATATAAACGTTAAAGCAACACAAAAGGTGAAAACGGCTAAATGTTGAATGAACAATTAAACCAGACAGAATATAGCCTGGCACAATTTTAAGTTTAAAGTTCACGATTGTATATACCATACGTCACGAAATATTTGAGTTGTTGGATACTGTTTAATATAAACACTTGCACTTCGAGTAAACTGTTTATAATCATACAAGCTTTATTTTTTTCTGATTTTCGGTGTGACGCGAGTGGAATCTGAAACACCGTTAGTTAAGTTCGGTGAGCTACACTATTCTGTAAATGAAATAAGAGGAACTAATTACAAATATAGCCCAGAGGGATATGAATTTATGTGACGCCTGTTGGAAACTCTGGTACTCTGTATGTACATGGTTTCAATCATAGAATTTCTGTAAAGCCGATATTACAATTAGGGTTAGTGAACGTCATAATAAAGTATTAAAATCCTTAGTTGCTTCTTAGATCTGCTAAATGAGACACATCTGTACTACGTCTGTTTATGTGGCATGTAACTGTGTGCAGCAACCAATATAGTGCAACATATTTACTCTTTCAATCTGATCAGATCAGGTAATGTGAAACATCACAGCGACTGCTGGAAAGCATGCATCCTATAATAATATCCCTCACGTGAACGTTATGTGTTTTTATCCATGAAATTAAAAATCGCATAATGTCGGGTTGATTTCGTGTAATTTGTTCGTGTAGCCATATTTCTTTAATGCTAAAGGGGTACTTGTCTTACGATATAACTTGTTGATTATCATTGCTGCTTTTTCAAATTTTCTAAATGTCAACTAACTGTATTCTCTGCTGATGTCACTATTCTGTTTCAACTTTTGCAAAAACCAATTGCATGATTAAACTGCAACAATAATTCATTTGTTTTTCAGAGAAATATTTCTGAGTGAAAAGCAAGAATAAATCGTGAACATTAATAATGAAACGTGTAGTTAAGGTCATTGTGCATTCCTGATCACTACCAATATGCACTCAGATGCACT
This sequence comes from Congeria kusceri, assembly GCA_027627225.1. NCBI lineage: Eukaryota > Metazoa > Mollusca > Bivalvia > Myida > Dreissenidae > Congeria > Congeria kusceri. Next base: position 93,159,501 of record CM051025.1, read on the forward strand.
CAAATGATCAAACGTATGTAGCAGGTGCGAAGGATAATACTATCGATGATTGATAGTGTAGAACCAAGTACCTGATACTATTGACATCTCAATTACCGATACTAGGCATCGTTCCCACGTACTAACTTCGTATAACTCTCTCTGAAGCATTTAAAGGCCTAGTTTAATCCTTCTTTATTTGACCACCCAAATCTGGGGTATTGAACTCCTTGTATTGGCACTCTGCTGTGGTCAAAGTGTGAACACAGTGTGGCGACCTTTATCAGCTGATATAAATACAATGCAAAAAATTGAAATGGTGCACTCAGCCGCTGCTCCCTAAGCTGAGAGAAAAAATTGCAGATAATGATAAGAGATTTTATGATGGACCAGTACACAGAGTGGAATATCCCATGGAGAGGCCAGCCATTCCTTAAACTAGGCCTTTAACCGCTTTATCTTTATATTGTTGATACGCAAAATATCATCTTGGATAGTTTTCTACGTGTAACAACATGAATAGTTTCGGATCATTCGTTGTTTCAAAATTGCATTGTATTGCGTGCCATTTTGTGTAAACTGGGTAAACAGTTATTCAATGCTAACCAGTAATTATGGTGACATTATGGAAATGTCCAAAGCCCTATATATAAATGACGTTTACACAAATGCCAATCGTAAATGCAAAGTAAGATAATGTCTTATCCAGTCATTGCACTTGAATATCCATAATTACGCAAAATAACACGTTGTACATCGGTGAAGAACTTACCAAAACGATGAATGGAAATTTAGCATTTAACGTGGGTGGGTAATCGTTTAAATATTAAAGGAAATCATCGGACAGGTTTGTTTAATATTACTCTAAAAAAAAACATACAATTTATGAAGAATAGCAGGGGCTAAGTTCATTCTTAATTAGTATTTGGTTATATTAAATATTCACACAGAACTACCATTTTTTCCACTTTAAAACAGTTGGATTGTCCTAATTAAATGTGCACCTTATTGAGTTTAAATTGGTTTATAGAAAAGGCGTCATTGATTCCTTAAAAATCAGTATAAATGTATTTGCGATTTCCCATCAAACAAATAAATACATGATACATTTTGTTAATTGCGTCTTTTATAGGATAAGTTATGCTAGATATTTTTCTCAACGCGGGTCTTCTGTTTAAGAATTGAAACGCTCTTTTCGGCGCTTCATCGATGTATGAAGTTCAGTTTTTTGGTATCTAATTTGCATAAAGCCGAAGGCTTTATGTAGAAATTAGATACCAAAAAGCTGACCTTCATACATCGATGAAGCACCGAAAAGAGCGCTTCAATTCTTATAATTACAATTGTGTGCATTATTTGTTTATTACCTTAAAAAAGAAACATAACTTGGGATTATTTTTTGCATTTCGCGAATTAATACACGGAAGTATATTTTCCATACAACGTAGCTCCGCCCCTTGTTGTGTACATGTTATTTAGAGGCTTTAATAAATACTAGTGATAAACTGTGCTTGCTCCACTTGGTTGATTTATAATTATTTTCAATTAATATTTCAGTTGGAAAATTTGGAAAAGGTGTGTTTTATCCTTAAAACGCAGCAATAGACATTGTGCTATTTTTATCGCCAGAAATGTTTAAAATACATACCAGTTAATTAACATTTACACTGAATGCTAAACGAGTCGAAAGATGTTTCAATAGACCGTTTTCACGACCAGGTTTGATTTTGCCGTAACACCGGTTGGCGGCCATATGGAAAAATGCTAATGTTTTCTGAAGCGTTAAATGACTAAAAATAACCGATAGATATCCTACAAGTGTGTTCATATTCTGACTGTGTATACACACATGATCAGAAAAACTATACAAGTTTTGATGCTGTGAATGACAATATTGACAAGAAACATGTGATTAGCCTCATTTAATAGGGACACAGTAAGTGTGTGCCTATGAAATATCTGTTTTGTAATTTATTGGTAGTTGGTACTTAAATTTCAAAGCAGTGTTTTTGACAAGGTTATGTTACTTTATGTAGCATTTGTAAATTGTATGTGAATTACATGCATCTGTTGGCTGTCAGTGAGTCACACCTTTCATGCTTGATTTAGTACAATAAGGGCCATGGTCAATGAGGTCTATAAATTATAATACAAAATGCTAAAACTATATATTTAAAATGTACATGTAATATTGTTATTTTACTTAACGTGATCAACTCCCAGCCTGACAAAGCCCTAAACCCTGGGATCATCGCACCGCTGCGACTGCAAGGTTGTGGCGAAACGTGTACACATGTAGCCGCTTTTATGTTTTCGGTGTTGGCCACCATTACACTTTAATGATTACGTCTTGCTGTAATTAAATTTATTAATGCATTTTGGAATATTTTATTTTATTTAACTTTCAGATCTCCAATGTTGTTATGTACAGTGTCTATAAATTTAAGATTTCTCTAATTATTGGTATTAATTATTTTAATGTTTATTATATTATTAATATTGTATAAAAATAATACCTTAAGTAAATAATGGAATATTGGTATTATTTATTTTAATGTGGCCGGGCCGACTAGCTCAGTTGGTAGAGCGCTGGACTACAAATCAGAGGATTTGCGGGTTTGATTCACTGCCCGGCCACATAACTTGTGTTGGGATTGGTCGTGAAATTACGTCTACGGCCATTCTTCCCCTACCTCTGATTTAAGTAGGGCAGTTTTCAGTTACTGGCATAAGTATGTGCACTTAGTACTGGTAAACCTGCTTACCCAGGAAAAGTGTGAGTAATTGAACTGACCGCCGTTATATGACTGAAATAGTGTTGAATACGGCGAAAAATCCAAACAAACAATCATTTTAATGTGTATTATATTATTAACCAAATTTCAGATTCAGTAACCCCCAAACCTCAAGAATGTAGAGTACAATGAAAGATGCCATGTTTTTGATGGATTAATTTTTTATTGTTATCAACCTGTATTTTTCTTTTAATATGTATGGTTTCTTAATAAATAGTTGATCACTTTAGACTGCATGTCATTGTGTTTATATTTTCTTTTCTTGAAAAGCAATAAAAAGTAGACACTTTAAATATGTGTTATTAATTTTATTTACCCTATTCCTCATTAAGCAGTGAGAAAATAGTTAATTTGTCTTTGTTTAGTAATAATATCATTACAATTACCAAATTATAAGATCATGCTCATATCAATACCATATTTATATATATCAAAAACATCCATTCAAACAATTTATTTATGATCACACAATCATTATCAATAACATCACACAAACACCTGAAATTTGTTATTAAATATTAAACAAAGTGGTGGCTAGTTTCTCGGTTTGTCCATCCGTGGGTCTATTCTCTTATTTATCAAAAGCGAGCGTCTGGGTGGTCCCTGGCGAGTAATTTCGACATCTTTTCTAAAAAATAAAATGACACAATAGATTAATAACTAAGCAAACTGCATAAATGAAAAGATTTATGATCACCATTTAAACTGCTATTTGTTAATCTATTGGAAAACATCCAAATATTCTGTGATTGTGAAGAATGTTTAAATATGTATTAAGGCTAATTTTTAAATAGGGACACATTGTCCTGAAATTATCACCCACATTCACAGATTAACAATGGCACTTCGATTAATAACTACATATTATTTATCATAACTGTCAACATACTTTAGCTAATGTGGTCAGAACATATATCAGTGTTCTTTAAACGTTTGCCCCTCAGGAGATGGAGATTGACACTGACAGCCATGCAAGCTTTTTCTTTCATTAATTCACGATTGTTTTACACTTGTAGTTATTATATCTGGTATTCTGTATGATTGACCCGTATTTCTCTTTATTTGAACGATTGTGGCCGCCAATTATAGAACGATAATTAGCTGTTTTGTTGAATTTATCTGAAATCGGTAACTGTTGTTATTGTACACAGAGGAAGGAATACTTCCAAGATGGCCGCCGAGCACGCTCGCTAAGCGTGAAAACGGTCTATACTTCAATAGTGCGATTTTGTAAAAGCCAATTAGCCTATATGTGGTTTGACCCTTACTTTAGGCTTTTATTTAAATGATATGTACTGTAAGCATATATTTTTTAAGCGAAATGTTTGCTTAATTCTTTCTAAAACCGCTGCAATACGCAAATTTACCCCGTTTGGCATACGATGTTAGTCGCAGTATATGTCACGCATTAAAAGTGTTTACCAATTATCGCGCATGCGTGTTTAGCAAATTGCGCTGTGTGTTGGACATGTGTTTTGTGTACGAAATTCGGAAAAGTTTATGTTTACTGTGTGGATATAACATCAAGACGATAAAAAAGGTAAATTACTTTTATTGTATCTACTGCTGACACAATATCGATCGATGTCGTTGTGTGTCATCGACCGTAAACATTAATTCAAAATCTTAAATTCACTGTCAGTGTCAATTGGAAAATAATCAAATTCGTCAAACTTTGAGGTTAAACTATAAACAAACAATACCACCGCTCATTTGTTAAAATGTAACACACGTACTGAATGTATAATATTTAAACAGTTATAAACATTAACTACAAACGCAATTTACTGTCAACTATTAAGTTTTACTGGTTGTTGTCTAATACAATTCTACAGCCTACTTCTGGTGTAGCTGATTTATGGTAAATGTGCAGTCGCTGAAGCTGCAACCGCTTGGAACACATTCCAGTGGCTGATGGCACTTCATGGTGCCTTTCTTTATGTTCAGTTTGACATGGATTGGTGTACGAAGTTGTTGCACAAATCTCTTTTGGGGAAGCAGTGGGACTTGAACCACCAAGAAAAAAGTCCTTTCAAGATTGCTGACATTTTTGCTTGCTGACCGACTGTGGTTTGCCGACTATAGGAACGCACACTGGCTTCATTTCTGTGGCCCGTCATGAACATTATGTGCCGAAGTTCACAATCCGCATCATTCAAAGCCTGTGTTGCCGTTGCTCGCAAGCTATGTGCTGTGTACCTAGAATAAAACAATAAACTCATGAAACTTGAACACGTTTACATGTCACAATATGAACTGGAAAATAGAAATATGTGGAATAAGCTGCAAATACCTGAGTTGTGTACCCGCACTCCTGCATATATCTGCCATGAAGCTCGCAAATTGCTTTTTGGACACTGGTTTTGTTGAATACCAGGTATGGTATTGGTCGGGCGCTGCCATTGCTTCCTTGTTAATACGACAAAAGAGCATGTCTGCGTCTGGATGGCACTGTCAAGGAAGGTTTTCAACACCTGCACCGGGCACTTGGATTTGTCTTCGGAAACAAACATTCGCTTGTCCATTATGATGCCGTCCTGGTTTTGCGTCTCTTTGATTTCATGTGTAAGTTGAAAATATCCCTGCAAATTTATTTTGAAGTTTAATTGAAATACATTAGAATAACTTATTTTATGGCATTTTGAACAACGTATTAATAGAAAATAAAGACTATACCAAAAAATATTTACTGACTAGATCATATTTGTTTCACTATTAAATGTTTAAATTTGTATTAATAGCAATGCCAATACCTTGGCTCATCAGAGTTGTTGTCAACCAATAACTTCAGACTTTTTTGTTTCAGCTGCTGGTGAAACTCGAGTCTCCGCGTCACAAACTGGATGGACAGGATGTACCACGCCCTGTACCTCAGTGTTACTGGATTTATATTTGAGACTAGGAACTTGTGAATTTTATGCAGATCATCGCTGCAGATGATTGGCTTGTGCTGTACTGGCCGACTTAGACCTTCTTTGAGAAGAGTCTTCAGCTTTGCGTCCAGCATGTCATTAGCGTACTTGAACACCGAATCTTTCACAATTGCAAACGGGACATTTATGTCTCGTAAATGACGATTTAGGGCACCACGTACATTTTTCAAGGTACTTTTATGGTACTCTTCAGCAATTTCAACCGGATGGCTCTGTATACGATGTTCGCTTGGTTTTGGGCTGGCTTCCGTGTAAAAAAACGCAAGGCGTTTGTTTAACTCAATGTCGGTGATTTGACTGAAATCTGTGGTTTTCGAAGCGTTATTTGCTCCAATCTGTAAAACAAGTGCATGGTGTTTGTGTTCGTTAAATTTTTATATATTTCCTCCTATCGATGAATATTTTGATACACAGAACACAAATTATTTTGTCTAGTAATAATTCAACAATAAATTATTATCCAAAATGTTTGATTTTACAAATAAATGTTTATTACTAAATTAGTGGTATTTGCCTTAGAAAGTGTAAAAATTCTGGTTCATTTTTATTTATTTATTTATTTATTTTTGAAATTTGAGTATCCAAGTAAATAGTTTACTAGCCAGTGGCAAATAGTGCTACTGATATTTCTATTTTAGTAATTTTTATTTTTGTGTCGATTTTTTATAATTATTTATTACCGGTATATTAAAAATTGTAGTCAGGTTTGTCAGTTCTATATCAATAACATTTTTTTTTATAAAAATGTTCAAATATTTTACCTTGAAACAAGGTTAGGCATTTAGTGTTTTGTTTTGTACTCTTAGCATATCTGTTTTCTTGCATATTGCTCAGCTCCATGTCCGTCATGATTTTAAATCGCTTAGTCGTAGGTGGTTTAGGACTTTCTTGATCAACTTTAGAATTACTTTCATTTGGTATTTCAACATTTATATTTTCATTTCAATGTGTTTCATTTTCTGTTTCAAATTCAAATTCAAACAATGCATTGATATCTAGATCAACAAACTCATTTTCTGTTGTTTGCATTTCATCCATAAGATTAGAAGCTAATTCTAATGAAAAGTCACCATAACAGTCTGGTCCTGTATCCATTTTTGCAACAATGGTAGATCGATATTTTATAATTATTTTTTAATTCAACAATTTATGGTTTTTGTTTGTTTAAGTATATCTACACCTGAAAACTTAATTTTTGCAGACGACAGGAAGTGCAAAACAAGTAGTAAATAGGAAAAAATATAAATTGGCAAAAAGAACTAAAATACATGACACTAATTTTCACATGTTTATTACATATAAATTATTTTTTTCTTTTTTGACATAACAATGCAATGTAAAAATTCTGAATAAATATGTTTACATTGTATTTTAATGGTTCATTTTTGACAGCAATGCATGTAAAAAGACAAAAGTAGTCCCGAAATGGCCTCATGAATATTAATTAGTAGAGGCAACAGGCTTCATTGAAATATAAAAGCCTGTCACATGATGCATTTCAGCCAATCAGAACACTGTAAAATGATGAAACTTAAAGAAATTGTAATTATTTGTGTGTGCACTTTCCCTCTAGCTATTTATACTAATATTGCAGTTCCATATTCATACATGATTTACATGAAATAAGTAATGAGCATTCTCATGTTAGTTTACTGATACGGAAGCCGAAAATGATAGTTTGAAATAATAAATTATGACTGCAACTGCTCGTTGAACATCAGTTAAACACTGCGCCCAGTAATAATTCCTCTTTGGTAATGTCAACTTTGGCAAGGAAACTGCATTTCACATATGTATGTTTATACGCGCCTTACTTAGCGCGGGGAGCTGTTATAGTCAAACATTTTTAATAATATAGCTATGTATCTGGTGTGACATGACAAAGTTGTCTAGACATAAATCATTTAGTTAAAATTACAAGAATGCGCCTACTGGACGCTTTTCCACCGGTACTTTAGAACATTTAGTCAGAATTGTAGTTCAAATAAGTTCAAGGTCGTCTAGAAGAAACGATGAATTTACATAATCTTATTTGCCGAATGTGAAAGTACACTAAAACTTTCCGCAAACCTATTAATACACTTCTTGTTTGTGTTGTTGAGTAAAAAATAAACTTAAAATGAGTTGCAAATGTTGCGATAGGTTTTTTTGTCTATTATTAAAAATAAACCATAGTTGAATACAATTTTTTTATAATAATTATAGGTAATCATGTGTGTGTTAATTTAAACGTAATTATATTTAAAATTTATATTAAAACACATAAGACAATTATTTAAAATTATTTAAAAGACTTACAAGTTCCAAGCATTTTACTGGCGATGAGAACAACATTAAAATAACAGTACTACAGAAACATTTGCTTGCTCTTATCGCTTCTCTTTTCTAACGTTCTTTAAATAAATTTGAAAATCGAATATTCGTATTCGTTTTTTTTATATTCGAATATTATCTGATTATCGAATATTCGAGTATTCGGTCCCATCCCTAATTTTTATTAATATGAAGTACGCATATTATGGTAGTTATTACACCATACCATCGTACTATGGTTCATACAACATTATTTGTCGCTGCATATTTGATAAGGTTAATATAACTGTGATGCATTCGGCATTATTGAATCGCATAATGATCTCATATGTGCCAAATAAATAGTTCCAAAAGGACAAAAGGACGTGTGTGATGTAGTGTTCAATGATAATTATCGTGTAATTTTAATTGTTGGTGGATACATTTTGGAATAAATCGCCATTACGTTTTGTTATTCTTTTTCGACTTTTGGTTGTGTCCGGATCAGTTACTGATGAGAAGGGATACTTCTTACTTTCATCATAATGTTTAAATTTATAGACTAAGACGATGTTTAAAATTTATAATTAATGATATTTGCCAAACATTGCTGATTCCGAAACGAAGAATGGTTGTGTGTGTAACAGGTTATGCCATCCGAACTGTCTTATTACATCAGTTGATAATATCAAACTAGGTTAATAACGATAATGATATATTATATGTGGCACACTTTAAAGGTTTACAAAAAAACTCACTTAGTTACAATATTCAGTATGATTTTGAAATAGTTTTATAATTTTGCCAGAAATGACACCCTTATAAATTAAGCGGATACATTGTAAATGTATATACGGTTGAATCATTTACGGACGTATGTGATGTTTCAATAAAAAGCATCTTAGACGCTGTTCACTACATTCAATTATTCAATTGTATTTTCGGAATCGTTTGTCCGTGTTATTTTATCATGTTACATTGCGATTGCATTCTCGTATTTTCGAACATTTCGATTTGGATTTAGTCTTAAAACAAACGAATTTTCCTTATAAATTGGAAAATAATGTTATAATAAAAAACGAACACTCGAAATGTCAACAAAACTTGAAACACAATAGCATCAATGCAACTGAGTGTAACAAACTGAGAACATAATTATATTGTCCTTCAATTTAAATGTTTTGTTAGACACTAGTTCATGCCTGATATAGAATAAAAAACAATTTAATATTCGTCGTGTCCAAGTAGTGCACACGATCGTCAATACTGTCATCTAAATTAGTTTTACGTCAGTGGTTTTAAAATAAAACAAAGTCACGCATTCTTAAAAGTACACATATTCACCCAATATTCATGTTTTAAACAAATTGGGATTTTGACACGATTTTGATAAACAGTACGCATTGAGACGTGACCATGTTCTAGATTAATGGTTTCTTCAGTAAAAAGGTAAATCATATAAACGGGCGGTAATTGCAATGAAATGATAACTCACTGCACTGGTATTGGTCCGAGGGCTTCAGCCCGAGGACCAATGATTCCGAAGGTGTGCCAATACGGGCCCATGACACACCATAGCCGTGTTATAACCTTTTTATTATATTCCTTTTACGCAAAGATTTATGATTCATTGAACAAGGAACATACCCACTGCATAATTTAATGCAATTTATCAACTTCTATTCAATGAATGTTTATAAGTTATTTCTATATGAAAAATGCGCGAAAATGACATTACTTAATATGACGTCAAGATGAAGTTTAAATGTATTTTGTTTACATTCATACCTGTTGAAGACTATCTAAGTTTAGTTGTGATTTGGAGTTTGTTATTTTTTTCTTTATTAATAAATTATATTGACATTTTAACATGCGCTCTGCAGCTATTATTCTACGTTGCTAACTTAGTCGCCGTTAACGACAGCACGATAAATCGGTCGTATGCCAAAATACCGCGGCACACAGGAAGTAGAATAACCCGTATTTGGTACAGAAAATGTGTATGCCCGGCGCTGTTAATACTTTACCTTGTAAAGAAAACGTAAATTTGTTATTATTTATAGTAAGGAATGTAATAATACATTTTTCATGCTATATATTATGAATTAGGGCTCAAAATGATATTTGAAATGAATGGCAATTTAAACTGACACTAAAATAGCAATTACATTGATATCCCTATGCAATGGACTGTGCTGATCATTGGTGTCTCAGAGATTGCTGTCGGACTATAATAATTGTAAGCTCGTTTCCAATTACCTATCAAAAATATCGGTGTTTGTATCTTGTCCGTGCCTACTCTGTATGTGTCTACTACGGAGAACTTCTTTGGTTTTCTAAAATTCACGAGACCACAATGTGTTTGACATTTTTCTTTGATACAACCGATAGAAATTTTACCATTTTAGGTATAAAAATGAGAATTCCTGACTCCAAATTATTCACATGGAATTTATTGATTACCATTACTATGAAAATAGTATTTGCAGCAAATTATGATTTGCAAGCAGAATAAAGTCATATGTATGGGTAAGTGCAGACACAAAACATATACAATAATTATAAACCTTGACTTGATGAAGACATTTTTCCTGTTTTGAGTACGATACTATTATGTTGTGCACCACGTAATGTCCTTTGTGGTGAACACGTCGGAAAATGGATGTAGAAGTTATTGAGATATCCGGTACGTGATTCGACATAAGACATTCGTGGTGCCGTGTTAATGAACTCCGAGACCTCTATTGAACTCCGTAGTCATGAGTTCTTTTATACAAACAAACTAATTTCACTCAGAATCAATGTTGAAATGTAGTTGTACTATTGTTAATTAGATATCATAAATATAATTTGCAAATAACGTGATAAATCCAAGTAACACATGCAGTTTGATTACAATTACAATACATGTATAATACAATATGAAAACACACTACGTTACCTTAACACATTAAAGTAAAAATGGGCTTCCTTATAAGCTCACGTATGAGTTGATTTGAGATAAAACGTGTATTAAAATCTATTATTCGTTAGTTATTAATACAATATTAATTGTGAATTGAACGTTGAATTTGTTTGGCACAAAGTATTTTAAACTGCCCATGGGTATATAGACGCCCACATATTGACATCTATCAACATTAGTTATGCAATTCCTGCTACAGTTTCAATTAACATGAATTACTAGCTTCGTTTTAAAAGTGTTTAACCTATTGTAGTAGCTAAAATGTGTAATGTAATGAATGCGTCTTCTTGAGTGGATTTGCTGGATTCACCTATATTTACTACACGGTTGACTATTTATTTCTTGTTTTGAAAAAAAATAACGTTTTAGCATTTTTGGGTAGGGATAGAAGTGTCCCCCATCAGTCTGAGCATTAAACCAACGTATGCAGCTCACTCAACCACTCGTGTGTCGTGTCGTTAGGAATGCGTGGCATGTACCTTTTAATAGAAAGTACATGCGTATAGGCACTTCGTGCAGTACAAATTATCTTAAAACATTTGATTTCAGATAATAAGGAGTATCACTTCCACTATGTTTTTATCAATTCGATTCCTGCCTAAACATGTTCGATTGACACCAAAATCTTAACAGAAACAAAGAATGGAAGGTTCATGTACTATTCCAACCATAAACCCAAAATCCGAGTAGATTTTAAGCGAATTCATTAATTAGATTTATTGTCATCATGAGAGCTATGACGGTCCGATGAAATCAAGTCTTTTCTGATGTATTGCTTGCCTTTAGGAATTTACGTTACCTACGTTAATATTGCGTGGAAATATATTGGCCTTATTTAGTTAAGTTAGTACCATTTAAAATGGTTGTTAATTTCGACAAATGCACATATCTTGACATAGATCTAAATATAAATGTTTTGGGATCATTGTCAAGGCAATAGCTTCTCTGGTCTTACCTAAGAAGTTAATGGTGAACCCTATGCGTATGGGCTTCAGTTACCTTGAAATAAATGTAAATGCCTTACGTTAAACAACGTACGATACATCAGGTCGGGTCGAAAGCCGGATTATTATTCACCATTAAAGCTACGCTGACATAATGATGAATTTCGTTATAACAACAGAATACGTTATCATTTTCCCTAGGGATTAAAAGTGAATTTAATTGAGGTGCAAGAAGATCAATTCTTTTACATGGATATCACTTTCAAATTGGCTCTGCATGAACACATAACGAGATTGATTGTCTGTTTTCTTTTATTTTGCCTTCGACTGAATTACAAGACCACAACGCAACCACACTGGAAATCTGATTTTGTTTGGCTTTGTTTGAGAATTCCCAAGTAGTATAACAACGGAAAAAAAAGCAGTTCACAACTTTTAATGCAAGTCACCAGAAAATAAATCCACAAAATGAAATCACAAAATTTGTTATACTGAGTATTTAATGAATTTTATCTTCAGTCCAAATATTGACATTTCCACCTTTGTATTTACGAATTCGAATTCTAACACAAATTGTAAGAACAAGAGTATAATAGAACTTTATATGCGTAACTAGATAAAGACGGATTTAGTTTACTCCCTAATTGTATATAGTGTTGTGTAACCCCTTCGATCAAGTGGGCTGTTACCTTTAACATCCGGGTCTTTCCCAGAGCTGCTTTGCTGACTAAAGATTTTGATTCCCTTTACGCTGGACAAGTATTGTGTTTTATTTTATACCACATTCCTCCCCATCCACCCACCTTTTGAACTACACTTATTGTGTTAATTTCAGCCAATTTGCATCGTATTAATATAACTATATCATGTATTGTGTTAATTTCAGCCATTTTGCATCGTATCAATATAACTAAATCATGTATTTTTCATGTGTATACTCTCTTTACCTGTTATATTCCTTTAAATTATATATTTTTTTGTTTGTTATATATATATATTTCAGCTTTTTTGTTTTATTTCGATATAAATAAACGTTTATTATTGTGTGTATCATTTGGACTTTGTAAGTACAACTTTATGACTCGAGTTTCGAGTTTCTTAATAAACCGTCTGTCATCTGTAGGTGACAGACATGTTCAATCCTAATCAGTTTTGTCTTGATTCCGTCAAAATTAAACTGCGGAGGTCTGGGGACGCGCGAATATAAATATAATACCGTGCTCCGCCAGACATGAATGCACGAAATAATAGAGAATCTACATAAACACGAAGAAATACACGTGATACATTATTGCACCGGCAGTAGGAGGACCAGTTACAAACAACTCCGCTTAACGCCGCCTGCTCTGTCTGGTTTACATATATTAAGAACACATTAACGTAATAAACATTCACGTACTTCGCGACATGACCCTCAAAGCTGATTTTCTTTCTCAAGGAGTTAAAATTAAAAGTAAAAGTTAGCCTTGTCACAGGAGATTAAGCCGTAATTGCGATAACAATATAGAACTTATAATCAAAAGGTAGACATTTAAGCAGATGCTGTAGAGAAATATTAAATAGTTCGCATAAAATACTAGGTAGCAAAAATATACGAATACTTGGGTATATGTGGTATGTAATATAATAATAATAATTTATAAATCATATCTCTGTTTACCCACAAAGTTCTTCAATCTAATTGAGTTGTGGAGAAAAAGATTGTTGTCATGAAATTACTGACATTATTAACATGTACTAGACTGCAATTATTACGTATAACCTTTCCACATGTCGATGTATAGTAATACATTTGTAATCACAGGAAAAACGTTAAGTAACTGTAATGAGGTCTTCGTTTCACAAGCATATAATTATATAAGGTGCTATGATATTATAATTCATTTAATATAGCTATGTACACATTTATCGGATTGTTCGGAAAAAGTACGCAATTTCGCTACACAAGTATCTGTTCTGTGTTAAATAAAGGTAACACATTAGGAAATAAGTATGTATGTTATAGACATAGCTCTTAGTCCAATTAGCATTTATAACAGTAAAATTACTAAATATTTGTCAATAATCACTTTGGTATTCGCGTAATACATGATGCAGATAAAATAAAGTGGAAAATATATTTGGCCAATTTAACAGTTAGTTTTCATAGTAAATAACATTGTTTAAAGGGAATAAGTATCACCATTATATCTATGTCACAACATATGTCTGCAAAAGATATTTAACACGAAGCGGATGCACATTTGAGAACTAAGACAATTAGAAGCAATTAGAAGTAATCAGGCAAAACTAAATATATTGCCCAAAGTTACATTATATACGTTTTTGAATAGGGTTACACAATGTTATCTAATCAATCGTTGTCAGCAACAAAAGAAAAATAAATACATAACTATATTACTTTAATTATGCAAATGTTGACTATATTACAGATGCGTTTAACCGATTAATATGTACTGCAAACATCCAACATTCGGGTCATGAATTTCTACATGCACCAAACGCAATGTACACCTTTAAATTACTAATATACAAAAATAATGGACATTAATAAAATTACGTATTTTAAAGCACATATTTTAACGTATCCAATATGTTGAATTTATTTCTACAGAATATATACTTATATCCTTATACTTATATATTTCACATTCTGTGATGAACCGCACATTATAAAGTTTATTCTTACTCCGTTATCTGTAAAATTCGTAATCCCATTTAATTCAGATCCATATGGTTGACCACTAAAACAAGTATTCCTTCAGATTTGAATCTCCGCAAATGACACGTCACTATCAGAACGCACATCCAAAAAACAAATTTGATCTTTAAAATCTGATTACACATTGCATTGTCAGCTTGTAATGTACAACTAAAACGTTTAACTTAATTGGTACCTATACCGTATAAGAAATCATGCAATCACGCAAGCTATTATCGCACTGTGATTATTGACGACCATTTCATGTTTAATTCATTGAATTATAATGTAATTAAAAATAACTATGCAAAAGTAAACGAAAATGTCAGTTTTAAAAGTCCTAATCAGTGCATCTTAAATAAATTTGTTATATAAATAATTAATGTAACGCAGTCTGGAAATACTAGTAAAAGATTGTTGTACATTGTTGTATTCACAGGAAATTTCAATAACACGTACACGTGCATGCTTTCTCTGCAGAACTCGCTGAATGAAAAATTGTATCGGTATTAGTCAATACATTTAGTATAATATATGATTTAAGCAACAATAAATCGGGCTAGACTGCGTCTTCTATATTTATTATTTTGA
Organism: Congeria kusceri; assembly: GCA_027627225.1. Lineage (NCBI taxonomy): Eukaryota > Metazoa > Mollusca > Bivalvia > Myida > Dreissenidae > Congeria > Congeria kusceri. The sequence continues at coordinate 93,174,701 of CM051025.1, forward strand.
TACATATGTACTACATGTTTCTGAATCCGGAATCGGCATGCTCTATACTACAAGGATTAGTGGCAAATGAAATTGAACAGCAATTAATCACACCATTTTGTCTGTGCCAATTTCAAATTTCTTTACCAAAAGATATTTTCATTTTCTTTTGCGTTTTTAGTACATACAAACCGTACATCAGGCTATATCGAAGATTTATAGTCGCCACGGGCAATTCTTACATATATCAATTTATTCATTGAAAGGGCGTGTATTGGAGTGTTTTTGAAATTATCGAACTTTTTGATATCGTGAATGAACGAATCTGTCTGCCTACGTAAAACTGCCACGATTTTTACGAAATATGTGTCAGCGGATATGTTTTATTTTCATTATTCTGTAGGAGTTCTTCATTTTCATGCCAAATAGTATTGTATTTCAATCTTAAATAAGTACCGTTTTGTTTTACCTAGCGCACCTCCCGCAGAGGATGGCATATAACACATTATTTTAGTAAATTGTAAACGGTTTTTGTGCTATACGATAGTTCTGGCATTTTAATTTCGGAAACGTCTTAAATGTAAATACGCTCTACTGTATACTAATTTATTGTTATCGAAATGTATGAGAAAAGGAGAACATACGTCATTCGGTTTTCAAATACTTCATCAGCAAGAAGCAGAACACAAATGTTTTTATTTCAGCAATGAAAATTAGACTACAAACAAGTGTGTTACTTTTTTTGTCAGATAACAATATTGTACTTTATGTAACGCTCGACAAAATAAAAATAATCACGCAGACAAATCATTGGAATGGAAAGAAACGAGACTATAAGGGGTACATGTGCTTAAACCACAGATACACACCATAACATTGTGTGAGAGGTCTAGAGAGGGACAGAATGACATAAATACTACTGTTTACATATGAGTTAAGGTTACACAGACTTCACACAGGAACATAGTCAGACACTATTAGACATGTACAATGTGTCTACCATCCGGGGATTTACGCGACAAATATTGAAATGCTATGTCAACAAAATCTAAATCAATGACATGTTTATTCATACAGACAGGCACCATACACTATATACAATGAAACGATGTAAATTTTGTATCAGATCAGTGTATGATCAAGTCATTCATTGATTTACTTATACGGATATACACACCACCATACGTGTATGCGGCATGAAGGGTTTCATGCTATTTATTACCATAAAAATACAAATTGCAAGAGCGTATGTTTTCTTTTATAACAAAGAACAACTTGCTCGAACGGTTAAATAGTTTTGATAAAAAATGCTATCAGGTTTGCCGAAGAGAGCTAAATAAGTTAAACCGTAATATTAAAAAGAAAAATATTTATGTAATATTCAAACAACACTTGGTACGCACTTTTCAGTTTAAAACAGAAACCGGTAATGATAATTCAAAACAGAAAAACATTCGATAAATATCATAGTTTGAATGTGTTGGTACAGATATTTCAACGATCATTGATTCAGTTTATTGGCCTGTGAGAGAGGTTTGGACAAATTTCCCTGCGGTTTGATCCAATTATCTACTGATATATGTTAGGAGAAAAAACGCAGACCGCGTGTTGACCCCAATAATTCGCTTCCATGATTATTTTTTGAGTCATCGTCAGTCACTTTAGGATTGAGTAATACAATTATGGAGCAGTATTTTGGGCAATCAATATATAAATGAATTTGTTTATATGTTTGATGCGAAATGATGTTATCCGAGCTAAGGAGGTATGTTTTTGAATTATTGTGTTTATTAGCAACGTTAGCGAAAACATTATTAACGAACCTGCATGAAATTTCCAGGGAAGTTTGAAATAGGCGAATTAAAAAAAAGTTAGATTTAAGTGATGATTTGGGACACCATGTGGATGCAAGATTTTTTTTACGGATTCTTTATAATTGGGAGATAAGTCAAATCGCCGCATAAGGCTGTTTAACATATAAGGGGCGTCGTGGGAAAACCGGTCTTAATGCATGTGCGTAAAGTGTCCGCCTACAGTGGATTTATGTTTAGAAGAGACCTCCTTGAAACAGAAAATACCATAAAGGCGTTAAGTGCCGTCCCGGATTAGCCTGTGCGGAATGCACAGGCTAATCCGGGACGACACTTTACGCACATGCATTATGACCGGTTTTCTCATGACGCGCCACATATTAGTTTTACAGCACATGAGCAAATGAGCTGCATTGGCCGAGGTATGCCCTCTCCGAGTGCTTTCTATTTGTAAAATGTATTGTAAGAGCAATTGAACTAGTCAGTTGACGAGATGTGTATTGCATAAATCTCCCTAAGATAAGGTCGACAATTAGCAACTAAAACGCACTCGTAGAAGTGTCGGTTATTAAAATTAGTATGCCCTAGATTCTGCATTAATTGCCTACATGAACAAGAACTTAAATCGAGCAACACTAAGCGATGCGTAAACATGTTGTGTTATATGCATGATTCTATTCAGGTACGAAAATCCATTGATATTTGTTTGTATAAACAAACCAGGTGAGCAAAGTGTATATCAAATGTGTTAAACAATTAATATGTAGGAATACGTAATACATAAATTAGGCGCTATCTTACATGTCAATAAATCATCCATGCCAAAAAACATTGTCAACAAGAACAACTGTGAACATCGGGGTCATACAGAAACACTTTGAGACACTTTGAATGTAACTGAGTGAATGTAATGTTACTCTGAAGTATGGCCTCGCTGTTCTAATTATGCTATTCTAATTATAAAACAAACAAAGGTAATAGAAAACGTATTGATTGCATTTAGACTCGACACACATGGACATTGGCAAAAACATGTTGGTGCCAGAGAAAAAGTATCACACGGTTTTCCTCCTGTCGCTGTTTTCTGTTAGTATAAGACATAATTTAATAAATCTATTCACGTGTGCACATCATACGTTGGGGCTGGTTGCATGGCTGTACGTTTTACGGTTTAACATACATCTTTTTTTATACCAGAGAACTAGGAACCTACTAAAAATGTATTCTGTTACATGAGTAAATCAATCTCAATAAATCTGCACGAAATACGTTGGGTCTGATAGCGTGGCTGTATGTTTTACGATGTCACGCACACGAAGTCGAAGAATTATGGTTTGACTAAATTGCGAAAACATAGTGGGTGTACTGCATTTACAAGGAAACTGGCGTTACGGCTTTACTGCTTGGGTGAGTATAGCGTGTACAAAAAAGTATGTAGACTATGAGTAAGTAACATGACTAATGTTCAATTCCGAATTAACAAGAACTTTTTGAATTTGATTTTTTTTGCAGGCACATATCTTAGAAACGTCGACCATCTCTAGTATATATCAAAACAATTTCTTAATTATAAAGGTATCAATCCTGATATACTAGAAGTTCATAATAAACGTTTTTGTTTTCATAATAAACTGTCTACAAGAGGAATTATTAACAATTGCTTGAATTATTTGTTAAGATGAACACACGAAGAACATTGTTTCGAACGCCCACGCTTCATAATTGCTAAACGAAGTGGTTTATTAATTTGTTTGCAATTGAATACATGCATATATGTGACAAATAATACAAATAATATATCATTATAGTACGATGAATCCAACTTATTTTTTACAAACTAATATCTTAAGGTTTTCTGGACATATGTTAAATGTACATTGTATAAAAACAACATGTTTTGAAATAAAAATATTTGAGTGATATATAACACATATTCTAGTTCAGGGATATTATTTTATCACATGCTATACATTGTTTTCCGAATGGATAATATTATATCGTAAACTTGAGTAAGATAAATCATCGAGCATTTTCATTGCCTAGACTCGTCAATCATTTACATACGTCATTCATTGCAAGTTGTCTTCCGTTGACGTCATCAACATGTCGGCAGTTAGCATTTTGATTGAAATTGTTATTTATTCCAGTTGTTTGATATTAGACTGCATCTGTTGTATCTATTTATATTGTTAAGGGCATTTGCTAATTAAAAAACGAGGAGATAATTACATTTTTGTCGATTATATTATGAACTATTTTTCAAGCGCAACGATGACATCCCTGACGTACATACGATCTTACTATAGATTTATTGACATATAAATTAAAACAACCCATTATTCATAACATACTATTTGTCAATAATGTTTGAATCTATTATGTGATTTGCGGATGAAATATATACTTTTATTGTGCATGTCTTTAAAATAGTTTGAATGTTATAGGAATTTTTCGCAACAAAATGTATAAATGCTGATTAAATATCCTAACAAATACACACTTTGTTTGACGAGTTTATAGTTATATATCTAAAAATTTATCTTTGCACTTAAAATTATTGCCTCATCCGTTAGGTTCTATTCAATTCCTTTGTATTGTATGCTATAAATAATTATATTGTCCATAATTACATACTTTTACTACCTTTTAGCAAGTTCGAAACATACTCATGTACCAGGAATTAGATTTCTTCAGTTCAAAATGGTGTCAAAATAGCAAATGCTAAATTTATGGATCACATATATTCAAGATATTGTTTTATTGTTGTTGTTTTTTAAATCTCTATCCGTAAGACATAGTGACAAACAATCCGCTGAAATTAACTGCCCATATTAAATATTAAAAGTAATGTGCAAGCTTTGGCGGGAAATCATGCAATCCATTAGCTGTACAATTTTTTATTCCAGCAATCGCACAACATAATCGGAATCGATATGCTAGTTTATTTTCTCTATAAACTTATAACATTGATTGTAGTGTCAACGTGTTATTTGGAATATAATTTCTAATGATATAATCGAACCACACACGCACATCATTCTAGGCATGCAGTTAATTTACTGCCGTAACATGTTTGATTTCGTTTGCGATTATAGTGACAAGCAGTGCAACTAAATTGTACGAGATATTATACTCAGTACTTTGAATGTTTGTAGACTTAACACGGGGTATGTTGTTTTTTTCTAAGATACTTTCTTAATTACGTATTTAACATCACGAGTTTTGCATTGTTTGTTAAAACTGTACTTAATGCGTTATTTGCAAGCAATACAGATGGCTCTATGTGTTATACGTATTAGTGAATGGAACTCTAGTCATGTTTGTTTTTTTAATCAAATTTGTTATGCATACAGTGACGAAAATAATACGTCTGCCTACGTACAGTTTGTAAAGCAGACACAGACGCCTTTTCAACCACACAATAAAAAGTTTGCAAATAATTATGGATTGGTTTTCATAAATGCATAAACTATTGTTAATCATTGCTCACAACACTCCGCATCCATGTGCGAAAAGTAATTAAGCGCTGAGTATATGTTTAACATAAAGAACTGACACTCTTCAATATCAGATCCATCTCGACATCTAAGAATTCAAATGTAAATTTCACGGGCAAATGCCTGTTTTTGTCACTCTAGTGATAGACACCGTTGACCGTATAGTTGTGTGATTCGATAGAGAGTGGAAGCGGGTTGGTTTAGTACAAAACGTAACTAACTTTCATCATATGGGTCAAAATATGATGAAACAACGTTCCCGTTTATGTATCTAAAAGACGTAGCTTTAGACCAAATGCACTCATGCAATTTCAAAGAACAACGAAAGGTCGAGGTCAGACATTCCTTTAAGACACAAGGTCAGCTTTGAAATAAAATATATTTTAAAAACATGATTTAATTTTATTTGTATTTAAAATGGGAGAATATTAACAATAAAAAAAGAACAACAAAGTATTGCATGCCTTCTTGGACTATAAAATAGTACACACATAGCGTAATTGTGTTGTCTAAACATATTACATGTGTTGATATTTTGAATGAATTCGGCACAGAAGTTAGTTGAAAATATTCGGATATATGTTGTTCTTAGAGTCAGTGTACATGCTGGATGACTTTTTAACTGTGCATGCTATTGAAAATAACACGTAGTGCACGTGATTTCCGAATCGGACACTTTACCATGGGTTAAAACGTATCAGACATGTAAACAAACTCTATGTTGATAAACAGCTAACATGGTAGACATACTGTTCTTTGGATTAAGAACACGTTGTTAAATCTATTGTAGTTGTATTGGTGTAGCAATGGGTACCCATAGTTTATTATATTGATTTCTTTGTGTATTTTAAAATATTTTATGCCCGAAGCGGACACTGGGCTTTTAAATAATGTGGTACATACACTGTCGGTTAATAATTGCATAGCGAAGCGATCCAAGAGTCGCGTGGATATCTCGTCGCGTGATCTAGTTATCTACAAGAAAAGAAACACATACAATTTATTGACTACTGCCAGTTGAAAAAAAAAGGTTTCCTTATAATACAATATAGCTTAAATATTATTTTAGTAAACAGTCCCATCAAGATTTGAAATTGCTTCTTTTATCATTTGGTGCACTTTGTTCTCTAACGCAATTTCAAGACAAAGAAGACATTCAATATTAAAATTGCAGCATGTCGCGCGAGTTTAATAACAATAAGCGTTCGAATTCTAATGTAATACATGTTTAACACAACTATCCAAACAAATCTTCTTCTGGCAGTAGGTTATTGCGTAATACCCCATTACTACAGAAGTACTCATTTATCGTAACGTGACAATCCTAATTTACTCCAAAGATCGCGTGTGTTAGTAAAATTGATGTGTTATGTGCAAATAAAAAGAGAAAACGGTAAACAACAATACATAGAGCAGCGCAATACATCTATTGTACTATTGTCTATTGTTGGCATTTTACTTTGCATTATTAATATATATTTTGCTTGGTAAAATGTTGTTGCTTTTTGACATCAACAACCGGTATTAATTAGGCTAAGTATCGACATCAAGTGTTTTAGCTGACCTTAGTGATACAATAGAAAAAACGCCGTGCAACAAACTATTTTGAGTGAAAGCATATTCGTCTAAGTAATTGCAATATGTCATAGACGACTAAAGGATTGTGATGCATTAACCATGTAAAAGGGTTTTGATTAATAATATATCAACATGTTTTTGGCGTTTTCTTTAGACATTCTACTGACCTAGGATATTGAGAACAGTTTTGATAATTACAGTCTTACATGTAGTACGTTTCTATTAATGTATGGATACTTGCATTACTAAGATACTTTAACTAAGATATTCGAAGATTTTCGTTAAATATGATATGTTGATCAATATATAACACAACGCCTTAACATTACAAAGGAAAAAATGACATCCGATTTAATACCGTACGAAGAGTAAATTGCGAAAGGCAAGCCTTCAGAAGTATAATGCAAGTAGCAGCACATCAATATTTTTCTTATATACTAAATGTGCAACATTTGTATAATTGTCAAAATAAAGAGACATCAAATGATGCACTTAGTTTTTTTTCCGATTTAATTGTAACGAAAACACCACTCTTAATTTCATATCATATGATCTCAAATTAATGCGTTGAAGTTACAATAGCAATCATATTACAAACAAGAACGTGTAATACGTTTTAACAATGTAATGTTGTAAGTAATATTTTTTTTATATATTATAGCCAGAACGGTAAATGATTATTTGTTTAAAGCAAATCGACAAACATTAGTCAGTCGGAATAAATGCAAAAATGTGGGTTGCGTAAGTTTTCGTTATTAGTGTTTTGCAAGCCTTGTGTTTACATCTGAAACGGTAAATAACTACGTTCAACCATTACGGTGAAAACAGGCACCGGACGAACTTACCGAGAACTAGTAAATCAATCTATTATCGGCGGCCACCGTTAAGCGAACATGTCAACACACAAACCTTGGTTTGTGTCTCTCTCTTATATGAAGACATCGGTATAAAGACTTTCGATGACGTCCTTGGATACCGGATGATTGATGTCGTCTTGCAAATTGACTGCATGACGATAACAACTGAGGAGACAAGTGTGCCTAGAATCTGCAGATGTCCACAATTTATATAGTTGATCAACGTGCATTATTGCATTTTAAAGAATGCCATTTCGTAATCGTCCGTTCGCATTGCAGTAATGCTGGTGTCGAAATAAATGAGATAACGTTGCAATAAAACTATACATATAAGTATGAAATTTAAAATATATAAATGAAATCAGCAAATTAGTTCAGCAAATACACGTATCTTATAAGCAAAAGAAGATGTATGTACGTCTTAATAGTTCGAACAACTAGTTTGCTGTTCAAGAAATTAAAAATAATTCCTCTAGCAGACAACTAGTGAGAAAGCCAATATAACACTGAGCTTCTAGTATAATGAAGATTGAAACATGAATATTCTGATGTATACTAGGCATTGTCAAAGTTGCCGACATATATGTAATAAAATGATATAGAATTACAACGCTCTGACAAAAACCGGACTGGTTTCCATGGAATTGAATTATATATATTTTCCGTATAATGTACATTTTTTACATACATCTCTTTCGTGAAAGATATACTCACGAAAGTAATAAATACTTAGTGACGTAATTCAATGTACAGTTATCTAAATACAATACAATAAATATGTTGACAATTTAATCAAGCCATTATTATTTTATATGCCATCGTATGAATGTGAAATCGAAAGACATCCAGCCATGCGATCAGCCTTAAAGCATGCCATATGTGTTTAGGTTTGTTTTGTCATATAACATAAGACAACGTTAGTATAAAATGCATACTTGATATCTGGAATCAAGAGAGCATTGGTAATTACTGATTGACACATTTATAAGTTTTTGGGAAGCTGGCTACTCTGATAACACTGTTGTTTTTTTATCAGAGTAGCCAGCTTCCCAAATGAGTTTTAGTTTATATATCATTCAACGCACTTATTAATTCTTGTTTGTGTATAATAATGACGCAAGAACATCTGGATTCGCAACGTTTTACCCTCTGCTTAACCTTAAATTGATATTAAAATGGAGAGCTATTTTCTGCGGATAGTAGGAACACTTTAAGCGTGATATTACTTTCGAAGCCTCATTGTTGACCTTTTATCCAAAAGATCTTCCCTTAATGCCTAGATACAAACAGTTTGTTTATTAAACTGTTGCGTTTAATTCGTTTTGCAGCTAAATAAGGTATCGCAATAATAAATTATTTTTAAAAATCTTCGATGTATCAACGATGCAGCTGGTAATCCGTACCACCAACAAAATACATTCGATTGTGTAATTGCCTTTTCTCAACCTTCTCTGCATGTGGTATGCAAATCCAATGAAATGCATACTTATTCCGCAAGTTTGCAAACAAACAAATCATATAATCCGCCAAACAAAACAATATACATAGTCATTAATTGACCATTATACATATCCGTAATAATATTACTCGGTCCTTAAGTGAATAAGTTAATGTACTAACTAATCATGGAAACTTATCATTGTGGTCATTGTCTGTGTTTTTAGTCTAGACATACGTATATCAGTAGATAATTGATTCATAACCTAGTGCGAATGATCCATCCATGTCTCCCCGGCCTATTACTTGAATAAATGATCGTTGAAATATATTTAATTACATATCACTACCTTGTTATGTAGTGAATGCTTTGATGTCCTGACATTTCCTCATGTGGAACATATATATTAAGTTCTGATTTCATATTGCAGGAATGTTTTCGTTTAAATATTGAGATTTGGCTCATTTCTTAGTCGTAGGTATGTGAGAAAATCATTTGCAAAATCTTACTAGCTAGTTAATATCGCTTAGTGCTATTTGTCATAAAATAAACTATACGGGTTCCATAGAAATATCAGTTGAGTATTTGTTGTGTTATAAAGGAGACCGAAACCCGTTTAATAAGTATATACGTAGGTAGGTACATATGTCCGTCGGTAAATACATGATATGATCTGACTTGAGAAGCATTTGGTATTGTGTGTTAATGTTAATTTTATATAGTCTATTGGTAACAATGTGTCTGCTTAAATAAAAATGGTATTGATCTTGGTTTTGTTGACATAGCTTTTCAATATTCGTTTCTTGATTCCCCGGATGGTAGACACATTGTGAATGTCCGTAACTGTCTATGTGCTTGCGTCAAATCTGTACTATTATTATCAATCAGTAAACGGTATGATTTCCATCGTTTTGTCATGCGCATGACCTTTCGCACATTGTTATGAGTTGTATCTCTGGTGATAGCGCATGTTCTCGTTTCTTTTTATAACAGTGATGGTCAAATTTCTCTCTGGACGATAAACATAGTTGTATTATATTACTTGTTGATAAATCGGGTTTAAGCTGATCTATATTCTCTTTTCTCATAGTATTCGAGAATAATACGTTTTTATCAAGGTGATTTTGAAAAGAAACTGTTTCCAGATTAAAATGTCATCACTACTTGTTTACTAAGGATGTGTTTGATATTTTTACCTATACATGTGCTTGGTGCGCTAAGTAAAACAATAACAAATATTTTAGGTAACCATGAAATGTCAAGCTATTTGGATTGGAAATGGACAATTAATACAGAGAGTAATGGACAACACATGTGCTGGTGTATTTTCCTTAAATATCGCTGACGTCTTACTTAGACAGAAGTATTTACTTATACTTGGTTTGACAAAAATGCAGTCCTAACTCAAGATCACTAAACCAGACTTCAATAGACTTTCTGCGAAGTAATGAACGCAATGATTTTTTCCAAGAATTTATCGTATCGATTAATGCATTTTAGATTGTTCCGACTATAATCCTTCGACCATTCATGTTGGTAGAGCACTGAATTTTCAATCTGGGGTTTGTGAGTTCGAGCCGCAGACAGGCCAAATAACTTCTGTAGGAATTGGTCATGAACTAATTTCTAAGGGCATTTACCCCCTACCTCTGATTCAAGTAGGGCAGTTGTCAGTTACTGGCATATGTATGTGCACTGGTAAACCGCTTAGATCGTCCTAGCTTGCCCAGGAAAATTGCGAGTAGGTTAACTGACCGCCGTTATACGACTGAAATACTGTTAAATCCAAACAAACAAACACAACCATTCAATGTATATTTTTTGTATATACCAAAAAGCAAATGCAATGTAAATAAACGTTTGGTTAAGTTATTTGATATCAACAAAGCCTGAATGTTGGTGATTTATTACTGTTAACAACTATGTAGCGACTACTCGTATATTTCAGAAGATTATACGTTTTTCTTGCCGAATATACGTTTATTCCTCTTGAAAGGAAAGTCATTTTCTAGAATATTTCATTTGATAGTATTGTGTTCAACACTATTATGTCTACAGTTTGGTCCCGTACTCACATATCGACATGTTCTTCTCCCTTCATACTGTAAATGTAAGGCAAACGTTCTTTCGTGGAAATCACACCTGTAAGCATGATTCACCTTGACGACAAATACAGGGGCATGGCGATTGGGGTTTAGGAAGAATTTGGCGGAGAAATATAAACAAATACACAAAGCCGAAGCAGTCTAGCACGCTTCATTGTTGGTATTATTAGTGACACTGTTAGTAACTGATAGTGTATGGGATATACACCCTCAGTGATTACATACCATACGAGAGCGCAGCTTTCGTTGGTTTCTTTCAATTTGATCTAGGTACACACGTATTAGTCCTTTTATAATAAATAATTATTTATAAAAGCAGCGTTTATTAAATCTTACTTAACTTTTTAATGGCCGTTCATGGTTCCAAATAGTAAAGATATTACAAATGTTACAATATTAAATTGTTTTTTTATTCAAGAGTGTCCCTTCAACAAACTGGAACTGACTGTAAGCAATGTGTCTACCAAGAAACAGACAATAACAGTAGACCTAAGTCATTTAAGTTACGTCATCTTTAGTAAACAAATGGAGCGTCAAGCAGAATATTTAATACATTTTAACTAGACTAATCATGGAAGACTTTAGCGTTAAGAATGCTCATAAATCAATGTTTGCAGTTCCTAACGTTGACACATATTTTTTGTTTAATCGTGTGCACTTTATGGAGACACGAAGATTAAACTATTATTTGTCTATATCTGGCATTAAATACGGTTTTACAAAAATCATGTTATGTTTATTATAATTATGCCATGTTCTCAAAACGCATTTGCATTGTTGATTGATTTTTCGTAAGAATTTGATATTGCAATTTCAATAACCCTGGATAATTTCGTTTAGGGTAATTTAAATAGTATTGCCAGTATCTGTATTACATCACTAATCTTATTACAAATTTTGAGGGTGGCCTTTCATGCCCCAAAAAATTGTTTTTGAAAATGCTCAGGACAACCCCTTTTTCCATGTTTTCATCAAAAGTCATTTACCCTATGGATGAAAAAAAAAATTACTCAATTATAGTTGCAAATACAACCAAATGTTGGTGTCTTTTATACAAGTAATGATTGCAGATTATAAAATAAGGCAACATAAGGCGTTAAAGAAGGTAAAAGTATTGATATTTATCAGTTTTCTATGGAAGCTCAGCATAAACTTGAAGATAACAGAACAGATAAAATAATAGGTTGTCTTAAAGATTTTGGTTTTCCTGGACTGGTATGTTTTTTCACTTAAAACTTTTCATTTATTTTTCATCTGTGACATACATTTGACTCAAGTAAAAAGTTAAAAACAAATTTACCTTGTACTTTCTGAAGAAGTGAAGAAAAACGATCAAACCCCTTAAAAAATAGACAGCTATAATTAGGCAATTCCACAACAATAAGGATCAAATGTGCCATAAATTATGCATTTTAAGTTTAATACACCATTTATACCAATTAAACTAAATATATTAAGAAGTAAAAGTTATTATTTCAGTTAAACAAACTTTTTTTTCAAAATTCAGTTCCCTAGAGGTACACAAAATGCCACCCACACCCAGCAACGTTTTCAGCTCTTTGACAACACACCGTACATCAACAATATGTGCCTTATTTATTATCTTCGTTTCCAATCATCGTCATGTCAACAATGTTTATGCTGGTAATTGAGGCTGTATATGCTGGTAATTTAGGCTGCATCTTCACCAACTGGCACAGTCAGAAAAACATGTGTACTGTGTTGAGCACCAGGTTTGACCCCCAGGGAAGCATTCCGTGCGATTTGTGGCAATTCGCTTCCGTCAGCTGCAAAAATATTTTAAAACAATCCAATAACTGATTGTTTTCCACTACATATTTAAAAATATACATACACAACTTTCCAGTATATGTGCAACCCAACATAGTAAGCCATACTTTTCAGTGTTAGGTAAAATGAATGTCAAAACTGTGTAATTACTGAATGGATCCTTATTAGTATGCTGATCATGAAGAAACACTGGTGCACACATTCATAAGCAAAGTGGCACACATATTAATTATAAGTACTCAACTATTAAAGTGTTTAGAGGCTTCAAAGCTAAGGGACTGACAAATCATACATGTACTTCATGACTTGTATGTTTATTTACTTTCATGGATACTGTAAGTATATATAGAAATATGGACAAACACAAATACATGTAAATAAAATTACTTATACTAATATATTAAGTGTACATTTAAGCAATACACTTTCGTAGTTCAAGCGTTGAAATAAAAAGTATCTCATAATCCTCTATTGAATTACGTTCTGATTTTATAAACAAATTTTAATATATACAGAAATTTCTTGTTTTACTTACATGTGTTTCATCTCCATATTATCAGGATTCAAGCTGGTTCATCATATGTACGATCTGGTAACGGTTATTTATATGGCTCCTATTTTCTTTCAGTAAGCATTCTTTTCTTGCTCGTATTTATAATTTTCGTATGACAGTTGTTTTTGTTTATACCACGAAAAACATGTGACTTTCGGTTTCGATTTCTATAAATTGTTCATTATATCAAAATATGTATCTGTTTGCATTTCGTCAGAAGTATACATATGATACTAACATGTATAAAATAATGTGATTATATAAAAGAATGTATTTATATTAAAAATATCACGACAAGAATCGGAACCACACGGGCACATTACGAACTGGGTAACGAAACTTTCCGACAGTCACCGATATCGGCCGATCTTAGATAAAAACGCGGGAAATGATTACAGTTGTACTACCTTAAACATAAAAAATATGCCATGTTGATATAAAATTACAAAACAAACAACAGTTGTTTCAGCGTCGCCATTTTGTTTTACTTTCTATGGAGTATTGAAATTTAGCCATGGTGTATGGAAAACACACAACGGTCATGTGACCGCTCTTAGCCAATCGGATCTCGTCATTTATGTAGGAGGTGAGATATAACCATATAACTTCGAGTTTACACTGTATTAATTGACAAATACCGACAAATAGCGAAACAAAAAAAAAACATACAAATATATGTTTATTGAAAATAAGTGAAAACACTACACTAAGACGTGTGTGTATGTAATTTTAAATTATTACCCTTAATAGTATTTAAATTTCATCACATTAATTAGTATAAAAATAATTCCGTAACAACCATAGAATTAAGAAGCACCGAATAGAATTTAAAATCTGGCATATAGATTTAGGTATAAATCAACAAGTGCGCAATATTAAGTTATTTGGATTCACAATATCGTGAAATACACGGAATATTCAATGGCAGTCCATAATTATATTCCATGAAAAGCATGCGTGCAAGAGTTCTAATACATTGAAAATGTTACCGAAAGCCTGTTAACAACGCTATTTTGATTCAAATTTGCAAAAGCAAATAGTATGTTGCATGTTCTTTCTGACTGCGGTGTGCCATTTGCTGTGATTAAATAATGCATCTTAATGAATGCTTGTTATAGGCGTATCCCATCTGCGGCTACGACATTTTTTTGTCGAGACTGGATTTCTATAGTTGCTTTACAATCTGTGGTACAAGATAAAACATCACGTGTATATATTAATCAAATGGTGTAGTAAGTGTATACATGTAGCATCGTTTTGAAATGGTCGTGTTGTATGAATGTACCTTATTTCTTTGTATATCAATTATATGTTGAGATGTCAAAAAGCGTCTTGAAAATGTTAGCTCCATAGGGCATTTTGTTGGACTCTGATACGATCAGATCATCAATCTCTTGATGTGTCTATGCACAGCCAATTTGAAAGTGATATCCGTTTAATGGAATTAATCTTCTTGCAGCGTTAAGATAATAAAATTTACTTATAATCCCTAGGGAAAAAAACACATACATAATTAAAAAGAAATGCATCAATATATAAACGTAGCTTTTAAAGCTTCATAATTAGCTGTCTTTCGACCAGATGCGTCATTTTTTAACAGAAAGCATATAAGTTATATGAGAATATGTAATTAAAATCATCCCGAACACGTTTCATTTTATGTAGGTTAGTCTAGAAAAACTATTACCACGGCAACGCTGTCAAAACAGTTCTATTTATATATATGCTTCAGAATTCGATGAGAGAAACAAAAGTTGTGATTGTCAGTAACTAAATTACGAAAATGTCTTTTCCAAAAATAGTAAAGTCGGCAACAAAAAATCACATAGGCGAGAATAAAGAAGAAAACATATACATTTTGTAATTTGATTGGACCCTTAAGTTCTTAACAGATCGAAAAAGTAATTGAAAAGATGAGCATACAATTACGGCTAAATGTTACACTGAGTTGATGATTATGGCTTTAATAGCACATACGCCGTTACCTCTTTGAATCTGTTAAGATTTTGGTACCTTTGGGATTTGGAATTGTCAAACACTGGAAACTGGAAGCGATAAAGCGTGTCTTCGTAATACTGGAATCAACTGTTTTATGTGGAAAGTGTAGTAAATCAGATTTAAATTATGCACATATATTTCAAACATTACATTAAACAAAAGAATACAGGACATGCATACGTAACGGCTCATGAGTGAGTGAGCTGCATGCGTTCGTTTCATGTTCGGACTACAGGGAAGCTTTCCTTACTGAGGAATGCTTACTTAATAGACGTTATGTTGCTACCCAGAAACGGGCATATCAATATTTATTTAAGAGCGATGCAATGTAACAGTGTAGTCAACCGTGTAAAGGTCACGCACGATTGAAATGTGTTCAACTTCTATATCTGCAGAAACCTCACTTTACCAAATAATAAACACTTGCATGCCATGTATTTAATCAGGTATCTAATTGCAAATATTCGCCCTTGTTTAAATTCTTATACATGTGTTCTTGTCTTATGACTTTAATTCCGTTTCCCGGCAGCTCATTTGAAGAGGAAATAAAATACACACATGATTGACAATTCTGTCAGTAGCAATCGATGTTGTTATCCTAAGACCTGAGCATGACGTTAGCGTGGATTAGTATGCAAGTCATTAATTGGGTTATGCAGTATCATATCCACTGAACGATCACATACTTTGAATTGTTAAAGACATTTATTTGCGAGAATTAAACGACCTAAGATACATACTTATTAATATATATGATTTCAACTGACATCTTATTAAGAACGAAGGTGAACGTACATGGGAGAATATGATTTGAAAACCTTTTTGCATAATATAGCATTTAGATTTTGAAAAGTAGTGGTTATAAGTATATACCATACCTTATCGTATGTACATAACCATTACACCAAGATTTTGTAGTAATAATTTCATTGCTTGCCGTCACGTCTTTTTCCTTATTATGGACCACACAGAAAAAACATACAAAAATATTCAGCAATAACACACAGTAAAAGAAATTCATACCCGTGATACCGTTCATCTACTTATATACTCGAGGAAAAAACTTTATTGGAGCGAAGTTAGCAATTTCACTTTAATATATAGCGTTCATTACAGTAACTGTTAAATTTACTGATGATGATAAATGAAAACCACCAATGTATGTGCGTTTAAATGAACGTTGACAGTTTAAATGGTGCGTGTTGAACGAACTTAGCGTCCAATTCACAATTCATACTGCATTAATACTGAACAAATAATAGGTTGTAATATTTCGCTTATATATCGAATCAACTCATTCGTGAGCTTATTTGAATGTTCAGTCTTACTTTAATGTGTTTAAAATACGTCGTGTTTTATCGTAATATTTAATTATATTTAAAATATTCACGAGTTTATGTATCAGTAGTCCATATATATTGATAATTCTTATTTAGTGTCATACACTCGTTTGAGACAAACGCACATGATCTCGACGAAAGACTTCGAGTTTAGTAACCCGTTATTTCTTTTTCCAGGCTTAATATCTTAATATCGTAATTACTTGTTCGTCCTTTCGCCGATGAGTTCACCACACAAGCCATTACGCGGTGCACAACATTATAGGATTATAGTTTATCTTATATTATAAATGAAGACACCATAAAAAATTTATTATTATTTAGTATGTTTCACTGTCTGCTTTTCCCTTGGGACATGATCTTATAATTCTTGCAAATCATTAACAAGGCATATTTTACAACGCTAGATACTTGTACTTACCCATGATCATTAAATAAACATTGAAGACTTTAGCGTTAAGAATGCTCATAAATCAATGTTTGCAGTTCCTAAAGTTGACACATATTTTTTGTTTAATCGTGTGCACTTTTTTATGGAGACACGAACATTAAAATAGTATGTATCTATATCTTGCATTAAATACGGTTTACACAAATCATGTTATGTTTATTATAATTATGCCATGTTCTCAAAACGCATTTGCATTTGTTGATTGATTTTTCGTAAGGATTTGATATTGCAAATTTCAATAACCCTGGGTAATTTCGTTTACGGTATTCAGTAAGGCTAATGCGAGTTTATGACTTAACCCAAAGTGAAATGTACGGATGTATGAGCATGCAATGTCTATGTATTGTGATTAGTTTTAAACTGGACACACGATTGCACACGACTGAATAATTGCTAGTGATACACAACATCCAGGATGTTTTGAATTGAAACGAACAGGTATGTAATTCCGTGTAATATAATCGTATGAGGCGTGTCGTGGGAAAATCGGGCTTAATGCATGTGCGTAAAGTGTCGTCCCGGTTTAGACTGTGCAGTCCGCGAAGGCTAAATCGGGACGGCACTATCCACCTACAATAGATTTATGTTTAGAAGAGGCTTCCTTAAAACAGAAAATACCATAAAGGCGGAAAGTGTCGTCCTGGTTTAGCCCGAGCGGACTGCACAGGCTAATCCGGGACAACACTACGCACATGCATTAAGCCCGGTATTCCCACGACTTGCCTTGTTTGTTCATTTGCAATCTATTTCACTTAAGCCGACAGTAAATGCAAACAAATGCCAATATTACCAAAACGTCTGTAAACATCGTTTGATTTGCAAAATGATATTTAAGAGCTAAATTGTACGACACTCCAGTTGTATGTTATTAATATGTGTCTTTACTTTGTTCAATGTCATACACCTATTATTATCAATGCTATACTTTAAGTTAGCCAGATCGTTTTGCATGGTTGGTATCGCACTCTATCATTTGTTTTTGTTATCAGTTTAGTAAAACGTCTACGGAGATGTATTTTGCTTACACAAACAAAACATTAGACTATGTTCGGCAAATTTCGCTAATTTACACATTATTAAGCGATCCAGTACTACCAACTGGATAATACGCGTGAAATAGAAATGGCTCGTTAAGATATTTTACTTAAAATACGTATGTACAAACACAAATATATAATATAAACTGAAGTTCACTTTTGCGGTGTAATTATTACCCTTATATGCGCAATTGATCAAAACATTTTTCATTTTCTGGCTTTAAGATTTTTTCTTCGTTAAATGCTTCATTTTTGCAGCAATATCCAACTACATATCTGATATCATAGCTAGAAATGTCTAACATTTTAATTAAACAGTGATTCATAAACACTTTAAAATGTTATTTAAGTATTTTACAGGGGATTTCGAAACATCAAACATAAAGACCGTGTCTTGGAGCAATTACTGCTGCTTCAGAACAAATTTTCAAGCTTACAACTAATATGTAATAGCTCTGAGATGTACTACAAAAGACCTCATAATAATGACCAATCCAAGTTTAATCTACTGCACAATATATTCATACCAAATACATGGGGAAAGCACGCCGTTATTATTTTAGGGCGAATAAAACCATTGATGAAATTCTAAAAAAAAAAAAAGAGAGCATAACTGTAAGCAATAAAGAGCTTTCAACTAATACTTGATTGTTACAGTGAAGGTTTGTCCAAGAACGTTATCAAAGAACATCCAGAAAAGTCCACGAAGGCATTAATGAAGGTATTCAAGAGATATTGCACGTATGAGATCGTATGAATTCTAGCGACATGTTTCTCCACCGCTTTGTAAAATAAGTTTGCGCTAGGCAACAAAATGTTTGCCTTACACAAAGCAAAAACATTGTTATTGCCGCAGCATGCGATGTATGCAAGACTATTTTCTTGGTGATGTACTTAGAATTTCTAAAGAATGTAACTGGAGGGAAGTTACAAGGATCTTCGAAAAGTTAAACACAAGAAATACACAGAAAAAAGACATAACATATATGAGATATAACACCTTTAGATGCATGCGGTGTTGCAGTTACTTTGAGGTTCCATATTATCTGAGCTGATTGTAAGATTATAAGCGGATTGTCAGAACACAGAATGTACGCAATATTGATTGTTTTACACTGTGACATGCACGTGCAACATTAACACACATATTAAGGTTTCGTCTCATTTATCAGTTGTTGGCTGCGAAGGAGGAAGGCGTTTACTAACCAAAATGTTTGATCGACTGGGAATAAAACACTGGAAATAAGCACACATATGTCCAATCGTTTCAAACATGAGTCATTCATGTTTTCTTTATATTTCTAGGTAAATAATCACTATGTCGGGGCGCTGTGAACAGTAAAGAATGCATCATAAACTGAACAGTTCATATGTTAGAATAACTTGGGCAAAAGTTCAAACACAAAATAATTCTGCATATGGTGAAATTGGAAATCGTTTAGAGAATATAGATTTCTCTGTTCGCTCAGTCGATCATTACGACGATTACGGCGAACTATGTTCAGCTGTGGTAAGGAGACCTTTCTCGTTCTAATTGTCTAATCTACCATGTTATAAATACATCCAAGCAATATGACGTTATAGCATTTGTGAGGGACGAACGTTTGGATTATGCATGAACACTAAACGATACATCATAAACATAGCAGTGTATATCTAATAATTTATTGGGATAAGAATTCCAGCAGAAAATTATTTTTTATACGGGCAATAAGGAAGAGCACCACTTAAAATAAGTATTACATAATTTATAAGATACTGATGCACAATACTACAGAGCCGTCAAACATGCAAGGTTGGTTTATGAAAAACTTTCTAACATGATAGAAATAATGATAGAATAAAATAACAATACAAATTCATTGGCACATAAGTTTCAGTGTTTTTTCAAGCTATTGGTTTTTATCAAGAGGCTGGATGTACTGATTTGTTCCTAATAATATATAAAAAAGACTCAACATTTGGCAAATAAATTATATGAGTCATCTAGAGCCAGGACATATACTATATATGCTAATTTTAAATTACTGCCATGTCTCGTAACATTGGCAGTTGTAGTATTGCTTTATCCAGGTTAAGAATTCTAGGGCATAATTTGGAAATAGAAGCTGGAAGGTTAAGCAAGCCAATGTATGTTTAATTATGCAAACTGCAAGCTGTGGTAGAATAGTATAGATTTATTTGACTGTTTCTGATTAAGTCAGTTAAAAATAGAAATCTGACGGCATTGCTAGTGCACATTTACGATATCTTTATCATGAAAATGCGATTGAACACACATTTTCATCTTGAATTGTTGTAGTACTAATTAATGTGTTTTAATATTAAATAATACAGTATGTGTGTATTTTTTCACTTTCAAAAAAGACACTTAACGCAAGAATCTAAACAGTCATAACGAGTTATGGAAATGTAATCGCCTGTAATGTTTTAGCTGAGGTGCAGTCTGACTATACGTCAGAGCATCGAACATAAATTATCGAGTTCCAGCGGTGTATCGCCATTACGTCAAACAAACAAACGATGTCAAATCATTAATTTATGATCTAGTGGTTAGAGACAATTTATTTACAATCACTTTTGTACAGACGTTGGTTATGGGTTAAATTGTATCTCGCATCAAAGTGCGCTAGGAAAACATGGGACATGAATGAAGTTCCTTGTTTCAGCTAGTGGTTTATTGAATTGTGAGGAATTTACCTACTGATTAACGGTTCACTAATTTAATATAAATTTGGCTGAATATGCCGAAATTCATATTGATCAATGCATAAACAATTTAAAATGTTTTCCTATATTTAATTTCGTTAGTCGTTTGTCAATGATGAATATGATAATTCACCGATAAAGCTAGACCAAGATTAAGCATTGATGTATTTGCTTTGATGGGCAGGTGTGGTTGAGAGGACGACTAGTTCCCATAGCATGATATGTTGACTAGTTGTATTTAAACTAAGTGGACGATAATTTGATTAATATCGCACATGTAGTAATCAAATAAAATACCACATCAACACTTTCATTTCCAAGGTGAAGGTGTATTTTTAATATTTTTATTATTATTGTGAAACTTGTTAAGAATAATCTTCATTCTTTGCTAAAAAGCAATGTTTTGGGAATATATGTTCTATATGAAAAAAGATCCAAACACTGTATCAAGCATTTTGATAATTTATAATGAAAATAATGGTAAATTGCAAAATGTACAATACATTTATTGCTGTGCTATGCACATTAATGTAGACGTTTTTATCAGGCAATCAAGTTTGGTTTTATTTGTTTGCACATAATACATCCATTACCAACACGCGCGATATGTTGAGGTGATGATTAATGTCACGGTAAGATAAACAGTGCTTCCTTATTGATCTGGTGTTATGAAAAGAAATTAAGACTAGAGAAGCTACATTTTAAAATAAAACGTGTCGTAACATGTGACGGTAAAATATGATTGCATTGACATTTTCTAATAAGCATTGATATTTATTAAGGCAATTACCGGTTGGAAGAGAACAGATTGCATAAATTAATTTGCAATGTCAATTCAAAATTATTTTAAGGATTTGGCGCTGTACTTTTAGAGATACTATAGCACAAAATAAACAATCAAGACCATGGAATATATGCTTTTTTTAAATGTCGAACATATTTGATCCTATATCGTAATTACATTTACTGTTTTCAAACACCGATAGTGTACTATTTAACCAGTTAGACAACGTATAACCGCTGTGCATTTATATATATTTTTAGATATCGTATAGCAACACAAATAATCATGCAAACACAGGTATATATACGTATTCATTCGTGCATTATTGCGCAGTAGCCCTTCAAACATGGGCCAGACAATCATTAGGCGAATAATAATAACTTCAGAAAGAATCACGGAAGCGCATTATTGTGGTCAACCCATTGTCAGTGCTTCTTCTCTTGACATGTATTAGTAGATAATTGGATCGAATCACGCGACAATATATCCGAGCGTTTCTTGGAGATGAATGAATTAAATCGGTGCATTGGGCAATTTTGTACCACCATTGTGCGTAGCATGTTACTTGGGGTGCATTCTTACATAAGCTACGTTTGTTTGGTTTTGCTGTTAATATCCGAATTGTGGATGAATACACCGCGCATCGTTGCCATACACTTCGAAATAAATTGCTTAAGGTTTTGTTCAAGTTTGTGATCATACAATGATATTTAATATATGAAGAACTTTGCTAAAGCAACGGAATAAAAATAAAATGAGTTAAAAAAAAACCTATGGCAACATATAAATGTTTGTGTCAATAGAAGTGCGTAAAGTATAGCTTACTAAGTACAAGTACAGTCATTTTATTTCGTGTTTGCAAATTGAACATGTCCTAACGTCATACATTTACATACATGCACACGTACTTAGTATAACCGAATGCAGTCTTTATTATTTGCAGCAGTGGTACCAATTTTATAAGATCATGTTCATTACGATAGAACCTTTCCGCAATTAATATCGGAACACAACGTAATACGATCGACTTTTCCAGAGAGAATTTAAAACATCGTCAGTAATTATCAAGGAACACGTCGGGTATCTGTGAAATTTGAATCGTAATACTTTAATGTCCAGACGGATTTGCTATACTGGAACACAACAATAACCGCATGCTAGTTCATGTATTAACCACAAGATAACTTAGTTTCATGCCGATTGTTGTAAGCAATGCATTGCCTTCAATTTAGTATGTATGAGGCAAATCCATATTATTGAAACTGCAATAACGATTGAATGTGAAAGTAAATCAGGCTACTGCTTGAAAGCGCTTCATACATTTTGTAATTTACATACAATGTGAATGTCAAATGAAGGTTTGCTTACATACCTAGACATTAAAAGTGATTAACAATCGGCTTATTTGCCTGAATGTTCAAAGCAATATAAACTACACCTTTCATATTAAATAACACAACACCTGCCGCGTAATTAAAATACATTTTCTGACATGTGATAAATCACTTCATTCTGTTTCAATCGTTTTAGTTGCATTAAATAAGACTCAAACCTAAACAGTCAACAGAACGCCTTTTCATGCTGTGTACCTATACTCGATTAAGACTCCTTTGCAAACCATTACTTCTTAAAAGATATTCTGATATTGTGAATATTTTTTGTTTCAATTTTAAAAGATGATTTTTTAAAGCAACTAGCATTACGATATGTTTCAAAATAGTTATTAGAGGTTAATTAACGACGAGGGTGTGAAATCCGTCCATAATGGCACACGTGATAAATTATGGCCCGAGGGTTTTAGCCAGAGTGACATTACTTATCAAGTGTGCCATTATAGACAGATGTGACACCGGCGCCGTTTCTTAACTTTTTTTGATTGCATATGTTGAATAAAATATTTTTTTTTCAAATTTTTAACCGATCATTTGTAGAGATCTATGTATGAAAGTCAATTTAACGTTGATTGCCGGTTCCAAGATCTTCATTTGCTGACGTAGATACAATCTGTTTTCCTACAGGTGTTATCTATATTTAGTACGTAATAGAAAGAAATCGCATATCAGTCCATTTTTATGTGTTCTAACTGATTTCTCATACACAAATCTTCATAATTCTTAATCCGGAATTATATTGATCTAAAAATAACGCTTGATTGCTTTACAAGGCGCGCTATTTTCGTGAAACGACGTGACGTTGTTTTGTACAAGTGAATGTTTTCTCATTATGGATTTTCGGCTCACCTTTTATAATTTCGACGTCGTAATCAATCACATAATGTTTTTTCTTTGCACGTACATACTCGTTTGTTACTATAAATATCAAATATCAGTTACCTTTAATTATAACTAAAATTACTGCGTGCAATGTTGTTAATTCAAATACAATAGGTTATGACATTCAATATTCGGTCTGTGTACTTATTATTTTCATTAGTTTCAAACAATGACTTCATTTTTATAAATTAAGTGTATTTTGCTAGACTATCAAAAATAAAATACATGTATAATAGTATGATATCTTAAGATAACCAATCTCATAACAATATAATGAAGAAAACGCAAAGATTAAATAACTAAATAATTAAGCAATCTATTTGGTGTAATTGAATTTCGATACAATAACACATTATTTAATACATTCCAACAATGCGCACGCAACAAATTATGATTATTAGATACTCGTATTTATTATATACCTACAGACAATCTGACTCAAATACTGATGTATTTTCGGTATAAAATACAATAGGCCAGATAAAATTCCCGTATTTCACACTGTAAAATAATTTTCCGTATTCAATGGCTGCAAAAACCGGAATACGTTTACGTTCGTTGAGTATCGTATATTTCCGTAACGTTCCGAGCGACACTGGGAAATATCCTATTCTATTTATAGGTACTACGACGCCGATGCAACATGTAGATTGAATTGAATTGAATGACGTCATTGATGTACATGGCATGTGTTCGTGCGCGTTCTTTAACGGAACTGTTTTGTTATTATTTTGTTTGTTTCGTAGCGTATTTGTAATGTTTTGATCGTAAGGAGGTATATAACAAATGGAATACTATATGACTGTGGTGTTCCTTTTGGGTTGTATCGCTCTCGTGGATTGTGTGAAGTTGTATTCAGCGTTACACAATCAACTCGAGCAATACAAGCCACCGGAACACCACAGTCATGTAATATTCCCTATATCTATCTTTTTTTTAAAACATTAATTCCTTTAGTTCGATACATGTTCCTACTGTATTCTTATACGTATAAACAATTATTAAACATATAAATCTGATCACCATATAATCGTGACCAGTATTATTATTAAGTATAATATGTTCCATTAGTAAAATATTTAAATGTAAATGTTTTCAAACAATATGTTGATTTAAAAGTTAGAAAGCAGTGCGATGTTTACGCGTAGAATAAAAAAAGATACCATAACAAAATAATAGTAAACCAACTCAAGAAAGAGATAAAGGTAACATAGTACACGTTTGCAAATGAAAAACAACCATAAATAAATTTTCTCGCAGACAGCTTGTTATTAAGACGCGATTACTTTGCGCTTTAATGTTATCAAAATTGATATCTGTATTATTAAGGAAAATGCGTTCATGCAGTCTAGGGATGGTTGATGTTTCCAAGTAGTATGATATCCAGAATACGGTATTAAATGCAAAAAACTCGAAGAAAGTTTGTTAGATCTGTACTCAATGAATGTTTCTTTTGATCTGAAATATGTTCAAATGCACATGTGTACAGAATGAAGCATAACATGCACAAAAAGGAATGTTATTTTGCATTTAATTACAAAATATGTTTAGTTTTGTTTTTAACAAACACCTATTGTGTAAAAGTATATATGTCTTCGCGAATAGTATGTTAGTATGGACCTCAGATGTATTACACAGATTTGTCCTATTTCTTTTCGACAATCCACATAGCAACATCTGGAAAACTATCATATAACTATGAGCGATTTCTGTAACAAACTTGATAGTTGTTTGTACGGGATTTCCTTGTTGGTTTCTTAAAGATGTTAACATCTTTTCTTACATACGACGATAAGCAATTAACTCTTGGTATTCTCTCTGCAAATACAATTACAGTGTCTTTTACATTCGTTATGGTGGTTTTAGTTTTGCTCTTTATGAATACGGTCAATGAAAAATCAAGCAAAAGGAGAAATTAACCCAGTTATTTTCTGTTTGTTGCGAGGGTCTTTAAATAAATCTTAAAATGAATATAAATATGACAAACACTGAAAAACACTAAAATTTCAAAAGGACAAAATTATTCCATCTAAAAGCAGTGTGGCCAACTAATACGTTATTCAACCCTTTCGTCCCTGGAAAATGTGTTGTCATTTCCTTTACATCTTTCATAAGAACTATGCTGTTGTTTTTTTTTCAAACTTATCGATTTGATAATACAAAACAAAACATATTAATCTTGAATAATGCCTGGATTACGGTTGAAACCAAATAGGGCAGAGTTTAATTATTTACGCACAATTCATCTATGTGAAAGACATTGACATCGAATGCATGCATGATTACTCTCAATAAGCAAGATTGCTTGAGAAAATAAGGAATACCGGATGTGTTCATACAAAAGCTTGATTTTAAATGGATCATTTGATTAGCCATATTGTTATTGGCTTATACCTTTCTTTTGATCCGTTTGTGTAAGGTAACTTTTTAAAGCTCGGTACATTCAGTTATATAATTATCTGCTACCACAGTTAAGATGCAGAAAATCGCATTTCGTTTTCTATACGGGACAATGGACACAATTATTTTTAAAAAAATCGATCATATACTTATTTACTTTTATAATTTGCAGTATGAACATATATTTTGCTTAATAGAAGATTTTGAAGAACAATTGGTATTTGACATGAATTTGAATTTGGTTTTGTATCGCTATCATATAACTGTATAAGTGATACAATTAAAAAAAAACCTGTGCAAAATATATTTTGAAAGAAATCATATTGTTTAAGTGTTTGATATAAAGTATAGATGACTCAATATTTGCGAAACATTAGCCATATATAAGTATGTTGATTTACAATGTCCCAACATCTTTGTAGCGTCGCAATATCTTTAGGCAATGTACTATAACAGGGAAAATGTAGAGTTTTGATGATTAATTTTTCATTGCATATTAATGTATGCAGCGTTGCTTTACTTGTATTTTTCAACTTATAATGAAATATATTTATCATCGATGGTTATCGTTAACGATAATGCTTTGATTATAGTGTAATCCACAACAAACTGTTTATACAAAGGGACACTGTCGTAGCGACATACTAATTAATGCCGTACGAATGGGCATTGCAAAATGGATGCCTTCACAAATATAATGCAAGTTTGTTTATTAAAAATTTGTCCGTTTGTCAACATATACATATTTTTTTGTTTATTACATGTGCATATTTGACATCATGTCAAACTAACGAGACATCATGCTATGCAATATGTTCTTGTTTTTCTGTTGTTTTTTTTATTAATTTTTTGCTTTTAACATTAATTTGACATTAAGGCAAATAACCGCTTACACCTTATACTAGTAATCATATAACAAACACAAACCACTCACTATTTAAGCAATTACATCTTGTTGACAATGAAATAACTTTTTGTATCAAAGCCTGAATTTGCAATGATATTTTGTTGCATTCGAATAAGACTCACCGCCGCCAATGAATAATGTGATGTACATGAGTGTGGATTCCATACGACTGCATTATTAGTGTTTTGCAAGCTTTGTGTTAAAATAGTAAACCGTTAATCGATACTTCACGTTAAAAACAAGTACCGGGCGAACCCACTTCGAGCTAGTAAATCAATCAATTATAGGCGGTGACCAACAAGCGAAAATGCCATTATTCTAAAATTGTTGGTGTGTGTCTCTCTAATATGAAGAAATCGGCCAAAATATTTCCGAGTACGTCCTTGCTTTGCTGATGATTGATGTCGATAACAACCAAGGGGACACACTTTCAAGATTGTGCAAATGTTACTCCAGTGCATTTTTACAACGGATGCAAAATGTTTCACAAGAAGTAAATACATTATCGTGATATGAAATGATTATCATGTTTAAAGTGCATATAACTTTTTAATTAATTGCGATTAAAAGTAGAAATTTAAACATGCAGTCAACATTATATTCGTGTGCGTTGCCTAAACAGGGGCCTGTCTGAGGTAAAATCTGGGATACACACTGTAACACACTGGAAGAAATTGGGGAGATGCCCCCTGAATTTGTTTCGTTTCTACAATGTTAAAACTGCGAATAAGAAAACATGTAGTTGTTGTTGTAAAACATGTCCGCTTAGAGTTTGTAATACGTTTCGTAAAACTAATACATGGTTTATTAAAAAATAATGTAATCTTCTAGCAAAGTTTTGATTTTCAATCAAATATTTTTCATTAAAATATGTTTTATCATGTTGACATTTGATTGTTAATATAACATCACCCCGGTTTTATGGCAGTTTTAAAATGTTATGTTGTTCCAGCAATTGTTTGCGTGTGCTTAGGAGCGTATGCCTGGGCACGCCCCTGCTTAATGTAAGTATACGTTTGTATTACTAGTAAGTAATTATCCTATTACTACAGCCAAATCGATCGGATAACAACCCATCGTATAAACGTTAGCTTTATCCGATCGCTATTTTAGCACACCTTTATTCGATCGTTATATTTTGAACGCTATGTATTTTAATGTGACGTCATACCAAACGATGACGTTTGTAGTAAACAAAAACCCCAGTGTTAAAAGTGGGAGACCAACGCTTTTTAAACATATTTGCACGCCGTTTACATGATTAATAAGCACAGCAAAATAGGATAAATAGAATAGTTTATGAGTGTAGGATAAAGATCAAGTTTATCATTATCGACTCGAAACAGGATAGCGCTCGGCAAGCCTCCGCCGCCATGTTTCACAGCCTCGCATGATAAACTTGCTCTTTATCCAACTTTCAGAAATAATAAATATCTTTACCTACTGGCTGTCTTAAAGCATTTATCCACTCTATTTCATACGTGATTTATAAAAATAAGAATTTCATTTATCTCGATTGGTTTATTACTTAAGTTTTGGTGTCCAAAATCTAAGTGAAGCTATCATATGTCATTGATCGTTTTTTCATATTTACAATTGTCAATACGTTACGTTATTTGTTTATGATGATGTAATAAATCCATTATGACAGATCCTTTGTTTTCATTGGTTCTTATTTCTAACGTATTTCAATTTGTAGCACCGTACTAGTATACCATAACCAATGTTTACACTAAAGCTGTTGTATACGAATTGTCTCTAACCAGCTGACCATAAATAAATGAACTGATAGTAAATTGATTTTGATTTTGATTACGCTTTGATGCAATGACGAACGATTCCTTGCTCTAATTAAAAATACGCAAAAATGCGCTCTACTCAAACATTAGCGATTACATTTTCTATTACACGATTTCGATTCGTTAAAATTCTTTCGTAACGTCTTACTGCAATGTCCAATGTGTTTTGATAGTGAGGATATATTAACACAAGTGTTTTTTAACGAAAGTATTAAACAGTTAAATGGATTATGTCTTCGATACTCTTGTTATATCTCGCCAATATCAGCTAAAAACAGAAGAGATATACATTTTAAAATATGGTTAAGGAAAAATAAAGATTATGTTTATTCAATAAAACGGTTAATGCATTCCGAATAAAAAAATAATTTGATTTTCCTGAACTCTTTCACATATGATGAAATTTCGTTTAATTTTGTTCAATACATCGTCGGTAAATTTACTTCGCAGAAAGACACACAATAAAAGTATCTGCTCGTGGTTAAAACATATGTAAGACTATGTGTGTTACATTTAATACTTTTCATTATGACGTGTATAATAAAGGAGGCATGGTATAACAGACTAAACACCACACGGCAAATCAGAAAAAAATCTATCTCTGTTACAGAAAATATGTTGTTTTCAACTTGCTTTCGATGTCGATGAAATACATACATAGGAATTAGAAGCCGGCATGTCACTGTTAAGAAGGAATTACCAAATCACCTCGAGTATGACAAGAGAAAAATAAGACATACTTGGCATTACTATTCTCGTTGACTTTTTTGTACGGAAATTGATGTCGCTATACTTTTAAGTTATTAAAGGTACAAAAAGTGAATCTGAAATTTATTTGGTACAAAAAAGTGATTCTGTTCTTAATGTGTTTTGATTGCATGGTTATGGTTTATAAACCAATAAACTTCTACCGAACAAACACTTGCGTAACACGTTCAAAAAGTCAACTTAAATAACATGTAATTTTCAATACGTTTCAAAAAAGTAAAGGCGCTTTTTTATTTCCAAAATGACTATCTTTACTAAAAACTGTTTAATTTATGTACGATAGCGAAATAGTAGTTTGTGAGAAGTACTACCCGTTTGAAACACAAAGCATGGATTTAAACTATTGTATCGTAACTTTATGTATTGTGTTAATGTTCTGTGATTTGACTAGAAATTTGGTAGTTGGCGCAAAATAACACTCGAAGAGCCACATTGTAATGATGATAACTTTTAAAAAGAACAAACAGTGTGTGTATAATTGCACTCACGAAATATGTAATGCATATTTTGAACAGATCGACATCTCATCACACGTTGATTACATACGCCGAAGGGTATAGTACAGCCTGGTAAATATCTGGTATGTAAACTGGTATGGAACCACTGCTAGGTTATTGACAATTTTGCGACGCATAACTTTTTTGCAATGCAATATAATTTTAGAAATACTGTTTACACATATGCATCATGATTTTAGTTGTTTTGTAGTAATGAGAAGTTTTGTTATACATGTAGTTACTGTTAGCTGTGCTTGTATTTGCGTTTATAAATGTACTGTACACACTTTGGACTTTCTGCCTAATTATCAGGCCTCACCCCCTGTGTGTCCTATTTTATCATTATTAGCAATGAAGTCATTTATTTTAAAGAATGCATCATGAATATTTCATGGGTGCGATTAAGACTGCACAAATGCACTTTAGGCAGGTGTCATTTAAAGCGACATCTCGGTTGTTATACATAAATACATGCTGAAATGAATAACGTATCATCTGTACTATTTGCACCAACTGCTTAATGTTCTAGATACATCAAGGTCACAGCATATTCACAACATCAAACGGTCCGTTAAAAGGTTTTATTCTGTGATATGTGATTTAAATTAATCGAATTGTGCATAACACAGATCACAATTCTCCGTTAGGGTTGGCAAACATGCACGATAAATGGGATAATTGAGATTTAGCGGTAAATAACACTAGCCATACGTTCAAAACACAGATTCAAGCTTTTGTTCCAAGAAAATCGGTTGATGAGATTTGTGGAATCAATCAATTTCGGTACAATAACGTCAACGCGAATATTTGTACCCAGTATGTCTTATTTTGTCTTGCAATGCCTGAGGTGATGTGTTAATGTCCTTGGTAATGAAAACAATATATATGTACATAAGTTTTATGTCTGCTCCAAAAAACATTTGTATGTTTTACAGACATCGAAAATAAGAGGATAAAAAGTTATATCCTCCACGTGGAAATATAATTGTTTCCCAATTGGTTTGTTTTATAACCTGTAATACTAAATGTCATTTATAATACCCACGCTAAAATACGTATTTAAAGTAATGCGTCAATTTCAATATGATACAACTGCTATCAGATACTATAAGTGCGTCTACATCTGCCGAAATACATTAACATGCCGATGTTATACACTAAAGGAAACGTTTATTGTTGACGGAACAGACGCATGTCAAAGTCGAGTAAATGAAATAATTAAATGTAAGATTGCATGATTTGATTATATACAACATATATACAACAGCGAGATCATAGTGCATGTCTTTCCCGGATGCATATTTTTATCATGTCATTTAACCTTTCGCAGAAAATATGTATTACACTGTTACCAAATACTGCGGTTTAATGCTCGTATGATGTATATGTAAATAAAGATTCACTTCAAAACAGTCAAATGCATATATTACTTTACAAACGAATCTTAAAATTTAAATAAATCGAGCGGCTAGAAACATTAATTGCATATAAAATACAAAGACAGTTTATATACACATATTTTTGCCTGAAATGTCTATATTTGTATGTTTATTTTTTTGATGTTAGACAGTAAAGGTAATTAAATTAAATAAAAAGGTTTTGTGCATGATCCGTCAGTTTAAAAATCACTGACTTGTTTTAATTTGATCAATATTTTATAAGTCGCTTATAAAAAATAGGGTCGATAAATAAATAAACACAGCCAGGAGATTTACTTAATTTTTTATTCCTTGGCATTTAAGTATTACATATGAATAAAATGTCGACGGCAGTCTACGTAATAATCACAAGTATGTAATCACATCCATTCAAAGCAAATGGAATATGAATTCCTATTGATAAGATAACATATTTAATTATTGTGCAATATTTTGTATGCGTTATAAACAGTGCACAGGAGTTACCTTTGCATTTGTTCCTGGCTCATTTGTCTCGTCGGTTGTTACCTTATCAAGCCAATGTGCAAGACAACATCAATTATCTGCTAAACAAGGACGTCATAGAAAATATGTATCCCTATTTCTTCATATTAGAGAGGTTGGTATGGTAACCAGTTCTCTTGTGGGTCGCCGTCATTACTGTTCGTAGTGATTTACGGATTCCCAATTTTACAGAAAATGCGCCGAAACTCGGACAATGAGATATAACGCAAGCCAGTCATACGCGTACATCATATTAATTATTTATGCATTTATGGTTGTGAGTCTTGAATTAAACCGATCAATCATCCTCAGGCTTTATACAATTTGGTATTCTTTTCGCATGCACTTTCACTGAAAAATGTGCATGTAAAGGTTTATAATATTTCATACAATTTAGTTTTTGTGTTGTTTTTACCGAAATAAAAATCAAACATGTTATGACAGCTTATTGACTATATGACTCTACTATACGTAGATTTGTGTGCGTGTATTATTTTGAAATTATATTTAAAATAGCATGTTGACATAAAAATCAATACTTACATTTAAAAGTGCAGCTATTTTCTTGCATGTTGGTTCTGATTGTGCCGTTTGACATTTTGAATTGTTTATGTGGGCTTATTGATTGCGTGGCTAAGTTCGAAAGAAGGGACATTTAATATGGACAATGGAAAGTTCATTTGTGTGTGTCTGAACTGATTTTTACATTGCGTTATGAACAATGGTTTCAAAACAACGTCTTTTTGACGTCATTTTGTACTTAAGAAATGGGTGTTTAAATCATTGTACTGGCGCAGTGCCTAATTCCGCCACTTGCCTAAATCCCCACCCTGATGAGTTTTCATCTTGATGTGTGCATAAATAAATATTTAATCCAATTATTTTGTACATAACCCTTAAATGCACACAAACTGCATGCGGGGAATCTATTTCATACTGCGCATGCGCAGTTTTGAGGCCCATGATACAAATAAATATGTGTTTTATTATTATGTCCATGTGAGCATGTGCAGCATAAAAATAACCATTATTCTTTGGCATTACATACAATAAAATGCGGAAAAAACTGCATATTAAGAGCGCAAATGTCTCGCTACTCAAAACCCTTATTATTTTTCCCACATGCACGCAGGGCCTCAGTTTCAGAGCTATTTTTATAAAAACAAATGAGTATTGGGAAGAAATTGAAACATAGTATTAACAACAGACAACAAGCTGCTTAATATAGAAAATTTAATAAGAACAATAATCAAATGTGGAATAAGCATGTCAAGGTTCCTGATCTACGATTTTCACCAAGTAACTTCGGATCACCGTGTGTTTTTTTAACACTAGAAAATGAACCTTTAATAAACAAAATGGGAGTTTTGTCAATAGGAGTCAATAGAAGCTGCTTTGAAAGCAGGATTCATAAACAATATTATTTTCGAACAGTTTGAACATTTTAAAGAGCGGTGGCGGATTGAGGCACTCCCGCGCTCCTTTTTTTACACTGTGTAGGCCTTCAATCTCGATAAATATTTTTCATTTGCCAAGTATTTGAAATGTAACCAAAATACGCCAGCGAATGCACATTAAACATAACTTGATTTATGTAAATTGGTATGTCAATCGGTAAACACCTTTTGAAAATATGGTAAAAATACCCCCAAAATGAGGCGGGTTTAGGCACTGCGCCAGTATTATATTAATAAAAACAATGTGAAACTTTAGATGCATCCGCAGGAGAAAACACAAAATGTGAATAAAACTTGTTTTACATACAACGAAATAAAGCTTAAACATTGAACTTTATCCCATCATCACGCATGCATTGACGAAAATACACCCTGTGGGCTAAATGTAGCTGTATTTCACCTTGTTGAATACAGCAAACACGCGCATTATAATTACGTCATTTTGTTTATTTTCGTGACGTCATTGGGTGTTTTTTTGTGTTATTCAGTGATATTCTTTCGTTTACTTCAAAATAAAGACAGACAATGATTGGATAAATAGATTACCAGGCAAGTGTTGAATACAGATACTTTTAATTGCTCGGCACGAAAACCGCGAAGGCTCGTGGTTTAGGTTCGCTAAATAAACTTATATGTAGTATTTTTATGTACATACTTTAAAATACGTTGTAGTATTTTTTTAAATCCAGCATTGATCAATGTATTGCAGAAAACTGTATATTTGTACGCCTACACTATAAATGAATGATTGTCATCCTCGTGTAAAATATTCCTACATTTTGTTAGATACGATGTTCAATAATTTACGAGAAACGGAGTTGTTATATATAACTCAAATATATCAATTTTATTTTGCTTCGTACGAAGGTCTTCCAATTTTACGGTGAGTGGATGTCAGAGAAAGATGGTACTTAATTGTAAAATATAACGGTACATTAATAGTACTTTAATAACATGTCATATACCTAGGAATAATAATGTAATTGGTCTTGATGTTGTTGACTGAGCATTCAATATGTGTGAATTAATGGTGGACTATTGTCAATGCCAGTTACTGTCTATGATTTTGTGGGAGATTTGGATAACTGTTTAACTGACCAAACCTATTTTCCAATAATGTATTCATCAGATATTGCGCGAGTATAATTTAAGTTCAAGATATGTTTATAATATACATGTGCATTTAACAATTATTCAATTAAACTATACAAAATATCGAACATCTGATTGTACTAGCTCGAACATTTTGAATCCAGTTTCCTGTTAAATTTCCATTCCTCGTGTATTGTATTTATTTAATCTAAGGAATTGAATCGCAGATTTGGAAAGTAAATTAAATGCATACATGTTTCTTGTGCATGTGTGTACTGGTGCAATTAAATTATCTGTTTCATACCTAGGTACTTTTCAGTCCTATCTGACGGAGACACTGTATTTAATAAAAACGCATTTTGCTTATTCGTCACATGGTATTTTATGTCGTACTCCATTCCATTACATGGAATTCATTTATGCAAAATGTTTGCAATAGTCCTTTTCAGCTTCTGCTTTAATGTTTAATTCTTGCCCAAAAGTTGTACTATTTCTTGGAATTACAACTAAATCAACTGAGACAGGCCCAGCTGTTTATTTTAATGTTAGCTCCTTTGGAACGAAAACCGGCTTTGTGGGACTCGGATGCGACTAGATCATTAATCTCTTTATGCTTCCATGCACAGCCGATTTGAACGTGATCTATTTAAAGGAATTGATCTTTTTGCAGCTTAATTGAATTCACGTTTAATCCATAGGGACAGAAAACGCATCTGTAATTAAAACTAAATTCATCCAGCGTAGCTTTCAAAGTTTAACAATAAGCTGTCTCTCGAACTGATGCAGCGGTTTTTAACTGAAAGCATATGCATTTATATCAGGATATTAAATTAAATAAATCCCTTTTTGTTGGACTCTGATGATGCGACCGGATTATCAATCAGCCAATTTGAAAGTGCTATCAATTTAAAGGAATTGATCTTGCAGCTTTATTAAATTTACTTACCCCTAGAGAAAAGAAAACGTGTCGTGTAATAATAATTAAAAAACATCCACATTATATATTAGCGTAACTTTTAAAGCTTAATATTAAGCCGTCTTTCGACCAGATATTTCGTTATTTAAATAAAATGGTACACAGTTATATCAGAAACACACTTATATCTATATAGGAATTAATCTTCTTGCAGCTTAATTAAATTTACGTATACCTAGAGAAAAGAAAACGTGTCATGTAATTATAATTAAAAAAATCCTCATTAGGTAGGCGTAACTTTTCAAGCTAAATATTTAAGTTGTCTTTCGACCAGATACATGTATATGTAAATAAAATCGTACACAGTTATATAAGAAGCAAACTTTATTCTATATAGGTATGTATAGAGAAGACATTGCTTTTGCGATGCTTCCGACTACTCTAGGCCTTTACCAAGAGACGAAAGAAACAACCGTTAAAACTGAACAAAGACCATATAATTTCGCTAAATAGTGAAGGCGGGAACTGAACTTCGCAGAGGCGAAATAAATCAGACAAGGCTTGATTTCTTCGGATCTTTATAGCTCTTAAGAGACAACTGAAACTAATTGAAGAAGGAACATAAAATATTACGTCTTAATGCTACGTATAGTGGACGTTGATGACTCTAAAGGTATATGAATATAAAGTAAAACAATCGATTTATTGTTTTTGTTAAAAATATTACAATCCATCTGAATTTAAAAACGTTTATACAGAACTAGGCTTACAAAAACAAACGTGAATCGATAAATCGTATAAGAATACTACTATTTCCATTACAAATCCTTACATTGAAATTGTACATATAATACAATACACGTTATGCATTTAAAATGAAATAAACGACATGAATTCGTAAAGGCATACGAGTAACTGAGCTGCATACGTTGGTTTCATGCTCAGACTGTCGGGAAAGACTTCAAAACCTACCAAAGTAGGTAAACCAGGTGTTTTTGCTACACTGGAAAGGGCATCAATAAACGCATCAGTGTAGTCAACGTCCATGTTTTCCAATTGTTTTATTTAAAGAAACCTCATATTACTACAAAAACGCTTGCATTTCCTTGTATTGAAAGAACAAACTCCAAGAAATGAATGTATTTAATTAAAGAACTACAAATATTAGCTCCTATTTATATCAAAATACATTCCTTTTTTCATTTCCTTGTGATATGTATGTTGTCAGCACATAGCAATTTTGTCAGTTGCAGTCAATGATGTTATCCTTAGACAGATATGAAGGATCAAATTACCACAGAACGATCACACAGTTGAATTAGTTAAAGGCATTTATTTCCGTAATTAAGCGACATCAGACATTTACTTTTTAATACACAGGTTTTCTGTCGCAACAAAATCATTAACTAGTAAGGTGAAAAAGTTTAAATATGTTTAAAACGTAGAGTACAATTCGTCTTTCTATGTTTAAAAATAAGTGATACTATGTTAAGGTATTCAACCCATAATTAGCTCGTTAATTTCCGTGTAATTTCGACGAAAACCGTAGCCGTCCGTACTTTATCGTTCGCATTCGGAATACATACAAAACTTCTTTAAAAATTATATATTTCTTTAGCTACACCGTAGTATTTGTTTCAGATTTTAATATCCTCGCTTTTAAAAGCAAATTAAATATAAAATAACTATTAAAATATAACGAGTATAATTAAAACAACAGTAGAATCTGAGTTTGTTCCCTTTGGAAATCATGATCATTTGAACGCTTATTGAATTTCATGTGCATTTGACAGCGTTTATTTACCTTGATATAAATCATTCTGACTGACGAAAACGTAATAAAAGAGGTAGATTTTCAAGAGAAACAGACACAGTAACAATGTTAATTTTGTCGACTATGATCAGCTGCCATGATCTGTGACAGTGTGGTTGGAACCTTACCGAGAAGCATATTAGTTTCACTGTTTATGTCTACGTGAAATATTGTAACATTGACTAATGAGATGTCAATAATGTTCTCTATTGGAAAACTGACAAACAAACCAAGTCAAAAGGCAAGCCTTATATACCAAGCTGTGTACGGGTAAGTATCAGTACATTATCTAATTGTAAAGCCATTTGTTTGTATGGTAATAGTTACTAAGATAATGACAACTCGTGAATGGTCGTAAAAATGTTTGATTTTTATTTATACACGGAACATAAAGTTTGGAAATATAATAAGATGAAGTATTAGTTTCCAAGCTTATTTAACAAAGTTCTATGTTTTGACATTATGATATAATTATGTTACAATTTCCATATTGAAAATGCCATCAAGTTTTCTCTGTCATTCTGTTAAGTGTTATAACATAACGTTTTAAGTCGGTTACTAAAACATGTCTAAAAATTCAACATTTGGCATTAAATTTTGCTCAACTGACATCGGTACCATATCAGACAATTAGTAAAGCAATTATTGTTGTGTAAATTAATATCAGTCTGTAAGTAGAATCTACTGTAAAACTGTGTACTGAAAACTTATTTTTAGTGATGCTGCTGTCAGAAAAGCAAACACACATCCAGTACGATGGGCGACATGTTAGATGGTGACCAGGCTGTTAGTGTTCAACCAGAGGCATCGCTAGTAGCGGTCGCATTCCCATATTCATCAGGGCGCAACCAGCTGATGTTCAAAAATGAGAAGGCCAGAAATATTCTCTGGGACTTCTTGCCTATACTGACGTGATAAAAATATTACGGCAGAGGACATCGCTGGCTCCGGTTTATGTACCATCGAAACATTCAATTGTGAAGGCGCGGACAGTTTATTTTTGACATGTAAATATAATGGATGGGAAGCCCTGTATTACAGTTGCAAGAAGGACGTTGGAAACTTTTATAACACAAATGAGCGGATTGTTTTGAAAAAGAGCCATTTTTTAAAACCCCAGTATAGTTCATGATGGACATGGCCTGGAACGTTACATTTTTTTAGATCAAAATGTGTTAATGCAGCACATATTGGCTCTTTCTATTATGTTTATATTTATTTCATTTATAAAATGTAGTAATTGTTAATTTAGTTAATACATCTCTTTTGTTCATATTCTAGATTATGTGTGTAACTATACCACCTCAGGTGCAGGGAGGAATAAGTCGTCAGTCAGTCAGTTATTGTCTGTACACTCAAATAAACTTGCAACTATATTAATGCCTTGGTTGGGGTTATTCCTCCCTGCACCTGAGGTGGTATAGTTACAAATGGAGCCCCCAGTGAGGAATGTCGATTGACGAGGAGTGGACCAGAGGATCCTTTGGTCGTACGTTCGGTTGGGATGGTACCAAGTTATTAAAGTGATCACCACTACGTATTGCGCATTGTGCCGGCACACTTCAAAACACATTTCCGGAACACCAGGAGAACATTGCCGAGGACATCACCTGTTACGAACACTAACTTCGAACATTAGTGCAGTGTGGTTCCATAATAAGTGTTGTTATTCATGGTGGTGAGTGATTGTGTTAAACCATGTATAAAGGTTTTCAGTAGAATTGCATAGGGTATTTGAAGACTGTTTCTATACATTCTCTTTACCTGCTAAAATTATGCAATATACATCTATTGAAAACCTTTGAAAAAAAAAAATAACAACATAAATTAAGTACTTCATTGTACATAGTGAGATTTTTTGTCAGTGTGCTCGAGAGAAACATCTGGTTTTAATACACATTTTAACTAAAGGTGAATGGGTAATTAACCTGCATGACATTTGCAAATAGATTTAACTTTGCAATTTTAATTTTTACATTTCACAGTTGGATGTAGACAGCCTATGTCCTTCTTTTTCACACTTTCCTTGATATCATAGTGACTAAAGTGATTCCTTTGGTTTCATCGAGTGGTTTTACTAGTTAAACTTGGGTGGTCTTTGATTGGAATCTACTTGCTTTGAAGCAGTTACAGTAGTTACCAGTTGAAGTAGTGTCTATACATTAGTTACAGTAATAAAGTTTAATTACTGTTTATATATGTGTGCCTAACCAGGTTGCTTTTCAGAACCAGAATTATACTAGGTGCAGTGTATGCAGACATTGGCACAGATTGAGTACCTGTTTGTAGTGAAAGATTGAGGTACAATTGTTAGTAAACGTCACCAGAAATATAACTTGTGGCTGTTTGGTATCAAAGTTATCATAATAGCTTTTTTGATCAGTCTGTTATCCGCACAATACACTTATTTAGAGAAATATGTCTTAGGAATAATACGTTATATTTTATAGTGACTTCTCTGTAATTATACTAAGAAGAGTGAAAGCTGTTTACGAGTGAACGGTGAATGAAGGTTAAATTATAATTACAGTATTTCTGTGTAAAAAGAAAGATGGTATGTCTGTGTAAAAAGAAAGAGAAAGGTGGTACGTCTGTGTAAAATGAAAGGTGTTGTATGACAAAACCGAACTTGTTCTGCTACACATAGAGCAATTAGTAAAGAGTTGTTGTACTGTAAATTAGTTAGTTTAGAAGGCCCTTCATAGTTGTAGCTATAGTGTAGAAGTGTAGAATAGTTTAGTTAGTATTGTGTATAGGACCTGTTCGGTTATTAATTTGGAAAAGAGAGAAAGTTTGAAAGACAGTTTTAATTTCTTTTGTAATAAATATGGCTGAGATAGGTGAAGAAGACATTGCCTTATTAGAGGTTTTAAAGAAAATGAAAGTAGAAGACCCTAATGAATTAGAGGATGCATTGTCTAAGAAAGCTAAGAAGCAAGAAGAAACTGTAAAAGATAATGACCCACTCAAATTTCCTAGAATCTCATTGTTCTATGGAGAAGCAGGTAAAGGCGAGGTATCATACAGAGCTTGGAAATATGAAGTTAGCTGTCTGCTAAGAGAGAACGCATATTCCCATGCAAGTATGTTGCTAGGTATTAGGAGATCACTTAGAGGTGAAGCAGCAGATATGGTGATGAGATTAGGGGAGGAAGCGAAAGTTCCAGATATACTTGATTTATTTCAAAGTACATTTGGCAATATAGAGACTCCCGAATCAACCCTTAAGAAAGTCCATGCCTGTGAACAGGGTGAGAATGAATCATTGGTAAATTATGCTGCTAGAGTAGAGGAAAATGTTTTCTAGAGCTGTAGAACTGGAAGCACTTCATAGAAATCAACAAATTTTACTTAAAAGTGTATTCTATGAGGGTCTGAATGTTGAGTTGAAAATTGCATCTGCTTTCAAATATGAAACAGTCTCAGACTACAATAAATTCAAAGCTGAAATAAGGAAATTAGAGTCTGAATTACAAGGTGCAAAGCCAAAGTCGAAACAATGTCATGTAGCTAATGTTAAACCTGAGAAGTCAGAATTAGGTGAAATCAAGAGTTTGCTGGAAAAGATGAACGCCAGGATTGAAGTATTAGAGATAGAAAAAGAACAGTACCAAGCCAAGTCATTTCAAACGCAAAAACAGAACAGAGAAGAATATCCTGAGACTACAACCACATCCATGTATGCTAGAGGAGCCAGCCAAGGATTTCAGAGGAAAGGGGACCCAGACATCAAAGAGGAACACGAGGTCAGTTCCAAAAACAACGTCCATACAGAGGCCACGGCCGAGGAAATAACAGCTACAGACCAAACAGACCGTTAGGTAGCACTACATTTAGGCCTAACATACAGTGTTTCCAATGCATGGAAATTGGACATTTTGCCAGGGATTGTCCTTTAAATGGGTAAGTGTCTCTATGGCGGGTCAGGCTAGCGACACCA
This sequence comes from Congeria kusceri, assembly GCA_027627225.1. Classification (NCBI taxonomy): domain Eukaryota; kingdom Metazoa; phylum Mollusca; class Bivalvia; order Myida; family Dreissenidae; genus Congeria; species Congeria kusceri. The sequence continues at coordinate 93,216,413 of CM051025.1, forward strand.
AAGATCAATCTGACCCCAAACTCGTAGGAGAAGCCTTAGAGGTTAATATTTCTGTGAATAAAATCAAGACAAAAGCGTTATGTGATACAGGTTCATGTGTGTCAACCTGTTCTGAACAATTTTACAATCAAAATTTACATAACATTGAATTGAAACCCCCTAGTAACATACTCAAGATTAAATGCGCTGATGGCAATGTTTTGTCATATAAAGGCTATATTGAGATTTCATTGAAAACCTGTGCAATACCTGAAAATGAGGAGCAGAAATGTGTATTGCTTGTCGTCCCAGATACTGAATATAACAGGAACACCCCCATTCTTTTGGGAACAAACATTTTGTCAGAGTTTCTTAAAGATTGTAAAGAAAAGTTTGGTGATAAATTCTTGCAAAATTCAAAATTGCACGTACCTTGGTATTTGGCATTCAGATGTATAGTCTTAAGAGAAAAGATGTTGAAGATAAATGATTTTAGATTAGCCATCTTACGTTCAGCTGAAACCAGCAATATCTTTGTAAGACCAAATCAGTCGGTAAACATGAAATGTATTACTGATAGAGAGTTGAGTCATCACCCCATATGTGCATTGATACAGGAAACATATGAGTCACAGTTACCTAAATATGCAGACATAACTCCAGCTATTGTACAGTATACGGGGAAGAAACAGGATATTTCCTGATAGTGGTCAATGTAAATAACATTACCAACAACGTGATCCATATTTCTCCAAAAGCAATTGTGTCAGAGCTACAGCTTGTTACTCTCGACGGTGAAAACGATGATGGAGAGAATGAAACATCAGACGATGTCTTGAACAAAGTGAATGTTGACTCTGACCTCACCAAAGAACAGCAGGATAAATTAATGGAATTGCTTACCCATACAAAGATATATTTTCAACATCAGAAACAGATATGGAAATTGTGACATCAGGAAACATCGGATTGAAAGTCAGCAGGAATAAAATTGTCCCCTAACAAATGCCACTTTCTGAAGAAAAAAGTTAAATTTTTAGGCCACTTTGTTAGCGAGGAGGGCATTGAAACAGACCCTGAAAAATGTGAAAAAGTAAACAATTATCCAAGGCCGACTAATCCTGATCAGCTGAGATCATTTTTAGCTCTGGCGGGTTATTACAGAAAATTCATTAAAGGATTCAGCTCTGTAACAAACCACTAACAGACCTATTGCCCCCAACAAGTGTGAAAAAAGGAAAAGCAAAGAGCAACAAAGAATGGCGCTGGGAAGAAGTCCACGAACAGACATTCAACAAAGTTAAAGAATTACTGACATCCCCACCAGTATTAGGATATCCGATATTTGATTGTCCCTTTGAGTTGCACACCGACGCATCTGGGTCAGGGCTCGGTACAGTTCTTTATCAAGAACCGGAAGGGAAGAAAAGAGTGATTGCATATGCTAGCCGTAGTCTCAATAAATCAGAAAAGAACTACTCTGCTTATTAATTAGAATTCCTTGCTTTGAAATGGGCGATTACAGAAAAATATAGCGACTACTTGATTGGACAGAAATTTAAAGTATTAACAGACAACAATCCCCTCACATATATTTTAACAACTGCAAAACTTGAAGCAACTGGACAAAGATGGGTCTCAGCATTAAGTGACTACAACTTCGACTTAGTTTACCGTCCAGGAACAAAAAACACTGATGCAGACATCATGTCTAGATACCCACCACAACATGAAAATTCACCTAACGATGAAATTATTGAAAGTCAGAGTATAAAAGCCATTTGTAATACAGTGCAGACAAGACCTTACATTGAAATTTTACCATGCAATTCTTTGAACATGTTAGATGTTATGGAAGAAAATGGAGAAAAAATGGCACAAATTGAATTAAGAGAACTCAGAAATAGTCAGAGAAATGACCTATTATTGGTGTTTGGCTGAGGGCAATCCTCGATAAACAGTTTCCAAAGAAAGCTGTTTTATCAAATACACAACACCAAACAATGTCAAGACATTATAATCAATTTAAGATCATTCGTGGTTTGTTGTACCGTGAAATGACTGAAAATGGTAAGCAAACTAAGCAGCTTGTATTACCAAGTATTTACAAAAAAAGATGTACTTCAGGGATTGCATGACCAGGTTGGCCATCCTGGAAAAGAAAGGACCATTTCATTGATACGTGACAGATTTTACTGGCCAAAGTTACACCAAAAACTGTGCTGAATTGGTAGAAAAATGCTCGAGATGTTTAAGAAGAAAATCCTCAACCAATATTAAAGCACCGTTAGTCAATATACAGTCATCTTACCCGTTGGAATTGGTTTGCACAGATTTTCTGAAAGTGGATGAATGCAAGGGAGGTATTGGCAATATTCTGGTCATTACCGATCATTTTACAAAGTATGCAATTGCAGTACCTACAAAAAATCAAACAGCCAACACCACGGCTGAAGCCATTTTAAACAATTTTATTTTTCACTATGGAATCCCTACCAGATTGTTATCAGATCAAGGAACAAACTTTGAGTCAGAGGTAATTCATGAATTGTGCAAATTAATGGAAATTTCAAAAGTAAAAACTACAGTTTACCATCCACAATGCAATGGAATTGCAGAAAGATTCAACAGAACATTGATTAACATGCTTGGAACACTTGAACCAGAAAAGAAACAAAATTGGAGAAAGTTGATCCCATCCTTAGTGTATTCCTACAACTGCATTAGACATGAGTCAACAGGATACTCACCATTTTAATTAATGTTTGGGCGGACAACTAAACTACCTGTTGATTCAATGTTCCAAATAGATAACGATGATTTGTTGACATGTGATTATGTGAAAGATCTGAAATCAAGATTAGAAAAGTGTTGGGAAATTGCAAACAAAACATTGAACAATTCTAGAACAAAACAGAAAAGCAATTATGATAGAAAAGCAAAGTCAGTCGCCATAAATGTGGGCGATAAAGTCTTAGTGAAAGTACTTGCTTTTACAAAACCCCATAAATTGGCTGATAAATTTGATGAAGGTATTTATGAAGTTATCAGTCAACCAAATCATGACATTCCTGTGTATGTGGTGAGAAATGACAGCGGTAATGAAAGAACATTACACCGCAATCACCTTTTATTGTTAAAGGTAGATGAAACACAAGATGCAGCAGAGGAAGCAGAGGTCAAGAAACCAGTTCCAAGACCAAGGAGAAGTAGGAACTTGAAAGATACCGAAAAAGTTAGCATGGAGCAGAAAAATAGCAATCTACATGTAACTAAACAATCGGAAAGTTTAAGAAACTTCAGGTATGAAGAATCAAAGTGAATCTGAGTCTGACAGTGATTATGTAGTTAGAAAGAATACCGATGGACCGGCCGGTCAAGAGAGTGTAGAGAAAAGAAAGACTACAGCATCTTCTGTATCCACAGAAATGGAGGAAGTAGTCCAGGAAGAAGAAGCAGTAATAGAGACGCAGACAGAAGAAGAAAGAGAAGAGAATCAAGAAGAAGTAAGTATAGAAAACAATGTGGAAGTCGAAGACCAAATACAAGCTGCATCGAATCTGGGTCCGACAGAGGCACCTAGACGTTCAGCACGACCAAGGAAGAAACCAGACTGGTATCAGCCTTTCCATGTTGCACAACAACAGGACATGACAAGATTGCTAGAAATGCAATTACACAGTACGAATAACAATGCTGAATTGTTAAGAGCTTTGCTCAAACACTAATATTTGTATCGTTGATTTAAATTGTTGTATATAATTTGTGTATATCGGTGAGCGAAACAGAAGTATTTGTACAGTCAAATTGTATTAGTCTAATCCTTTCCAATTATTTGCAGGAGCAAATATCTTCAGAGGGGAGGAGCAACACACCAACAATTTTATTTCAGCTTAGTTATTAGTTGATGTTCCCGATTAGCAAAACATGTTTTTAGTACTTGTATATTGTTTTTATTAATTTTAAATTTTCTTAATTGCAGATAAGATGCTCTTTGGATGCATGACCAGAGGCAGTACATATTATATGTTATATGGTTGTATGAAAATGACTGTTATGATGGTTGTTTAGAAAATGCTTGTAAGTGACACAATAGTAGTAATAAGTGGTTGAGTACTTATTAGTCTATTCATTAGTTGTTGGAAAGTAGTCAGCGTGGCATTTGTTTTTGTCTCGATTGGCTGGGAGTAATATTCAAGTCCGGACGACTTGATTCTCAGAGAGGGGGAGAATGTAACAGGTCTAGAAAATACAGTGTAGTGTAACCGGTTTATTGTATGTTGCGTGGTGTCTTGTTGGTGAGTAGTTTTACCCATGTACGCTGCCGGTTTGAGATTATTTTGGAAGATTCAAGGTATTGGTTCAGAATATCTTGGAAAGTCTGATAGATGTGGTGACATCTTGTAATAAGCCGTGGTAAGCTTGATGTAAAAGTATTGGTCCTTGTGTATTTCTTGCATTTGCTGACCTGAACGTTCTTATTTTCTCTTTCCACTATGATCAACTTTCGGGGTGTCAATAAATTATAAAATGGTCGTTGCACATCACTTGCACTTTGAAATATTAATGTTACAGCAGACACAGAACTAACCCCCGGCCGAGAGAGAAGAGACTAGGTCGTGAGTAGCCCATACTCAGTAAGTAAACTATGTATCCTGTCCAACATACTGTGTAGACTTATTGTTTTTATTGTGTGTCCTATACAAGATTATAGAGGCTTTTAACTTGTGTAAGGTTTAAACAAGTATATGTTATATGGGTTTACATTTATATAATGATTGGAACCACCACACAGCACATATATATTATGTTTATGTTTAAAGGCTTGCTATGTATGTATAAATGTATAGATATTCATTTGTTATCATGGTAACCACGGCAACCATATATAAATGGTTACTTACTTATTTACTAGAAGTATGGTTGATTTGTTTATTTTCAGGACGATCAGTCGTCAGTAATTGTCTTTGGGATTCGCAGATCGTCAGTCAGTCAGTTATTGTCTGTACACTCAAATAAACTTGCAACTATATTAATGCCTTGGTTGGGGTTATTCCTCCCTGCACCTGAGGTGGTATAGTTACATGTGTTTTAGACTTTTTGAATAAATATTGTTTATAAAGAATATACAGTCATGAAAGTAAGTTTAATTGTACATGTTTCCTATTCGAAAGTTATGGAACTAATTTTATATATTGCTTGTATTTTGTATCTAATAACTTTTTACAGTTTTATGGGAGTATCTTTCTTAGGTTCTCAATAATTATTTAAAAATATTAAAAAACGGTATTTCTGAAGAAAAAAAATCCGGCTTAATTTTGTATGGGGGTAGTGTTAAAAACTGTTTTAATTTTTCAAATTTGCACGGTAAAGTTTATTTGTTTTGCCTTTATTGTGTGGATTATAGTCCAAGAATAAAATATATTATGGTTTAGATTCAGAACATGCATAAATTAAGCAAGTTCGTCACGTTTTTTTCATGGCTTTCAAAAAATAGAACAGGAAAATTCTCATCGATCATAAATATAATTAGCAATATGAGTACATATTACTTCCATATAAATTCATTCAAGAATAATTGTTGATTATTTTCATAATATGTGTTCAATATGCCATTAATAAATGTATATATTTATATGAAGTTTATGAAATATTAATAAAGTATTTCACATGTAAAGATGCCTATAGCTTTTCAGTTTTTGATGTGTTTAGCAATAGAGGGGGTATGGTGATTAAAAAACTATATCTGACAAACCAAACGGTAAAATCTCCTAAAATTTGGCAGAAGAGTCCAGATATGAATGCCCTTCAAGAAAATAATATGATTTGTGTTGTTCTAGACATTGAGTATTATGGGTTGAATACCTTAATGCCACATTCTTTCGTGTGTAAACTGCTGTTGTACCGAACTGTTAAGACTGTCTCAGTTGTTAAGGTGTTTTAAAAAACACAGAAGCATACGTATAACTTCTATGTTTACAAAACAGTGTTATATTTATTCATATGTACAAAAAAATGCAGCAATACAACTGAGTGTTGACAATATGTTGAGTTTTCAACTCTAGTTGATTCCAGACATACAACGAAATAACAGATACATTTCCGCTGTTTCCATGTTCCCACTAAATGCATCAGATTGTGATGAATAGTGTCGTTTAATTACGCAGTACGTTATTGACTTAAAAATAAACGAAGTCATGCATTCCTAAAATTATATCACTTGAGAACTCTTTTATGAAGCACTCTGAGTATTCGGCATGTTAGAAATCGTTAACACATTTCCAATAAGCTATCTTAATAGCAGTGTTAATATCGTTTAAGTGGCAATTCAATATGCATATCTTAATACAGTTAATAACTATGGTTGTCTCCAGTAAATGACGCCTTCAAATGTCACTAAATTTCATAGAGGATCCTTAAACATGCATATATTATGTCCATATAATTTAGTCAAATATGATTTTAATTATTTTTATTTAATATCTTGCATTGTGAAAGGTTTGTTGAATATTATAATATGCATGAAACATTGGTTCGTGGCCTTTGAAAACGCAGACAATAAAACATACATCGTATTACTATATATTACATATACTAGCGTAATTGCATACTCCATTAACCTTGCATTTATAAAGACCTCTTCGCTGAAGATAAACCTGTTTCCGATGTTGTGGTGTGCCACGTTATGTCTTTTTGTAATGAAATCGTCTGAAAAGGATGTAGAATTAATAATGTTATTAAGATTTCAAATACATCATGGCATATTATATATTTGCGGCGTCGGGTAACTGTATGCCAAGTCTTTCGTCCATATGGCGAATTATATTTCCCAAAAGAGGTCATGCCTTTTTCATGAACTCATTTTAAAACGTAGTGTTAATATTCTTACTGTCTGAAACTGTATTTCATTTGTTGTTATAAATACATGTATTACTCGTGAATATATACAATAGCTAGATAAAACACGACGAACATTAAACAAATTAAAGCAAAACTGGACATCCAAATTAACTCACGAATTGAGATATTAGCGAAAAATTAACATTTTTTGTTTGTTACTTAAGTGGAACGAATTGTGTATTACTGTCCAGCATTTTAAATTGCAAATTGTCATTTAGACGCACATAAACTGACCTTGTAGCGTTAAACTATCTACAACACTTTTGTCATGCCCACTGTCAATGAAAACAAACATGACAGCATTTTTTTCAATAAAGTGGTTTTTCTCAAGCATATCAATAGCAACACTGCATCAGGTACTGTAACTGTACATGTTATAATTTAATACAGATATTCAAAACCGGTAAAATGAGTTATTTATTGCAACATGTAACATTGTCACGAAGTTAAGGTTAAGCAGATGTATACATACGCAAGAAACCGGGTTCAACGAAGACTACAAGAGACGTTATTATTTTAGTTACTTTTGTTCTACACAACTGCTTATTAGTATTTTTTTTTTTTTTTATGTCTTATATACAAATGGCCACTCATAAAGACAGCTAGATTGACAGTTTATTACTAGACGTATACCCCAGTCTTCATACACTACTATACACATTTTACTGTCGCATAACTAAGTAAATAACATTTGATTTTACAGCATAAAAGTGTCTAATAATAAATACATCCTATACATATATAACAACAAAAATAGTTTTCTGCATATGCAGTGAGGAAATATCGTTATATACATAGTAAATTTTATACTTCAACCGACGAAAAAGATTTCATCAACTGAGGGCAATTTCGTTTGCTATATTCGGGAAGGAAAATTTCGTTTGTTTTAAGACTAAATCCACATTGAAACGTACGGAGGAACGAAGATGCAAAAATGTACCATGATAGATTTAACATGGACAAATGATTGCGGAAATAAGAATGATGGTTACAAGCTTTTTATTCAAAACAGCAACAACAACAACAACACAAGAAAGAACAACAACAAGTCATTGAGTGTTGACTTTGACGTTTTATTTGCCAGTTAAATTACATGAAAATATTTCATTTGTGTTTAATGTTTCAATGTTGATAACACATTTATAACGGAAGTAAACATTCGTAAAATACGATTTTTATTAATTATGGGTCTTTTCTGGGCAACTGTGAACAAACTGAAAATAAATTAATGCTGAGTCAGACTAATTTCGTACGGTTGTAACAGTGTCCTGTATCTTTGAAAAGCATATTGTGGTAAGACACAATCTCGTAAATTTCATTAAATTATGCATTGTCTGTCTAGACCGTTTTGCCTGTTAACACCAGATTTATGACTCGATAATTAAATATGGTTGAAGTTGCAACAGTGTCCTGCATCTTTCAAAATCACACTGTGGTAAGACACACTCTCGTGAATTTCATTAAATGATTCATTGTCTATCTAGACCGCTTTGCCTGTTCACACCAGATATATGACTCGATAATTAAATATAGTTGAAGTTGCAACAGTGTCCTGTATCTTTTAAAAGCACATTGTGGTAAGATACAATCTCGTAAATTTCATTAAATGATTCGTTGTCTGTCTAGACCGCTTTGCTTGTTCAAACCAGATATATGACTCGATAATTAAATATGGTTAAAGTTAATAGCACAATACCTAGACATATGGTCACTTCTTAAGCAACATTTTTGTAGCTAGTGGTATAACAGTATCATCAAAGTTTGTCATTAACTTTTGATATTTCCGTTAATTTCAGTATCACACTTCCGCACATCAAACCAATCGTTTAAACAATATCATCCGACGAATACAATACTTAGCACCGGTTTTGCAATTGATAAGAATTAGGAGAAAACAAACTAAAACTCTATGCAAGTTATCAACAGAAAGTTGTACAACAATATAATTGTATAAACTATAAAATAACGTCCTTATAAAAAATTTGTGGCAGCAAAGAAGATGGTTAATGCATGGTTTACATATGTAAGGTCTGTTGTCAACTGATGTACTACCAACGATTGCAGTCATAATTCATTATTTCAATCCACCGTTATCTATAATGAATTAATCAAAGCTTTTGTCAGTGTAAATGCCTTATAAAAGGACAGTAAAATGGGGAGCACACAACTTTAAGAGGATATTTCTTTGTTTCTATGATCACAGACTGTAAGAGTGATACGCACTTCTCTCAAATGAACTGTTTACCTTTAATATTAAATGTTCCTGCACTAAGTCACACAACCCAGATGTTGCACACGTTTGAATCTATACAATCGTACAACACAATCAAAGCCGACATTCACGAAACAAATGTTATCTAAAATTTTTAAACATGTAATGCCAACAGGTTATTTAAACCATAATTTATAATAATGTATTAGCAATAACACATACACACAAGCAATTTTAGACATGTGGGTTATAGACTGTCGCAGCACTTTGGATTTCGTTCTCCATTATAATGGCAAAACGAGATACTAAATGCAATATTTAAAGTTCCATACATTGAATGCTTGTAAATGTAACGTGATATGTTTGTAATGCAGATTATTTGATTATTTAATTATTACATATATATAGCATGTCGAGTTTTGATTGATAGTTAAAATAATTGTACTTTTATTGCTAGATAAGCATAATTTACAGTTCGTTCCATGTCTCAAATTTAATAGTTAATGGGACTGCAGTCGTATCCACAGTTCGTTAAACTTTTGCAATATCTGGTGTTGTAATCCAATTAGAGTTATACCTTCAATGGTGGACACATTAAAGTGCCTACGTACGGTAGATGTGTGCTCCCCAATTTACAGTCCTTTTTAGTCATTTTACACTGACAAAAGCTTTGATTAATTCATTGTATGGTATCGCCGTTTTTTTAAATTAAATACGAGTACATTTAGGATATATTGAAAAAATAAAAATAAAATAAAATGATAGAAACGCACGAAAAAGATTCAAAGAAAGTGTATGTAAAACAAGGTGTATGAATCTCAGTGTTATTTAAGGTCAGTCAATTTTGGTATACAAATTACACATGAAACGACAAAAGCTTAAAAAATTGGATATTGCACACGTTACAGAGTATGTTTTAGTAGAGTATATTTAAATCAGGGTCCATATGTGCAGTTTTGGAAACTGTTCAAAAATTACTTAAACCATACATATAATAGTGTACACATTTGATCCACATGTACTATTTTCACACGATATTGACTATCATCAGACGTGATGTTCAACAATATATGAGAAATAGGGTAGCTATGTATTAGGTATAAAGCTTTTCAAAATTTGCGCTTGTTTTATTGTCAGAGTAATTAATTTAATTGTACGATAATATTCAATATATACATATATGCATTTGGAAAAGCAAAAATCGATAAAGACGTCTAGCAAATGCAAATATATTTTAGAAAAAATGACATTTTTGTACATTCTGAGAAAAGGTTTCCTTCAAGGGTTTAAAAAAGGCAGCTCAATCAACGTATAAATAATTTCTCGCAAAGATACAGTTTGTATGTGCATTTAGTATATAATGACGGATATCTTTATAATAACGGGAAATGTTGTGATGTATATTAGAAAGGGTCGTCATAGCCGAGATATTGGACATCAAACTCGATATGTTCAAGTAAAAACTGATTTGTTTTACGTGAGTACCTTAAACACGTATGAGATAAAAGAAACCCAAGAGAGAGCAGGAGAGAAACCTTTATTAACACCTTCTGGTCTATTTTAGGAAACTTAACAGTTGCCAATACTACACAGTATAATACGACACACACCACAAAACATATAATGAATAAAGCTGGGGTCACCGCTTTAGAACGATCAATGCAAAGCATTAGGTTTATCGTTAACATACATTTATTTCATAACAATAAACTCGCGAAAACCAACTTAGTGACAGCTTCCACTTGAAACAACCAGTGTAGAAAGTAAATAAATACAATCAATATGTTCGAAGTTTAATCGAGCCCTAATTTATGGCGTATATAAGTGAAATAGTTGCTTCGATATATCTAGACAAGAAACAGAACACATTGGTAGTATGATTGTACGAACATTTTGTTTTTCTATTTCTCTAGTATCGAGATGTTATTGGCAGTTTGCTTACTTGCACATAAGTATTATGCAGATTTTCAATGTAATTAATAAGTTATTTATTACGTTGTTACGTTGCATAAGTAGGTGAACATATAACTGTTTGATTACCGAATTCCAAATGTGCACGTCTAATGACATGCTCGTATAATGTGATTATAATTTAATTTGAAATTGTAAACATTCTTGTTATTAAATATCACTTGTTATTATATCGGGATGAACTGAATAGGGTTGTGTATTTATTTGTAGTCAAGGACCTTCAAATATGCTAAAAACTCAATGTTCAATATACATTAAGAACGAAACCTTCTCGATTTTTAGCAGTATATACATGTCAGTGACCTGATTAAATAACAAATCAGTAATCCAATGTACGTGACCGCTTTCAAATGTGTCGATGTTTGCTATACAATTGAATAATTGTTTTTTTTCCAAGACATCAATGTAATAGTTGGTCACGGAACATATTAATCCATTATAATAATCTCCTGAACTATATACTACGTAACGCGACCGAGAAATCACATTCGTTTTTCACTTGCATTATACACGCAATACTTACTTGTACATGCAATATAGGATCCTCGCAATAACGCATTCGTGAAGATGCAAAACAGTACGTGCTCATTTTAAGCAATATCTAGTACTGAATTATATATATTGTTTGATTGTTTGTTTGGATTCTTCGCCGTTTAACAGTATTTCAGTCATATCACGGCGGTCAGTTAACCTACTCACACTTTTCCTGGGCAAGCTTAGCCGATCTAAGCGGTTTGCAAGTACTAAGTGCACATACGTATGCCAGTAACTTATAGCTGCCCTACTTGAATCAGAGACAGACATAATTTCATGACTAATCTCCACACACGTTATGTGGTCGGGCTGGGGTTCGAACTCACGATCCCCGGATTGACAGCCCAGCGCTTTACCATCTGAGCTGGCCGGGCCAGAAAAATATATTAATTATATAAACCGCAACAAAATTTCACAGATTTGTACACATCGAACGACTGTGTTCAAATAACAATAATTATGATTAATATTTGTAATATCATTTTACCATTATATTATTTATTCAATGTTTCTGTGTAACTTGAACAGATTATGGATATCTGATGCATGTGCTTTCCGCATACGCTTACTTCTTTTAATCACATTTAAAGATATTAATTTCTGTTCCTACAGTCTAATTATCCAGAGGGATAAGGTGTACCCCTATTTGTAATTAATTTAGAGTTTTTAAAGGCAATGTCCCAAAAACGGTGAAAACATAAAGACTGAAACGCGTACCGTATGTTCACGTTCTGGTAATTCTTATGGCAGCAATTCACAAACATGTGATATTTGATATGGAGAATTCAATTAAAATAAGCCTTAGGCTATAAAGATTTGCCGCATACGATATGCAGGTCCGTGTAACGGTGCACGTTAAAAATAGCATTTAACTTTTAATTAATTGTTTTTGAGTTCGCAATGGTGTAGTGGATATGGTGTCTGCCTTGCGACCGGGAGGTCCCGGGTTTTATCCCCACTTGGGGAGCGCTCTAAAGATCTGTCTTTATACACCAAGTACTGGTTCTTCCCAGGAAACGGACTTGAGAGTGTTGCTATAAGCCTAAGGCTTTCGATGCAATCGAGCTAAAATAAATAAGTTTAAACTTAATTCATTGATTCAATAAAGAAGACGATAATGCACCGAATAGTTGTGACATTATTAACACGTGCATGCATAATAATTATGTCTAAGTATTGGAAATGTGTCTCATTATATGCATGTTACGGGTACGTGCCATGGAAACAAGGCTTCTCGACACCAATCAGATGTCAGAAAATGTTCCCGTGATAATTGGCATATACATGAATATTCGATTGAATTATTGGCAAAATACATCGATCGGCATCTAGACATTAGCCTATGATATTAACATGGTTATGTAAAAAAAAAACGCGGTTTACTTTTGATGCACGCGAAGTTGCAACATGTATCATTTCATTATGTTCTTATAACTAATTATGTATTGTGTTTCATGATTTTCATATAACTAATTATGTCTTATGATGTGCAAATCAATACCTTTATACACGTTGAAATCAGGGTTACTTATAGTCGTTCAATATTGATATGAGTTCGATCTGATCAGAAGATAATTTCTTACATGAGGATGTATTTAGAGACACTTATGGAATAAACAATGATCGGATATAAATGGTGTGTCATGTTGCACCGAGGAAATGTATTTGCACTCAATGGCACTTGCTTGAAAATACTGTTTGATTTCGCACTAATGTGGTAAGCTCAGCTATTGATCAACGAAAATCGTTTGTGAATATGTCCGTATATTTTTCGTTAACTAGTGTTTCAGTAATAGAAATAATAATTGTTTACATACTCAGACGAGATGCACATTTTCTTACTTACAAAATACTTATTTTATTTAAAACTTCAAGCAAATATTGCAAACCTTATAAAATGCAATTTGTGATAAATTCAGTGTCAAATGAGTGGGCGTTTTCTAGATCATTTGTTCCAGACTAAAATACAATCTTTGTCAGGGAATGGGTTGTGCTACTTCCTTTTACCTTTAGTGATCGGAGGCTCAAAGTTTCCATATCAATTTAAGAAAAATACTGCTGGTAAAATACAACACAAAACTCAACAAAACAAAACTGTGTAACAATTATATAAGGTGTATTGTTAATAGGATTTTAAATGGTAATTCACACTATATGTCCAGCAGTTAAACAATTTGTTAACCAAATAAAATACTTTCTTGCTCCCCAACATTTAAGAGAATTGTTTAAGAAATATTGTAATAAACGACATGCCATTGTTCTTGACACAAGAAATATATAATATTGTAAAATTGGCTTAAATATCTTGACTGATATGGAACAGTTGTTCATCTATTAGAAATGAAGGAGAGTGGGTTAATCCAATTTTCTGACGACAAATGAAGAAACACAGACGCAGTGACGTCAATATTACGCCAGAGTAATTCTTATCCGATGGTAATAAAACAGCGTGAACTTAAGTATTCCATTATTTAAAAAAAATGCATTCAAATAACATAATGATACACACTATGCAGTATCATGCTTTTGCTTCAGGCTAATTGGCAGGTGACTTGCTGTATCATTGCAAAATTGGACAGGTGTTCAATTGTCTATCAAAAAAATTATCTTGCATCTTTTTACCACACAGTATTCACATATTGCACATATTTTCTCACATACGTCACATTGAGGCATACGTTTATCGAACAGATTTGGCATAATACATGTATATTATACTAGTATTTCAAATTCAATTTAGTTCCACCATAAATATTCTAATGGATGATGTGTGTAATTTCAAGGACACTATTTGATTCTTAGTATCATCGATTTGTAACTGTATGTTATTAATTTAAATCGTATGTTCGCAGAAGATTTTTCCGGAAAATTAACTTTATTTGTGTTTTTTTTAATTATCAAAAAGCAAGATAAATATTCCGCTGGCTTAATAAAAAATAACTGGTTTTGAATCAAAAAAGGAAGCGAAGTATTCCGCTGAATGCACAAATATTTTGACATCATGTAATGAATCACAAAAGTAACTAAACGTGTTCCGCTGGCGGTACGAACTTCCTAAAATTTATATTCTGAATTACAGAAAACCTAACGAAAAATGTTATTTGGCGGTACAAGCGTTCTAACATTTAAGGTAAAATAATCAAAATGTGTTGGAGTCCGGTTTCGCGGTGTAAGATGAAATGCAGAAAAAAAGTATTGTCTCGCATAATAATATATACATGGTTATTAAATAATCAGCTATTTACTATTGATGTATTGAAACAAAATACTTATTCATTTATGATCACGCTAAGAAACATAATTATTGCACTCTTTTGCAATATATAAATATTCAATATATCTTTTCACTCCCCCTTTTTTACATAGATAGAACTGGTAATGCCTGTTTAGCCAGTCAGCCAATTCTGACAAATATTAAAAATATATATTTATCTTGTATGCGCGGCATATATATGAAGATAAATTTATATAATATTATTCGTTTTCTTAACAGTTTTTCCGTTAACTAATTTTAATACACGACTAAAGAATACCAGAACTAAAGTGAGGTGAAAACATGTAGTATGTGCCATTTTATAAATAAAATTGTTAAAAGGCCTATTTAGCTATTGTTCTACCATTTTCTTCCAACACATTTATTGGTTGACAAATGGCAATATATTTAAGTGGCAATCGTGTAATGTTATATTGATATTTTAATCAGTATATTCAAATTAAATGTGAATAAACAGATGAACAATAGTATTACTTTCCCGTAGAAGTATTTAAATTTACATTGGTGTTGTTAAACAGACACACTACTTGGCATTGTGATGCTGTAGCAGGGAAGCAAAACATTGACCGTTCCAAGGCGGTGACCTCAGCTTTGATTATTTTGTGGTGCATTTGTGTCTGTTGTGTGATTTCTCTGTTGTCCATTTTGTATTTTCCCTTTTAAGTGAATATTTCTGGGCTAAGTGTGAGGTTTGGCATGCCTTTAAACTGGTTTAAACCTCCAATGCTTTGCATTGACCGTTCCAAGGTGGTGACCCCAATTTTAATCATGTTTAATGTTATGTGTTGTGTTGTATGTATTTTCTTGTGTTGTAAAGGCAATTGGTCACTTGCCTCAAATAAAGGACCTGCGGGTTGTAATAAGGGTTTCTCTCCTGATAGTGTCTTTGGAGTTTCATTATTCTTATATGTACATATGACGGAAATTGCAATGCAGATTAATTTGCGTATGATTAACATTTGTGGTAACGTTTATTATGCTGACCATGCTTAACAGGCGGTGGTTATCGATGAATGGTTATTGAATTTATTTGTTCGATTTGATGGCGAAAAGATGTAAAAAGAACATTTTCGTGTTGCATACTATGGTAGATATCGAGTGTGTGGTACGAAATAATACATGTTTAGCACACAGAACGAGAAGTCAAACAGTTTAAACATGTTTGTTTTCTACCGTTAATTTTCTATGATAAAATAATTCGGCACTTAGCCCAAAACTACTATAAGAAGACGTCCTTCATTCAATAGTTCGTGTATAGCACACTTAATGTCACTTATGGTAATGTCAATGAACATTTTATAACCACTGTATTAAGTTCGTTTATAATTACTGTAATACTTGCACCCATAGCATCCACTATTCATAGTTTACGTAACTTAACGCTAACAATGATAAAACCTAAAGGGTGTATACTTCAGCTTAATATTATACGGGATTCTAACCGTAAGAAAGGGATGCCACAATAAAGTATTGCATAGTATTTAGAAAGTCATGAAGCCATTGACATGTCATGAAATGCTTTGTGACGTATATTGTCAACATATTTTTGCCAAAAATACTATAAAAAAATGTAACAATATTAGTATATTAGAAAACGTTTTGGTCCCAAAAAGTACAATGATGAACATGTGAAATACGTTTCCCAGATATAATATTGTTTATTCGATGTTTTTATGTATTGATACAATATTTCGAATATCTGACGGAGTTGCTTTCCACATACGCTTACTTTTTTAATGTATTGATCTTTGTTTCTTCTTTGCCAATACTTTCCAATTATCCAGAGGGATTAGTAGTACCGATACACCGTATTATTAATTAATTCATTGAAGAGTCAATTTCCTGAAATTGTGAGAATGTACACAATTTGTGCACATTTGCTCGCGTTATTGAAGTTCATTAAAATAATTATTAAAACAAACAATGTCAACATTAAGAATGCACATTCATTGAGACTAAACCAATATAGAATAGCCACATACAATATACAAACCAGTGTTTGCACCTTGAAAATAACATTTTACGTAGATCTATCTCTCATTTATTTCAGTGAGATACAAGTGAATGCGTTATAACTATCCAGTATTGAAGTATTGACCATGTTTCACAATATATGCGCGTGTTAACCATGTCGGAAACATTTCCTCGAAAGAAAGCACACTGACACTAATCGGATGTTAGGAAATGTCATCGTGATAGTAAAACACACACACACAGTTGTGACAGTAAATTTCATTACTTTCTAACTAAGTAACTAACTATGTCTTGTGATGTTTAAATCAATTCAGTGAAAACATTGCTATTATAATCAGCAAATATTGATAAACATATATATTCGATTTTATCAGATGAGCTCGGATATAAGCGTTGTTTCATGTTGCACCAATGGATGTATTTGCAATTAATGATATTGTCTTGAACATACTGTTTGATTATGACTTAGTGTGGTAAGCTCAGTTTTCGCCAGTACAAATTGTGAATTCATACACGTATTCATCGTCTGGCTGTCTTAGATGCCATATAGGCTTCTTTGACTTGTGTATAAGTATTAGAACTACTAAGTGTTTACATACTCATACAAAATGCAAATTAATACTTCATTTCATTTTATATCTTCAAAGAAACATTACAAACTTTATAATTTGTTAAAATTCAACTTGCAAAAACAACAATGCGTTCAACTTGTTCAACACTGCAATTGGGAATCTGAAGAATTTTCGCCGACTTTTTAAAGATTCGTGTAATCTAACCATTACTGTAAGGGTCTCATGTTTATCTATTCGGGTGTTATGAGACATTTTGTGATGAATAAGGAGTCAAATTAGTGGCATCAATTTCTAGATAATTTGTTTCAGGAATGGCTTGTGTTACTTCTTATTTCCTTTAGTGATTAGAAGCACACATTTTGCACATTAACTAAAGCTCAATACTGCTGGTAAAATAGAGCACAAAACTAAATAAAACTGTAACAATAATTATATATCACGTACGGTTGATAGACGTTTGGATGGTAATCCGAACTTTATTTCATGCAGATAATCAATACATAAAGAGAATAAACGAGTGACTTGCTTTATAAATGCACACTCGTTGAAAATGAACATAAGATAAATATGTAGTTAAATATGATACAATTATTAATTTGATACATTTTTTCTCTAACCCGTCTCGACAAAAATAATCGTTAGGGTATAATGATGGTATTGACGTTTGGTAACACTGGGCTATTTTATGTGCATGGAAACGAGACTCGTTCTGTTGTTAATGGTGTTCTTTTGTATAAAACCAATTTGTATGAATGGTATTTTCTGTAAGGACCTATTACAATAAAACTCCCCTACAATTAAGACAGTTGTTAAAGAAAGAAATATAATAATTGTAATAAATGACATGATCCATTGTCTTTACTATCTGATAAAGTAAAACTGGCTTACAAACCTTGACTGATATTGAACATTTGTATATCTTAAAGGGACAATGGCGTCCTATTGCACTATACATTATTGTATATGATAGTAATGCGCTATACTTAGACATGTGCATTAAATAAATAAAAAAAATTATATTATACACAATAAGATATTTGATACAAACAAATTAGCAAAAAGGCCTGAAAAAAAAACAAGTGGATATCCAACTCACGACTTGGAAACCATACGAAAAAATGACAGTAGACAGCTCTTTAACCAACAGCGTTGTCATGCTTGGTAAGGAGTCGTGTGAAAACTATGGTTATATAAAATTCTCCCAATGTTGATGTCAATATGTAAACAGGAAAAGGGCCAAACAAACAAAACCCATATTATAAATTAATTTTTATCTCAGAATGCGTAAATTCTTTTCCCATTATATATACCCTGTTTTAACTGTTATAATATGAAATGATTTACATCTAAATTTCAATTTTTTTTAAGAAATTGCCCCATTGGGGCCCTTTTGGATGACATAATCCCTTAAAGAAGAGTTCGAGATCGTAAGCGCAGTGGGTTAATCCAATTTTCTGACGACAAATGAAGAAACGCAAACGCAGTGACGTCAATTTTACGCTAGATTGATTCTTTCTGATAGTATTTCAACTGCATGAACTTGATTATTTTTATAATTTTATAAACTACATACATTGGCAACAGCAATATGTAGCATCGTGATTTGCTGCAAGCTAATTAATAATACGTGAATTTCTTTATCATTGCCAATGACACTATTATCTTATATGATAGTACCATACTGAATCCTATTGTTTTATATCGTAGATTCGTAGTAGAAAACCGACAAAAACCGAAGTGAAAAGTCAGCAACATTTCATGCGAGGAATAAACGGCTAGTTTCTTCTAAAACAGCCGTTGCGTGGCAGTAGTAGATTATATGAAAATAGCAAACTGATTTGATGTGATATGTATATTGAGGTTTGAAAAGAAATAAAATTGGAATGACAAAAAAAGTTAAAGCTTTGTGTTTAGCGTTTTTATTGAGTTTACCCTGTGCATATTTTGCATACCGTTGAACTACTTTCATCAAAACAACGGTCACATTGGGTCCCAGACCAGAAAATAATACTTTATACATTAAAAAACCGTAGACTTTTAAACAACAACATGTTGAATATGTGCATAGTACGTGGATTGTTACAGCTACAAAGATCTAAATCTTTTGAAACTATTTGGAGAAAATAATACCGAAAAAATAAGTAATGGTCACATTGGGTTACACAATTTTGACGGTCACATTCGGTAACGAAATATTGCAAGGATAAAGCTATTGGAATATTTATTCATTTATCTAAAGATATAGCGTTTTCGTGTCACTTTAGCTTCTCCAGTATACAGGATATGAGTCAAAATCTACTTATCACCCTATGATTATGTAGACGACAATTTGTTGTTATTGCAAGTCCCATTATAACGACCACGGTCATTTATCAGTTCACAATTCACTTATATGGGAAGTAGGAGATAAACGCGTGTTCTATGTGCTAATTGGCGTTATTGCGTACATGTGCACATGTGCTCTGAAACAACATGCCACCTTCCTAGGTATGTCGTGGAAACAGACAGCTAAGTTGTCAGCAAAGATTTGCATGTGCTAAATGAATGGTCTAAAATCTTTTCCGTTAAATGCAATTGAAAATCTCACAATTGAAATATTTCGAATATGTAGATTGAAGTCCGTATATTTGCCGCATTTTTCTCATCGTGCGTTGGTGGTTGCTATATAAACCACACACTTAAGTCATTTTAGTAATACATTTTCCTCAGTTCACCAGTATTGCCTCCTATGATCGAATATTCGAATACTTAATCAATCGAATATTCGAATATTATATTTTTGGTATTCGTTGCCATGATCCATAACTTTTACTCTTTTTTTAGTGATTTATTGAATGGACAGGTATACATTATTGCTCAACGTTTACGTTATTTCTCAATCATTTGTATTGTTTTTAAATAATTGATGTGATAATACGGATCTCAATTAGTCATGTACAGGTATACATTATTTGTTGTTCGATGTTATTGCTGTTCAATGTTTACGTTATTGCTTAGTCATTTATATATATTGTTTTTAAATAATTTATGTGATTATACATATCTCAATTAGTCATCGTTATTTTTTTATTTATTTCCGCACAGTTATTGAATGTTTTATTGTGTTCTTTGTATGTATGATGCTGTTGTTAAGTTACATACAAGTTCCATTGATGATTAATCGTTGATTTAATTATTTTATAGATTGTACTTTATTGTGTTGGTTATTATAAATGCTTACTGTTTCTTAATCTTTAACGATTACTCTCCAATTTACTATATTTGAAAGATGAGAATAATACCAAGACCAATGCAGAGTGTGTCATCTAGTACTAACACATACTAGTCGTATTATGAGATCAACCCGTGATGACTTGAACACATACATCGTATAATATGACAGACATTAAGCGCATATGGAAACAAAATGTATGAATGTATCGGGGTACATGAATGGAAGTACTGCATGACACTTCTAAGAAATGTTTGTAATCAGTATGAACAAAGATGTCATATCTACTACAACTTATTTCACATAATTATAAAATAGCATTAGTAAATGTATTCATTTACCTTTGCAAACCAATACAAATGGTTTCCAATAAATTACACAGTTTTATATTTATTCGAAAATATTAAACAAAAATATTATTTAACTGTGCAAATTTAATACACTATTCTATATTTATGCATATATTATTGTACATGTTCGATTTGTGCAGTACAGTTGTATTATTTGACACTTCCGAATGTACAATCACACCATTTAACATAGTAACTGGATTTATAAAACAAGGTCCTATGACGATAAAATTTATAAAACTTGCACATTTTCTCAACTTCGATTTATATTTCACAACATTTAAGATTAATATGCGATTAAACTAAAGATCGTTGTCCACGGTCAAGATAAATAAAAATCACAGTCTTCCACTGAAACGCTGACTGTATTATCTATGCAATTAGTATATCATTTAAACACATGTGTTGAATGCCACAATCAGTTGGTAATGTAGATCTGTTTGTTCACAAATACATATGATCGGGGCTACCATGATCGTTGTCCTTCCAACCCGATACGCTTGGTTGGCAACATGTTGCTGTAGTTTGTCCGTGCCTTTTCCCATTTTATCACTAACGACCCTTTCAACACAACGTTTCTTTCTGTGGAAACATGGCCTGTACGCTTCCGCCCTGAAAGCCTGGAATGTCAAAAGCGTGGCTTCTGTAGATACATACGTGTATCGATTGATAATTCGAAAAATGTCCGAATTAAACCATGTTATTTTAGTTAACTAAAGACCAAAAATTCGGGACATACAATTACTTCGAAATAATGCTGATTTCGATCAACCGAGTTCAAAACAACGAAGTTCAAATGTATTTAACTGATGTTATAGTAAAGTACTACTACGCGAAAACAACATAAATATACATGTGTATTTAACTATTTATAACAATACCAGGAGAGTGCTATATTGTAAAACAACATCGTAATAAAAAAAATGTTGTCAGCTTTGGTTTTCTTTTCTAACAAACTTTCCTTATCTGAATATCTTCTGGAACATTGTAAGTTTTCTCTGTCCATCCTCCGGTCAAATACGGGTGTAATGAGGCATTGTAGGATCATATTTTTCACAAATCATATTTTTCACACGCCTGCTGAAAATAGGATCTCATTTATAAGTGTGAAGAATGTGATTGGCCAAAACGGGGTATGGGTACGACTCACATTTTTCACATATGTTATGGTGAAATTGTATCGCGACAATCGACGAAATTATTATTTGGATCATAATTATACAGTAATTATCATCATTATTATCATCATCATCATCATCATCATCATCGTCACCATCGTCATCACTCGTCATCACCATTATGATCATTATAGTTAACGTAATCATCACTATGATAAACTAAATACTATTTAGGAGCTATATACTAATGCATGCATGCGCTTAATCGTTAGTCAATACGTTTGTACGGTCTAATTATGATATAGAAATGCATACTCGCGTACGTCCATACGAACGTACACCATTTTATTGGGATATAAAAAAATGCACGTATCCGAATGTACGTACAAACAAACGTCCTATTTTGGATTATAGAAACCAAAATAACCATGCATATGTCCTCCCGAACTAGAATATACGCATACACGGACGGTAATATATTGACCTTATTAGAGCCTCCGCCATGTTGGTACGTACGTTTGGACAGTACAGTATCGTACCGTGCCGTACATGTTGTAACACATTCACTTTTTGAAAATTTGAACACTTTTTTTCATGTGTGAAAGAATATGATTTGAATGAGATATGCGAGGTGTGAAGAATGAAATCCTATTTTTCACACGCGTAAAAAATATGATTTGTGAAAAATATGGTCCTTCAAGGCATCATCGCATTACCGTCAACTGTCGCATACACTGTGTTTTTCGATGTGCAGTAGCAGAAAGATCTGAGTTAACGTTCAATAATGATATATGTATTATAGATATTGCGACAATCAAACAGCATGCACATATTTTGCAAATTATCCTCTTAGCAATCAATAAAATAAACTTGAGGTGACGATAGCCAATTTGAGGTGACGATAGCCAATGAAGTATTTCTTCATTGCTGACACATATTACAACGTGTATTAAACAAAATACTTTGCATAAAGGTTTGTCCTGGACTACAATACTGTAATACATCAATGTTACTGAAATTAGTTATCTTTCTCCACTTTCAATACTAGCTTAGTTCATAATTATACAAGTATATCCTTAATATCACTGTTTCCTTCACGCTGTTTGCTATTAAATCTAAATAACAAACAATTGCTCCTGGTAGTATTTAAACATTTATCTGATTATTGCAAATATTGCTATATTAAGTATAATCCTCTCTAATATATTCACCATTGTCGTTCTAAGTATACTATCAATTATACTTAATTCATGCATTGTAATTTTATGTGTAGTGTTCAAACACTTAACCACTGTTAAAGTACCTTCATTTACAATTTGCTTAATTTATTATGTTATGAAAGCTAATCACATATACGAAATATATAAGTTTATATGTACATTCCTCTAAGAAGGTCTTGCTATCAGTGGTCATGCAAAACAATTACAATTCACCGAACATATTTTAAACTGATTATAAAATAAATATATTTGTTAAAAGGCTTCTGTTTCGCATTCGCAAGGAAGCTCCTGAGTGTTAAGTGATAATTGTAATAGCATAAAGTTGTTTATAATATCAGGTTTTGTTATGGACTAGCAAGAAATATATAGAAGGTTTGGTGATCTTTTAGTGATAGGAAATTGTGCTTGCTTCATGGACCTTTTTTAAGTGTGTAATATTTGTTTATACATATATGGATGTCTAACAAAAATTCCCATTGTATACTTGAAGACACATTTAAAAATCATTGAGTTTCTTCTCTACCTTTGGATATATAGAGCATTGTTTTTTATAGAAATAGTTAATATCTATGGATATTTCCTGTAGTTCATGTCTATACCATTAGCATGAATTAGCTATAAGTATTTTTTGCATTAAAATGAAATCCCAGTTTGTTTGTTTTTTTTGTTTGTGATAAAAATCCTCAATCTTGCAAGGTGCTTTTGCTGTTTAATATATGCTTGTAAATGTATCTTCTTCTTTATATTGTGGTTGCTTCATGGACCTTTTTTAAGTGTGTAATATTTGTTTATACATATATGGATGTCTAAAAAAAATTCCCATTGTATACTGGAAGACACATTTAAAAACCATTGAGTTTCTTCTCTACCTTTGGATATATAGAGCATTGTTTTTACAGAAATAGTTAATATCTATGGATATTTCCTGTAGTTCATGTCTACACCATTAGCATGAATTAGCTATAAGTATTTTTTGCATTAAAATGAAATCCCAGTTTTTTTGTTGTTTTTTTATTTTGATAAAAATCCTCAATCTTGCAAGGTGCTTTTGCTGTTTACTATATGCTTGTAAATGTATCTTCTTCTTTAAAAAAAAAAAGAAGCTTTTTGCATAAGATACTGTGTTTTTACTGTACTATGTACCTATTTGTGACTATAATGTTGCTTTCTTATTGTTCTACTTGTACAAATAATTTGTTCATGCTTTTTCAAAGTGCACTACAGATACTTGTTAAAAATACTCAAGTAATAATAACATAATGTAATTTCCCAATGCATTCTTATAAAACACACTCAACATAATTAAAAACAGTTATCAAAAAGTAATTCTGTATATAAGTCATTCCTAAAATAAAACACATTCTACCATGAGGGGCTTTATTGTTAAATGAATTTCAATTATACATAATTATAAACCCTAAATTAGTGATAGTATAAAGATGATATAAATTGTTCTGAATTCAAATTGAAAACAACAACTTCTACTAACTGATCAATTCAAATTACAAGGACAACTACATAAAATTATAAAAATGAAAATAAAACTGGTATGTATGTGCTGTTTTTTTTTTAACATAAGAACCTAAAACAGTCTCAATTTATTTTATTTTTTTTCTCTTTCTTTTTTCTTCCATTACCTAACTTTTCTCTGTAACTATGAGCATCCTTAACCCTAACAATAATAGGACAGGCGTCTTGAGCATAGGAGTTGTACATGTGAAGCAAGGTTATATACTTACCTACTCTACTTTAATAAATGACAGATAAACTAAAAATTCTATCTCTAAATTGCAGAGGTCTAAATGGCGCTTTTAAACGACATAAAGTATTTAATTATTTAAAGGAATATAAGTGTAATATTTACTGTTTGCAAGACACACACTTCTCCATAGATATGTATAACGACATCCGCGCTGAGTGGGGTTGTGATTTTTTTGCAAGTTATGGCTCAACAAATTCCCGGGGCACCGTTGTACTTGTGTCTAACGATTTTGATTATAAAACGCATCAATGTATCCCTGATGATAGTGGAAATTATATAGCGCTAGATATCTCTTTTGGGGAAACGCGTTTTACACTGGTATCTATTTATGGTCCAAATACAGACACTCCATCATTTTACACAAACATTTTTAAATTAATTGATGATATTGGAAATGACTCATTAATAATATGTGGTGACTTTAATATGGTTTTAAATCCGGAAATAGACTATTGTAATTATAAGAACATAAATAACCCTAAAGCCAGGGGTAAACTTTTAGAGTTTATTGAAACGTATAATCTTGTAGACCCCTTTCGTGAAAAGTATCCATCCACTAAAAGATACACCTGGCGCAGGTCACATCCCTTACAGCAAGCAAGACTTGATTTTTTTCTACTATCTACAAATCTATTCGCCTCTTTTGATTCCACTTCTATAAAACCAAGTCTACAGTCTGACCACTCCTTGATAATGTTAGACCTGATGTTTAGTGAATTCCAACATGCGTCGGGCCTGTGGAAACACAATAATTCTCTTCTCTCCGATTTAAATTATATTAACGAAATTAACAGTAAAATTATTCAGATTAAAGAACAATACGCGCTTCCTGTCTACAATGTTGATAACTTGAATTTAATTCCAGATAGTGAAATATGTTTTACCATCAGTGACCAACTCTTTTTAGAGACACTACTGATGGAATTGAGTGGAAAAGCAATTTCATACGGATCATATAAAAAGAAAGCAAATGCAAAACATGAAAAATATATCCTAGATAAAATAAATGTTCTGGAACAAAATTTATCAGATGCTAATATGGAAGAATTAAACATTTTAAAACAAGAATTTGAAAATATAAACGAACAGAAAATAAAAGGTTATCTCACTAGAGCAAAGTCAAAGTGGATTCTTGAAGGTGAAAAACCAACGAATTATTTTTGTAATCTTGAAAAACAACGCGCAGCTGTAAAAACTATTTATAAATTAGAAGATGAAAATGGAAATGTTACAACTGATCAAAAAGAAATTTTAAATAAAGTTAAAGAATTTTATCAATGTCTTTACCAAAGCAAAGATACTTGTGAAACTAAAAGTTTTTCAAATTTTATTACAAACATAATTGGTCCAAAATTAAATGATACAGAAGCGCTTCTACTTGAAGGCAATATATCTGTATCAGAAGCAACTAATGTCTTAAAAAACATGTCTAATAATAAAAGTCCGGGCAGTTCAGGCTTTACTGTAGAATTTTATAAGGTCTTTTGGAAACAAATTGGTACTTTTGTAGTAAGATCTCTAAATGAAGCATTTCAAAGTGGGAAATTAACTGTAACTCAAACGCAAGGGATTATTACATGCATTCCAAAAGGTGACAGATCTAGATTATTTTTTAAAAATTGGAGACCAATAACACTTTTAAATACTATTTACAAAATTGGCTCAGGTGTTATTGCAAACAGGATGAAAACATGCATGGATAAACTTATACATAGTGATCAAACAGGTTTTATCAAAGGTCGATACATAGGTGAAAACACAAGGCTTATATTTGATATTATTAACTTTACTGAAGAGAAAGATATTCCTGGTTTGTTGCTTTTAATCGATTTTGAAAAGGCTTTTGATTCTCTGTCGTGGTCATTTGTCGATGAGACACTTTCTTTCTTTAATTTTGGTCCTGACATCAAACGTTGGTTTCAAATATTTTACAAAGATGCCAAATCCGCAGTCATACAGTGTGGATATTTATCTGAATTCTTCCCTATTCAGCGTGGATGTCGCCAAGGGGACCCATTATCTTGTTACATCTTTATTCTTTGCGCAGAAATATTATCTTTAAAAATAAGAAATAATAACGACATCAAAGGTGTAAACATCAATAACATAGAACACAAACTCTCACAATTCGCAGATGACACAACCATTATTTTGGATGGAGCGGACAAAAGTTTTAATGAAACATTACTTACATTGTATAATTTCTCATGTATTTCTGGACTAAACGTTAACTTTGATAAAACAAAGGTAATATGGATTGGAAAGAAAAAATTCAGTTCCGAAAGTATTAAAACTAAATGGAAACTTCAATGGAACCAACACAGTTTTCAGATGCTAGGAATTCATTATCACGTCGATCTACAACAGATATTAGACATTAACTATAAAGAAAAAATAGCTAAAATGGAGAATGCACTTTTAAGTTGGAAAAAAAGAAACTTAACACCCATAGGCAGAATTACAGTTATAAAAACATGATTGATATCATTATTTAATCACCTATTCATATCCCTTCTTAATCCATCATCGGAATTTATTAAAAACTTAAACACAATATTTCTAAACTTTATATGGGGTGGACAAAGTAGGATTAATTATAATACTTTATGCAAAGAATATTGTGAAGGGGGGCTCAAAATGATAAATATCAAAGCTTTTATTCATGCAATGAAACTAACATGGCTAAAAAGAGTATATGTCTCAAATGGAAATTGGTTACACATTGCAAATTCATACGTAGATTTTAAGAAGCTTGTACGATGTGGAAAACATTATTCACAAAAGTTAGCAACTACAATAACCAATCCTTTTTGGAAAGACGTCCTACAATCATTTGTCGTCTTCCAATAAAAAATAATATTTAATGCAACGGACATATTTTACTATCCAATTTTCTATAACGAAGGAATATGTATAGGAAATAAAAGCATCTTTTTTAATTCCTGGTATATGGCAGGGTTACAATATATAGGTGACCTGTTAGATAGTGATGGTAAATTTCTAACATTAAATGAAATAAATATAAAATATAATCTGAAAATTGACTTTCTTTTATACCAAGGTATTAAAAAGGCCATATTTACAAAATTCAAATCACACAATATACACGAAACTGACAGAAACAATTATAAAATGGATAGACCTTTTATACCACCATCATTTAAAGTAATTTTAAGCAAAGAATCGGGGGCAAAACGAATGTACAACATCCTAAAAAGAACAGAAATCGAAATGCCAATAAAACAAAAATGGCCTAGTAAATTAAACACTATAATAAGCAATGATGAATGGAAGGCGATTTTCCTTTTACCTTTCACAATCAATTCTGATTCACAATTTCAATGGTTCCAGTACAGAATAATTCACCGAATAATCGGAACGAATTACTTACTTTTTAAAATGAAATTGTCGGAATCCCCTACATGTTCCTTTTGCAAAAATAGCGAAGAGACCATAGAACACATATTCTGGGAGTGCCCCACCTCAAAGTTTCTTTTAAATAATCTGTTTCCGACTACAATTTTTCCTTACTGTAACATGAAAAATTTCATACTAGGTTATGCAGAAACAAAAAGTGATGCAGTAAATAATATTTTCATTTACACAAAACTTTACATATACAAATGCAAAATGTCATTATTGATTCCTTCTGTTGAAGGTGCAAAAAATTACTTAGCATATAAATACGAGCATCAATGGAATGCCGCACTTTTAGCAGACAGAATCAATGATTTCGAATCAAAATGGAAATATGTGTTGGATAAAATACCATATCTTGCTCGTAGATCGGGGCACTAATTTACGTAAGACACTTTAACTAATGACAGATGTTTGTTGGTGTCTTTATTTTTGTTATAGTTCCTCCAAAAGTTAAACATTAGCCTTACTCCCATTATTAATACATTGAAAACTATCTATCTCTCCTTAACAATAATCTTTTATTTTTAATACAATATCTTTCTGAAATATACTTCTGTGAAAGTTGGCGTAAATTTCGTAAGGTTTTAAAGAATTACCTAAATAGCTAACTGTCCAACCTTACATGCTATTGATGTTATGCACCACCAGCTCTCTGAAAGAAAATACATCCTATGCTCAAATGCCAATGTCCTAGTTGCACGTTTGTCATGTATTCTTAGTACAACTTGTATATGTAAGTGATGCTCGTATGTGATTATATAAGTCCTGAAATACCGTGGTTTTTTTTGTTTGTTTTTTTTGTTTTTTTGTTTGTGTTGTTGTTTGTATTTTGTTTTGTTTTTTTGTTTTTTTTTCTAAAATGTTTTAAAATCTGTATATTTCAAAGATTTATATTCATAATAATTTTCCCTATCCTCTGTTAACCTTCTTCAATCTACATTTTTCTATTTTATTTTTTTTCAATTGTCGATCTGTACCTGTAGTAAAATCGTTTCTGAATATTTGAATGTTTATGACGATTTGCTGAATTACGTGTGATATGTCACATAACATGTTACTGTAAAATATTACACGTCTTGTTGAATGTACATCATCATATGAAAATGACCTATGTTTTGTATAATGTATTGTATATATGGAAATAAAATCATTCGACATTGAAAAAAAAAAAAAAAAAAAAAAAAAAAAAAAAAAATTAAATAAACTTATTATACAATTTAAAAATATGATTAATGAACAAAAGTATGAATTCACTTGAAAATGTATCGTATCATTATGTAAGCATTTTTGTTTGTTTTATATTATAATAACCTTTCAATATCTAGTCTAATCTGTAGTTGCTCATTTGACTGGCTGATTAATTCCCCAAACTCCTTTGAAGTAACTTTCCTAGGACCTCTCTTGTCGTTTAATGTCAACTCGGAAAAGAACGTTTCTCCGATCAGGGAACTGAATGCGCGGACAATATGGTCCACCATGGACAAGTCCATATAGGTATGCTTTTGCATCTATGTAAGCCAAGGTTGCTTCCCAGAGTTGTTGCGGCCAACCTGCAATATATTGCCTTGCAGGGGGGAACCTGTGATATAGTAAATATATAAATGTAATATGGATTACATGCTACTAAATAAATCGAGAAGAAGCCTAATATGATAATATTTTAACAATCTGTCCTTTTGAAAGTGTTCAAGTTCATCATCAGATACAAAAAGCGAAGATTTGCTTGAAATAAGAACATCTCTCCGTTGTTTTCGATTGTCATTAACCGTCTTAAAGGGACTGAACTCCAGCTGGTCAAATCGTAAACTGAAAGAAAATTTTCAAAAATACATTATTTTCTTACGTAAACGTAAAGAAACAATTTAAAAATTAGAAACGTATGGTTTTATTTACCAGAAAAACCATGATTCTATATAGTTTGCGTCCTTTTTATAGTCGTTAAATCTACAGCGTCTGGAGACGCTATAACCCATCAAGAAATTTAAAAATAGCGCCGTTTATATGTAGGATAATCACGTGACAGTATAGTTATGTCTAGCCGCGCATGTGATTACTTGAATCACATGTATTACTTTTCCGACCGCAGTCGCAATCGCGTTGATCTCGTTCCGTGTGCAACAATCAATAGCTGCCTTTATTTCTACTGAAGGTTTCTTCTCTGGAACACCACATAACACCTTTTCAAAGTGATCTTACTGTCGTGCAAGTCAGTCGCATCCTATTGCTTTATACAATGTACTTCCAGTGACTTTGGATTGATTCCGTAGTTTATGCCATTTCTCTGATCGTTGCTCAATCAGTCTGTAGATGTTTAATCGAATTCCACCTTTTTGATATCGTGTATTGCAATGTACCGTTCGTCGAGGTCTAGATTCACAAACCTTCTTTTTATTATTCTGTCATTGGTCATTGCAGCAACAATTTGGCATATGTGTTCAGAAACAACCTTTGCTTTAGACATGTAAGAATCAATATCGTGTATGAATCCTTTAATCGCACTTATTGCATTGACATACCTGCCATTTTTCCATTCCGGACCGCTAGCTTCCATTAGCTTTTCCATACTGTATTCTCTTTTAATTTTAATCTTTTCTAATTCACCAATACCTTGTGAAATGTTTTCAAATGCTTCAAGAGACTATTTTTCATGTCATCACCTGTTAACGGTCAAATTATAAAAAGTCTTAATCATTTCCTCGATATCATGCACTTTCGTTTCTAAAGAAACCCTTCGCAAAATGTATTTCCTATGCTCCAGGACTGAATTATTCAACAATGCAAACTTGTAACACACTTTCACGTGGTTCTTGAAGTCTCCCATGAAATTAACCAATCGTTTTCCGAATATTCGCCATCCTAACCTCCAAAACAATTTATTTTTGTCATTATATCGCATGTTTTTAGTAGACGATAACGAAAACGATTTCACCACATCAATCCATAGCAAAAAAGATATATTATCAAGATAAAACTTCTCCGTCTCAACTAAATTAAAAAACTCCGCAAACATTTTGTCAAGACCATCAACTTTAGCAAGCCCAGCTAAAACTTTGGGAACTAAATTCGCCATCATAGCTCCCATCTGCGATTCTTGTGTTTCCTTGTTGGTAATGATACTTTCATCATTTGTGCATTCAACCTCTGATGGTGTGTGCAATGCACTGTATTAATTTACGTCGGACAAATTGTTGGTTTGTGCGACGTTTTGAAGGTTCAGGTCCGTCGCTTGGGCTTTTGCATTAATTACTGTTTCTGATGATTTGGAAGGAGAAAATAATGTTCTGGCAGCTTTAAACCGCTTGACTATGGGCGAATGAGAAGCAGGATGGTAGAGAACTGATCTGAACGGTGATTTCAACGCGATAGCTCTCGCTGAGGTATTTTCCATGGGAGGCTTCTTGGGACGTGCAGTTGATCTTTTTATCTGGTGGAGCCTTTCCTTGTCCCTCGGACGCCGACTATATTTCTGTAGTCGGCACTTTTTCTTGTTCATTATCGCCTGAAATGATCATAAAGTTTAAAGTATATTGGTTGAATATGTTTCGTATTAAATGTAAAAACGTAACACAATCAACAAAGTAATAACATCTTTATAATTCATTTTATGACATTTATGCAGCCTTCAATGTATGTTGTCATATACTAAATATTATTAGAGGACTACACGATTTGAATCATTTAACTTTGTGACATTAAGTTTCCAATATTTTGAAACCAAATGTGACCATCAAAATTTTGTAACCCAATGTGACCATAACCGTTTTCTCTGCGGTAAATTTTTTATTCTGCTAATAAGGCCTTAGCTTTCTCGGTTATGCTACCCTGCAATATATATATCTAACTGCAATTGTTTCAGCAAAGGTATGCGGTATTGAATGTATAAATTAATGTGTTCTGGTTTGGGACCCAATGTGACCGTTGTTTTGAGGAAAGTAGGTCATCTGTATGAAAAATATACACAGGGTAAACTCAGTCTAAACGTAAAACATCAAGCTTAAACATATATCGGGATATTTTGTAGTATTTTGGCTGGAAAGTGGTCAGTATAATACGTGCAGATATTGCATTTAAAGAATAAAAACAGCAAAATACCTTGTGTCATACTGGCGCCACAATTACGGACGTTTACATGTGACCACCACGTGGTCACCCCCGCTGACTATGAGAGAGATATTTATTTCATGCTATGCGGTGAATGAGTGGGGATACCAGTGAATGAAAACCCGATCAGTTCACTCTAAGTCAAGTGAAATGATAACGTTTGACCATTTCACTCTTATAATATGGAACTAATTTTTAACTTTGTCTTTATGTTTATTTTCTGAATGTATGTGAATACCCTAATCGTCAGGGTAAACATCGGCCTTTTTAAACAAAAGAAACTCATCATAAAATTCAATACCAATATTATTAAGCGACAACGACGCAGTACGAGTGGCACTATTTTCCCACCACAACAGTGATCAATAATTTATTAATCATTATATAGTCATATTTATAACGTTATGATACACAAAACTTGTAACGCTTCAGCATATCTCGCGCATGTTTTTATTTATCGTGAACACGCATGAAACAAAAAAGAAAATTTGTTAAATACAGTGTAAGATCGTATTTAATTTCATTAAGGGTAAAATAAACTAGATATTTTCAATCGTGGCTGCGCCAATCGTGGTAATATTTTTTCTATGACCGCCCATGAAATAAAATACGATCTTATGGTATTTATTTGTGGTCATTTTATCGGAGTTTGCAATATACATGTACAGCTTCACACAGTTACATACGTTTCCAACCAGTTAGCTAATTGAACGAATGACTTAGTTCGCTACTACTGTTCACTGACACTATGCACATGTATTCAGCTTTTCAGCTGCTTCTAAGATGAATAACTATAATATGTTAGACATGTCAAATGGTTACAAAGCAATGTGTTATTGCTGTATCAAGCAAACATATTCTAGTATGTATGCCATTATATTTTAGTTTGAAAAGAGACAAATTAAGCTGAGGGCAACATAATAAAAACATATCCAAATCTTAAATCTTTATAGAAATCAAGATGTTGGTTCACGTTGTATAATATAGTTTCACATCTTTATATTATCTCATGGTTATTATATCAGAATATCAGAATATGCGTTACCATATTTATTTACGATGTATAATAAATCAGTTATAATCATGTCATAAATCAAAACATACATACTGATGACAAAAAACAGAACATATATGCTGTTTCGAACTTATAATAGTTTTCAAGTAAGTTCACAGCCATTCGAAGCCGACATACGAAAAGGGTTATTGTTGTATGAACAGGAAATTAACACACCACCACAGGTATGACAGATAATATGATCAAGTGGACACATAGACACCGATTATAGACGGAACATGATCGATGTCGCAATTCCAAGTAGCTTACTTTCGAAGAATCATTGGTAGGATTCTGAGCTTTTCAAATGCGTGACTGGTTTGCAAAGCCACTACGCCCATTTGCTCCTTATCGATATAAGCAAAATTAATTATTATACAGAATTAAAGACCATTTAATAAACTGTCCACATATTCGCAAGAATATTTCTTGTGTAATGACGTTAGATTAGTTAGATACCCGATCCTTCTTTGTATGTTCGCACTGTTTCTTTTCTGTCTTAAAATACAATATAAAGTAAATGAATTTGTATTATATGTTTAAAACGAACGGTGCTAAAGCTAAGTATATGCATAGGATTCTTACGCGGCTAAATTTAGAATAGTCACGTCATATAAAGGCATCTAGTATTAAAAATGATCAATGACATTTGATATCTATAAACGCGTAAGTATGGTTTACACACCGGTCTATTTTGACAGGCGTACATTTGCGCATGTCATTTTGAATTCAACATGTTCCGAAAGGTACCAATGTAATGGTTTCAATTTTATAATGTATAACGGAGGTAAAGGTAATTACAATATTCCACTGTAATAAGATTACAAAAACTGAATTGCACAGGAATTTGCTTTTTTTTCGAAACTGTATTTACTCCTTTACCCTTATGATGCGACAGTTATATATAGAATGCCGTTTCGGTTAAGTACGTTAAAAGGATGGCCACTAAAGGGTCAGTTAAAACGGTATTATGTGTTGGCCCTGCCATATACGTTACGTTAGTTGTCAGATACATTAAACTTATAATTAAATGCTCTCTTTTCCTTAACAATGTTTACATACGTGTATTATACTTGGTATATAAATATATTTTTTATGCTCTGTCTTGTGAACGAAACAAGAATATGCCCATCTGATGCAAGAACTTTAACTTTTAACCCCAGGGGAAATAAATAGATGCTGATTTGTGAGTTCCGTTTTGGTCGATAATGTCCAAGTATGCTTTGGCAGTAGGCACATCACCTCATCTAGTTTCTCATTAGTTCCTTTACAGCAATTAGGTACATACTCTTATTGAAATAGAAAAGGCTAAACATAGAGGCATCGGGTTAAGTGAAGTTCAAATAGGGGAAATAAATAGATGCTGATTTGTGAGTTCCGTTTTGGTCGATAATGTCCAAGTATGCATTGGCAGTAGGCACATCACCTCATCTAGTTTCTCATTAGTTCCTTTAGAGCAATTAGGTACATACTCTTATTGAAATAGAAAAGGCTAAACGTAGAGGCATCGGGTTAAGTGAAGTTCAAAATAAGTATTAAAATAAAGTTTTAACAATATGCAAATGTGTTGATTTACTAAATAAACTTAATGCATTTAAATCTTACACTTAAGTGAAGTATATGAGAATGTACTTAAAATGCTGCATAAATACTGCCACTCGTCCCTGTAAAGCACCATTATCCAACAGTTTAAGGCAAAAACATATGAAAATTTGCTTCTTACTTAACAGTAATCAGAACACAGAAATCAAACGAAACAATTTATTCCTGATATAACGCTGGGTTGGGGCAGGTAATGTAAGGAAATTATATTTGCACCTGTCAAAAAGCCCAACAAGCCGGTCCCGTTTATGTCAGCATTCATACATATATACGTTATTGTCAAATTATAATATTTTCCCATAGCATCCACATTAAAAACGTTCATGTATAAGTGTCAAAACAACAGGATAACACATTGGTCTGTGGGGTGACGTCATTATCAAAGTCATACACAATAGTTATTCAGTGTCCACATATTGGAAATGTGTGTTACTCGTGACTGAAACATGCTTCAAACAAAAGATTTTGACAAAATTTGATAAAATACATTGTTCCCTCCGATAATTGGACATAATTCATTGATATTCTTGGACAATGTATTGATCATTGACATGCATGCGATTTGATCAGATTAAAGTTTCTTACAAACTTGAAACATCTCTAATCGAAATGAGTTTTATTTATTTTGTACAGAATGGTTTTCTTTGCTCTCGTGTGCTTGAATAGTGAACTATTTTCTCATAAAACCATTTGGAATGTATTCTTCTCTGATATAGTTTGAGTGAACCGTTTGTGTCTATACTGATAAACAAAAATACCTGCTAGTTTTATTATTTAATTATGAGATATTGCAAACAATAGCAACACTGGAAATAAAGCAATGGTGGATGAATACAATGTCTGTGTTTATCACTTTCATAACTGAAACTCGGAAAGGCAGATTACTTTTTTTGACGTTTTAATCTATATTCTCGCTATAAAGACGTACTTCTAGGAACTAATGTTCATCTAGTCGATAGTTTCTCATTTCTATTAAGACCATTCCGTATAACGTACTGTCAAATAATTTGGGTGCAAGTTTTGGACCATCTGTACCAAATTAGAATACAGCCGCCATCGTCTGGGAATGAGGTATGTTACGCACTCAAAGTGTTTGCTTCTCATGTCTACATATTGAATAAAAGGTCAACACTAAAGTCATGTACAGTGAACACAGCACGTGACGTGCGAATTGCGGATGTTTTCACTCAAAAGCTAAACTGAGCAAATGTATAAATATATGTTAAAGCAATTTAGTTATTTAAATTTGATTTACGTATGATAAATATATTGAATTCATGCATCAGAATTGAGCTTATTCTTACGATATAAAGCTTAATCTCTCTAGGTTTTGGTTTGTTAGCTTATTTACTTGGAAATGAGCATTTCAAAATAGTTATATACAGTAAGATTTGTTCTAATGATGAACGATCTTTTAAAAACAAATGGAAAACAAAATAACGGTTTGTTCATTTCAGATACCTAACATAATGTTTTTGTCTCGAATGGCGGTAAGAATTAAATAAAATATGGAAGTATTCGTAAATAATATTAAGATACTGTCAGTGTCAGCGTAAAATAAAATTTAATATTATAGAACTCACATTGCAATAAAATAATATTGCAACTCATGTTTGGTCAGCAAAGCCACACATGTATTGTAATAGATGATTTAACCTCTGTTTCAATGTCTTAACAAATAATGTCGAGTAATTGCAATACTAGCTAGCATCTCTTGGTGGATATTGAGCTTTAGTACATCTACGTATAAGAAAGTTGAGAGATTTTGAACCATTAATGCTTAGTGATTCAGATTTGCAGCGCACACGGG
Source organism: Congeria kusceri (assembly GCA_027627225.1). Classification (NCBI taxonomy): domain Eukaryota; kingdom Metazoa; phylum Mollusca; class Bivalvia; order Myida; family Dreissenidae; genus Congeria; species Congeria kusceri. The sequence goes on from CM051025.1 coordinate 93,253,477, forward strand.
AAAGAATACATAATTATGTACTAACGTCTATAGCATTCTGTATCAGTATCGTATCTAAAAGTAATTCAACATATTTAAAGTACTCTCAGCTAATTTTAAGCATCGTACACTGTTTATAAACTTCATACAAAGACAACAAAATTCATTTTTATTAATTCACCAATACTTGCCAATGTAATGTTGTCTCTTGGGTTGCTGATTCAACATGCTATAATTTTCATTATTTTTAGCCGAGTATTCATTTTATTTGCAACAAAGTAAATATAGAGGTTTTAATAGATCTAATTGTTAACTTACGAGTATCAACAATCCAACTTAGACATTTGAACAGTTATTGAGTTTACGATTATTCATGGCATTATAACACAATCTTATTAAGGCACACTATTTTTGTCATACCATGTTATGTTTTAAAATATTTAGTAACCTTATTAAGATTTAATGACTGTACAAATTTAATTCAGCAAGATATTATGTGTTCAAATCATAGGTGACATACCAGTAAGCAATAACATGAAACTATTTGACATCATGACCACATCAATTTCCAAGACATGCTCTAATAGAATCATAGACTGAATATCAAAAACAGCGACAGTGGAGATTCAAAACATTTTATGCGAAGGTTAATCACTTAGTTTCTTCTGAAACAGCCCATTACCTTGCGCCACTAAATTATATGCAAATAACCATGCCTAATTGAACGCTAAAATTACAAGACGTGCGGCTGATTTATTTAGGACATTAACAGAAATCGTCATTAACAATCCACGCATGAATTATCTAATATGTAAGCTTTACATTTTATAATAGAAAAACATACTAATAATTTGCATAATACATTAAATGACCATGTATATGAAGTAAATATGATCCATTTTTAAACCTAGTAAAAAGGCAAACTGTTGAAATTAATCTACGAACGTAATTATGTGAACGCTTTCTATGAACATTATTTATTTCATGCTATGCGGTGAATGAGTGGAGAATACCAGTGAATGATAACCCGATCATTTCTCTCTAGGTCGACTGACATTATAACGTGTGATCATTTAACTCTTGGTTATATGGAACTACTTTTAACTTTGTTTTTATGTTTAGTTTTTGAAAGTATGTGAATACCCTAATCGTCAGTGTAAACATCGGCCTTTTTAAACAACAAAAACACATGATAAAATTTCATTATAGAATTTATTTAATATAATTAAGCGACAACGACGCAGTAAGAGTGGCACTAATTTTCCTTCCACAAAAGTGATCGACAATTTTGGAATCATAATGACCTCATATTTATGACGTCATAATACACAAAACTTGTGACGCTTCAGCATATATCACGTATTTTGTATTTATCGTTCAAAAGCATGAAATAAAACGAAAATTTGTTTAATACAGTGTAAGATCGTATTTTATTTAATTCGTGGTCATAGAAACTAGATATTTTCACTCGTGGTTGCGTAGATATGACCACTCATGAAAAAAAAAACGATCTGCATTAAACAAATATCCTCTATATTTACCATGCGAAAACCTTATTCTTCTATCATAAATAATGACTATTATTAAGGAACAGCATTCCTGCCACGCCACAAATACATTATATGCAATGCCTGAAACCTATATCTCAAAACACAATTTGGTTTTCTGACTAAGATTTCTTATACAAAGCTTTGATCTAATTATGGTGCCTAAGATGACAGGGAAAAAAGCTTCCCACTGATCTCCAATACGCGACAAACGTAGACATCTTATTGACAGAAACAAACTCAGGATGCGAGGATTTGGTTGATATGGCTGGCTAGAAACATATATCCTCTGTCTGTGAGCAGAACCTGTACATAGCATAAACTGTCGTTATTGCTTTAATTTTCGTATGATTCTTAAAGTTTTGCATACAATGTCTTAATATTGTTTCAGTCAACTAAAAGTTGTTCACGACTTTAACATATCGGACAATAAAACTACCAATCGTTATTGTCTTTGTATGCAGTTTATAAAATTGTCAAATACTTAAGTTCAGGCAGTTAAATAATCATCGCCTACGAATAAATCTAGTGCCTATTGACTTATCTATTGACGTCCCTGCGACCGTGTTCTTCGTTTGTCGTTAGAAAATTGGGTTAACCAACTGTGCTAACGATCTCTAACTCGCCTCATTTGCCATAATTCTAATAAATGTACAAATGTCAAGAAACGTTACCCCATTTTACAATTCTAGACAATGTTTTTGTAAAAAAAGTGGTAACGTAGCTTATTACAATATTTCCGTATCATCTCTCTAAGGATAAATATTGTTATTGTAATGAGAGATGTTAACAGAAAAATATAATTAATTGAAATGGTTGTTATACACAATAACACCGTGAACATTACTATAATAATATTGGTACAGAAATTACATTTCCAAGCAAATAACCCAAATGAGTCATGCCAAATGTCTTTACCATCTTTATATTATAACGTTTATTTCTGTAAGGACAAAGGATTGTACATTTATCATATATATCAAATTATCATATTTAACTGATATATAATTGACGAAACAAAAGGTTGTATATTTCTTTTTATCCTGCTACTAACCCAAACAGTGACCACATAAAGCGGTGACCGTATAAACTTGTTGATATCCGGCAGTAGATCACGTGACTGTGATATACCGTCAATAGGTATTCGTACGCGCCGGATAACAACACTGTCGAGAATGACACAGCATAAAGTCTACTTACCAGAGTTTTCATCGATACAAACTTTGTGTTGTCTAGTTTAACAGAGTTAAACAACAAATGAGTTGTTTGTCCTCACATTCCATTTAACTGGTTAACAACAACTTCCTTCCAGTTCCATTCCATTTCAACACACTTGAATCTGATGCAAGCGGTTTATTCTTTGTGGTTAGACTTTCTTTGGTCAACCAACAGAGCATATTCATCAAAGAAATAACCTTTTATATACATTTCCGATGAAAAGAAATGAAAAAAGTTATCAAAATTTTAACGTAGAACTAAACATTTTATGATTTATTTCACTTTCAGTTACACTGTCCTCCACCCACAACTATCCGAGTAAATCGTAGAAAATTGAAAAGGGATCAATCTCACCGTTTCCATTCGAGGCAAATATTCCATACACTTTTTATCTGAATGCTCTTGCATAATATACTCCATCCAAAATACAGAAACACTAAATATTTATTCCGATTTCATGTATTTTAAACTGCAAAACACTCGCGTTCTCGTTCTCGACTACATTGTGTAAACTTACAACTCAAAATGAATGACGTAGTTGGTGTGACGTAATTTAACTCTTTAAAAACCAATATAATCTGGTTTAAAACAAAAACAAATTTACTACGTCATTCTCGTGTCGTACTGACATCAGCATTATCTTATTTATTTATTAATATTTTACTGTTGCTTTTTGAAAAAGGTGATTAAGAAATAGACAACTAGTTTTTCCGGGAAGTACGCATTCATGCAAGCGAGTTATTAGGTCGAGGCCCGTCTAGAATGTTTTTAAATTTAAAACTTTAATTAGTGTTTGGTGTTTTTAAATTTATTTGAATAGAAATCAGGATAAATAGAATACACGGTAGGTGCCGGGAAGGAGAAAGTTTATCCGGTTCGGACGGAAAACTTCCGTTTAAGTCAATTTTCATTTTCAAAGCCTCACCGGATAAACTTTCTCCATCCCGGCACCAACCATGTATTCTCTATATAGATAAGCTCAGTCAATGTTTGACGTGTAATTATATTATCTGATAGTTGTTATATCAACATATACGTATTACCGTAAATCGTAATGTTGTGTATTATAAATGAAGTTGATTATTAATCTACAGATCCACACTGATGACAAAAACCGGAATATAGTTGTTGTTTTCAATTTATACTATTCAGAAGAAAGTAAGAAGGTACATAAATATTTGAAATCTACATATGAATACGCTGTTTAATGACCAGAAAATTAGTAGATCACAGATATGCCTGGAGCTTCAAACTCTAAGTCGACACATAGGTTTTCAATGACGTATATGCACGGAACATGATTGATGTCGTTTCGCAATACTAATTAGCTGATTTCCAATAATCCTTAAAATAATTATGTGAAGCTGATCTAAATGTGTTTCAATTCCGTGACTTACTTGTGAGGCCACTTCGCCCACTTGCGCCGTTTCATCATTTGTAATCATAATAATTATACCGATTAAAGAGCAATATCTCAAATAAACAGTTCACATATTTGCCAACATTTGTTGCTCCCTCAACTTATTGTACTTATTGTTTTCGAAGCGTCAGTTAAAAGCTAGTATGCATTTGCCCTGTAATAAAATTATTTTAGATGTAAGATACATTAAACCTATAATAAAATGATCTTAATAGCTCAAAATGTCTTGAATATTTGTAACAAACATGGTGCAACATATTGTTAAACACTATTGTGTGCAGCGAACCAAGATTATGGCCATCTGTTGAAAGATATGTTTTATTCCTGCATGTAGGAGAAATAAACAGGGACCAAATTTATAAAGATTCTTAAGCCATTCTTAACTTAAGTTGAACATAAGTCAAACTTAGAATTTGTGTTTAAAACACTATGCTTTGGAACATTTGCATGACTAATGCTAAATATTAATACACTTTGAATTATATTGAAAATTATGTGTCAACATCTTCCGGAAATGCATTACTTTGTCAGAAAATCCAATAATTAAATTTCAGAATTTTAAGATTTTTTTTTTTTTCGACTAAGATTCTTTATAAAAACCAGCACAGATGTCGATATGTGTGTTCCATTTAAGTCAATAATGTTAAAAAATCCAAAAGAATTAGGGGCATCATCTCATCTAGTTCATAACTAATTCCTTTACAAAAAGACACATACTCTGAATGAAATATGAAAATCTAACGTTGACGTATTGAATTAATTGACTCGAGGTTGGAATATATACGTTTATCTGTGTGGTGTTTTCAAGTTCGTAGGGATAATCGGTAATGCGTAAAAAAAGAAGAATTACATAGGTATACTGAAATGTAGAATTCAGTTACGTTAAGTTATTTTAATACGTACATGTATATGTTACGTATTAGACATCCTAAAATAGTAAATCAACTATACTGTGATAGCATTAGTATAAAATTCCCATTATATTATGCAGTATTATTATTTAAATGTTGAATCTGTATTATAAAACAACAAAATAACGAATTGGTCAGTGAGGTGACATTATTTGCTAATTCATGCATGAGTAAATATGAGTAACCCATGATGGAACAATGCTTTCAAACGAAAGCACATGGATACTATTTTGGATAAAATACATTTTTTCCTTCAATAATAGGACAGTTTTGCAATGAAATTCGATTTACTTGGATTGGTCATTGACATGCATTCGATTCGACATGACATTTTTCATACATCAGAAGCATCAGTTGCTGAATGAATACACAGAGGAATAAGTTTAATTCGTTTCATTTTTCTTTGCTCGTATCATCGTCGGAAGCCACGGTATATATTGCGTTGACAATTATCTACCATGGGAGAACTGACTGTTCGTGTTCATGCAAATTGATGAGCCACAAGCTGACTAATGAAATTACAGGTACCATTGAAATTATATTGTGTACACAACGATCAAAGAGCGAAAATAGGTATTCTATGGAATTAAACTACTTTATCGGTTGCTTATTCACGAGTTAACTGTTTTAATAACGCGCCGTTTCATTGGTTAAATATCCGTGCAGTCTTTGACACGTAACCATTGAGATGTCTAATAAATGTTTCAAGAGTACAATTTTTTTTTCTAGCAAAAGCTCACAAGTCTGAGCGTATTTGAGCGAACTTGGGTTCCAACGATGTTCTCTCAGGTGCTTGTTTGATTTTGCTATATTTTTAGCACAAATATTCTTCAACGAAAGTATTTCGAAATGTATTCGTCTCCGATATCGTTACATATTTAATGTTTTGTTTCAGCAGTAAAATTAAAGTGTTTCTTTACGTATACGAGTTTTAATTATATTACCTTGTAGTTTTAATTCATGCAGGACTGTAAATGACACAAATATAAATATTTAAATTGTTAATATAACGAAGATTAATGAACATCATGTCTGCTTTAATCACTTTTATAGCCGATCCTCTGAATGGCAAATTACTTTCTTTAAGGTTATAATTTTTATTTGCGTTATAAAAACGTTCTTTAAGGCACTACGTTTTATCTAGACAGATTTTTATTTCATTGAGACCATTCAGTATAATGCACAGTTGTATAATTTGGGCGCAGTTTCTGGACCATCTGGACTAAATTAAAATACAGCCATTGTCTGGGAACGTGGAATGTTTTGCACTCGACACTCGAAGTGGTTGCTACTGAAGTCTACACATTGAATAAGTGGTCGAGGCTACTGGCATTTGAAGTGTACACAGTACATTTGTGAATTTCGGATGATTTCACTCAAATACTATGCTGAGAAAAATGTATAAATATATTAAAGCGATTGCGTTATTTAAATTTGAGTTACATATGATCAATATATTGAACCTATGCGTCAGAACAGTAGTAAATAGTACGAACTAAACTAATCTCTCAGTTGCTCAAATGGTCCCAATCATGTTCGAACATAGAAAGTGTCAAATCCCTTTCGTAAATAGGAAACAGTTTTCGGACGAATAACACCATTAAGGTTCATTAGAACTATTGCCATTACGGCGTATTTCATTAGATTCGAAAAATTGCGGTAATACATATAACTGTTACTCACCTCACACTGCACCCCCAGCCTACACATACGTTATCAGTTCGAATGTTACAGTAAATGCTTAAGATGTTTTCATATTATTAAAACATTTAAGACATGAAGAAACGGCCTAATAATAATTTTCAGTTTCGTGGAAACATGTCTTGCGTATCGTGGATACTACCGCACAGCGAATTTGATATTATTCGATCGGTTTAAATTTTCGTTGAAGTATGTATATGCCATAACGACTATCCGCGGGGTATTTCATTACATTTATTGTTCCTACCATAATATTGACCAAGTTTCTTACTGAACTAATTAAAAACACATGCAGAGTCTTTGACACGTTTCTATTCAGCATTCTGCAAACGCAACAATATGTATTACCATCCTAGTCATCGTAAATTATTTTGTCACTGCAGACTCGATCTATGTTGACAGGTCAGACATAATATGTTTCTTTACGGCGTGCAAGTTACTCGTTTGATTGATGTATTTGTTTCTGTTGTCGGCGTAGCGAGATTAGTTGCGCATACGTACAAGGGAAAGTGATTTATCTTTTTTGGTGTAAACAACATCGTTAATTAGAAGTACACAATTGTAAATGCAAACTAAGAAACATTTATGTAAGTTAGTCTGCAAGGTACCCTTCTTTAGCTGGCATGTGTCTAAGTAAAACATATATATTCGCATACCCGTGTGATTGATAGGTGGGATACCGCCAGTTGAAAACACATGCAGAAAGAAAGTAAATAGATCTAATTAACTGAGAACAAGAATATTTAACATAGTTTGTATAATAACATATCCACGTCGGATGTTAACAGCAAATTAACTCTAAACACCATTGCATTCAATACTTTTAGTTATGATACTCAAGACAATTGCAAATTTAAAGTATATACTATCTACAGGTACTGTTAACATACAGTGGTTATATGTTCCCAGAAATAGTTACCAATTTATCGCATATGTATACTGTTTCCGTTTGAGTACTGTCAAGTGTATTATGGTTGTATACAATGAGAAACGTGTTTCTCCTGTCATCTGAGGTCATACAATTAAATCTGAACCTCTTAAAAACAATTCTCTGTAAAAGTCAGAAAACAAACGTGTGTTGCCAGACGATGAATACGCGTATGTGATAGAATGGAATATCATACAAAAGTATAGTCCTCCCTTATTCATTTTTATAATGTGTTTACAAATGTTTGGAATAATTACGTTCTTGCAAAACAACCGAATTGAATATATAATTATATACGTGTTTAGTTTTTGATTGATTATTTTATAATAAACGCATTATTTTACTTAGAGGTAAGACTTGTCGAATATCAATGTTCACGGAGTATATTGGCATATTTTGTGTTTGTGTCCATTTAGCAGAATGAAATATAACCCCTCAGAGATATTTCTGGACATAAATTTTAATAGATTTTCTCGTTCCTATTCTTGCCTTGTCTTAAATTGAACGGCCAAAATTACTGTAACCTTTGTAATTCGTTCAGTCATGAATGGTCATTTGCATATAATTTACTATAGCCAAGTAATGGGCTGTTTAAGAAGAAACTAGGCGAGTATGTCTTGCATGAAATGTAACTGAATTTTCACATTCTATGGTTTATGATTTTCATCTGGTTATTTCAGATGGAATAAGGACCCATGTTACAAACCGAACATCTAGATGCATTAGCAATGATAAAATCAGGACTTGGGGTGCCTTCACAAATCCTTTAGTAATTTAGTATCATCATCCTTAAATCTTTAAACGTCCACATCTGTGTTATTTTACATACATCACGTTTAACATTAAATAACAATATTAAATTAAACCAGTTTCAGAAAATAAACTATTTTCAAGAATGTCAACAGTCAAATGCATAATTATTTGTCCAAGCAAATAACAACCACTTAAGTGAACATGTCTGGAAAACTACTTAAGATCCTTTGTACACGCTACCCATGTTTATTTGGGTCATCTGACCAACTGCTTAAATAACAGAAAAGCAGACACCCGAAAACAACAACAAAATAATTTTTCAGGTATCCGAGGCAATGTCTTGGAACGGACTACGATCACATTAGTGTTTTCCCTCATGATTTTAAACAAGCGTATTTTTGTCGATGAGAAACATGATAACACATTGGTGTGTGAGGTGGTGACATCATTGCCAAATTCATGCATAATATACATTCATTGACCTACTGTTTGACATAATTCACAGTGTATACGACGTTGTCGTCGCGTCGTGTGTGAACCATTAGGAAACATCCATTCAGTGTTTCAGAAAGCACATTCATACAAAAGGAATATCAGTTATTGTTCTCTATGATAAGTGGAAATATACATTGATATTCGATTTATTTCTTGGACAATTGATTCATCAATAGCATAGTATATATCTACGTTAATACTCAAATATCGAAAATTAAAGTGAAATTATAATTGTTATGCTAAAGCAGGAACTATTTAAATACATATACTATCCAATCGGACGACTCTTTCTTATATATTACGAGAATCGGTTACGGAAAAATATATACTAATTTTGCTATGTTACAATGGCAGATTAGAAAGTTTATTGCAAATATTTTAATTTGTCAAAAATAGATATGGCTAATGAAAATAGTATCTTATTTTATCAATATCCTAGCTGAAACTCCGAACGGCAAAATACGTTCTAATGTAAACATGTTATCTACTTTTAGGAGCTGACTTTTGTTAAGTCGGAAGTGTTTTTCCCCGTTCAACGGAGGCATTCGGTGCTAAAAATACTCTATGTATAAAGATAGATGGGTAATCTCTTTACCGTTGGGTACGATTTGATTGGCGAATTTGCTTCTAAACGAGTTAGCAGTAACTATTTAAAGGCAGATTTTGAATATCAACAACAGCGTCAGTGGAAATTCAAAATTTCATGCGGGTATTAATCACCTAGTTTATTCTGAGACAGCTCATTTCTTTTTGCCAATAAATTATATGCCAAAAGCCATGCCTGATTAAACGCTCAGTTTAAAGGACGTGCGGCGATTTTTATATAGGACTTGAACAGAAACGACCATGAACATTCCGCGCTGGAGCGTTCTATGGTGGGTTATTTGTAAAACATTATAATATCATATATTCTATTTTATTTATATAAAAAATGTGCTCGTTTGCATATTACATTTACTTTACTTCGTGACCATGTAACAAATGTGATTTATATTTAAAACAAGAATATTTTAGAATTTAAAAGAATTTTGATGTATTGCAGCGTAAACCGTTTGAAATGAATTGAAATAGTAAATATGCAGGGAAATTATAATTTAAAATTATACCAGACGAAAGCGAAATTTTGCACTCGTGGATTATAGTAATTTCATTAATTTAATTAGTAGACAATTTATATCAATAGCCATAGGTCAGTATTTAGGATAGGCAATATATACGTTGCCACAACATGAATAAATTATCAGGTCACTGATGTTCATGAAGTTGCTATTACAAATTGTGTTAACTTTGATCAGATCAAACTATTAAAGCATTCAATTTAAGTGTACATATCTGGTTTGTGGGCGTAAACATAATCTGTAAGTATAATGCACATTAAGACTATATTTTATTTGAACATTATTAATTATCACTTATAAGATGTTTTATTGTGTTCTTTTGTACTGTTTTGATACCCATACAATTTTACTTAAAATGTAAGTATATCGATGTTATTTATTATCAAATTGAAGCGTTCATACTTTACAATGAACGTGTTTGTGTTTATATTCCTCAGAATAACAAATAACATAATTGATGTTGCCTTTAAGTGTACACATTTGGTAGCAGTTTATTGACCACCATATATCATATTGACAAGAATGGTTTTCACATTTATAGTACAAATTAAACAAATGAATACAACACTGTTACTCATCGTAACACTATTATATACATTTAACAATGTTTTCTTAATCCGAAAAATATAGTGTTAAAAGGAAAGTACGTGTATTTCGTATTGTGTTTCGCATCATGTAACTCAAAATACAAACCATTTATCAGTCGTATGTACTAACGCTACAAAACCAACACATTTACATATCGGTAAGTTAATGTGCATTCCTTGCAAAAGTCATTAACCATATCAACATATATAAATGTTCAGGACATATATAAAACGTATAGATTAATTTTGTTTAACAGTATAATTAGGCATTGGATACTATGTGTTTGTCACTGTACTTCAATTCTGAATACAATTATAATTTTTATTATTTGCGAAACAGTGTTACTTTAAAGCAGAGCATGTGCCTGTAATTAAAAGCGATAAACGAGCAATATTGTTGTTCAACCTCTAAACATCCCCTGTGTACTACCTATTCATCAATTTAATATCTCAGTAATATGTCGGTTCTACGAAGGGAAAATAAATCTCAGACAGAAAACAAGACACCAAAACTAATATTACTTGGTGAGTGCTAGACGAGTGCTTGCGAGTGCTAGAATGTAGGTGGATTAGAGGAAAAACAATCAGAAAATTATCTTACACAATTTACTGATCTGTTATGAAAGGAACCAACTGATAACCAATGATGTATTTAGTTTTCAATGATTGACATAACCAATATAAATCCTGCATTGTTTGGATGGTATTAGATAATACTAGTGTTACACATATGCACTCTTTGTATGTTTTTATTTGTTTTACTTTTAAGACTGTTGACGGAAGCCAACGGTCTTTTGAGAGGGTAATTTCCAAAAAAGGTATCGCCGAAAACTACTTCTTTTCTTTGCAGGCTACGAGTCAGTAAAATCAAAACCTAAGATGGTCCTTCTTCAAAACAGCAAAGATTTACGCCTGTTTCCTTACCTTTTTTATTATTTAAAAAATGTATGTCATGTGTAGTATAATGTGTATATCATGTGATTAATTACAATAACAGTTTCTAAAAAAGTCAATTTATTAAAAATGCTACTTACAACTAATGACGGCCTATGTTTGCCATTTACCTGTAAACTAAATATTTACCTGGGTGTCATGGAATAAGACCACTTACATTACAATGTAATGCTCTACATCGTTTTTTTTTACTCGTTGCGAAAGTGATATTTTTGTTACCGATTATTATTTTGAAAATTTTTACAGCAAATTACTGCAATTTTATACATGTAATTTTAAACTGTAGTATGGAAAATCAAGAGCACGCGTCGTATGACCTACTTTCGACCCAGTAGGCTACGAATCACTTACAATCGATGCTCCGAATTACCACGCTTTTATCTGTTATTCTGCATGGCTCGTGGCAGATCGACTTGTTTAATCGGCATATATATAATTCCGTTTGCATTAGATATAAGTCTTGAAAAATATGTGTCCGTTCCTTACCAATTAATTGTTATAATGATGTCGTATGCTATTGAATAAGAAGCCATATTATTAAGTCTACATGTGGGAAATTGAACTTCACTCAACAAATCTTTATTCTTTAGCAAATATGCAATCATATTTCACATGTTTTTTAGTTTCTTTAGTCGCCAACAGTCCTTCAACGCTGACAGCATTTTGATTTACTAAATAAATAAGAAATGTAAATATATAAATACTGCACTCATTTTTTATACTATAAAATTCGTAGCGATGTGATAAATGTATCCAATGAATTTGTTAGATTTGTTGCCCATCATGACTTCAAAAAGCACCGATTAACTTTCCATGCAAGTAATTGTCAATAGAGTGTAGTATTATGTGAATTCGCCCGACACATTCTTTGTATTAGTCTGTTGAAAGTTCCTAACTTGATAACTCTGATGGACATTAATATCAAGGGGATGATAATTACGGCAAATGTGGTTAGGTTCAAAGCGCGGTCTATTTTATCTTGCCATCGTTATTATCATATAATCATATGTTTGCGTAACATCAATGCAAAACACGTAATCAGTTTTATTGCAAACATAAAATGGTTTATTCACAAATGTAAGCGACATACACATCTTAGCAGCCATACAATGTATGAGAGTGAATAATGGAATCTATGGCCAAAATAGTGTGCATACTTTTACACGACTGATATCAGCACTTATCGATGTCGTATTCCTGCCCTTTCATATGTACAACAAGAAAGTTGTTCACATTGTGGCGGCTGTCCCGTTTTCCGTAGCCATTACGCGAGCTTCTGGAATCACTAGACGAGTCAGAGGTGTCCCGCCTATTGCCCTGGACTGAGAAGCGTATTACCGTGTCACCCGATAATGCCTTCTCCATTTTAATCCTAAGGCCTGGTCCCATGTGTGTGGTTGTAGGATGCAATAAGCTATGGGATGTTCTGGAGTATAATGACCGACCTTCGATTAAATTAGTCGCTGTATGATACATCATCTTCGATTGACGCCACTTAGGTTTCAGACAGCAGCAGCAGCGTAGGAATTCGCGTTTGAAATTGATGGTAAACAAGCCTGAAGAACAATCATGCAAGTGTGTTGGTAATTATGTAAAGAATCATGGCAACTGCATTTTGACATTGACAGCAAATTAATTTACTTACATTAATTATATTTTGTAGAAAAGTTGCTTTCTGACGACAAAAGTCACGAGTTCAATATTGAAACTAAATATAGTCTGTTAAACAATTTGATTGAACAGTTTGAATGATCGTATTACAACGATTAAACAAGAGATAATCCTACCGTAAACGATTGGGTTGACACAGGAATTTGATACAGCAAATATGAATAAACTACTCTGTATTTTAGGGTCCAGCTCACCAGCAGATTTTCTGAAAAGAAATGAAAATTTCCAATTGAATCAAAAGCCATAGGTACACATAGGGCAACGTATTAAGTGTCATTTATGATTAGCTTAATTCCAGAAGGCTTAACCACATATAATGTGTATGTTAATACCATTAAAAGAATATTATTTTTAAAAGCCTCATCTCCAACAATCTTAATTATCGTGATGAAGTTTCTCCGTTCCTTTTATTTTCACAATAATCCTACCAATTCTTATGTAGCTCCGGCATGTTATGAATTAGAACAAATCTATCGGCGCGTGCTTCGTTTTAATCAACCAAGTTATACTTTGTCAATATATAATTACGCCCTGTTTTATTCGCGTGATGTATAATTAGAAAGGCATATTTGGCTGAATATAAATTACGTTGTATAAAAAGCGCCTTTTTAGAACTCAAACGCCCTTCGATTTTTGGATTGTGCAAGATTGTGCAAGAAAATGAATACTCACCAAGAGACATCTCGAAAACTCAGTACTGATAATTGGCATATTAACTTTTTATTTTTATTTGAAACTCATTTTAACCGAAACTGATATGAAGGACGCAGCACACATAGTTAATAAGATAACATTAATATAAAAAGATTTTATTCTTACTTGTCAAACCACCACCAAACCGCTATCACGTAATAAGGTGTCCAGCAAAATATGAACACACCCACTGAAAAGAGATAACTTTTTAAATGAATTTCATATATTGCGTCTGTAGAGGAAACTTGTTTATTTCGGTGTAAGATCTAAGTGTTCATATATAATGATATTTTCACGGGTGCCACAGGATGATATCTATTGTATATGATCACTAGAGAAATAAAATACGATCTTACACCGAAATATACAAATTCTTTTTCGTTTGATTTAATTACCAGAGTGGTTATTGTCACTGTTTTACAACAGTGAATTATCAATTGTATTTCACTGTTGTTTTCCTTTAAACCACCGGAAAGCATAAAATAAATATGACGTCACTAATCGTGATTTCTTTTGTAGACAAATAATACAATGTTTAAGTATTAAATTATTTATACTAATACTTATCACTGTATCAATTACAAGTATAGAGTGGCCATGTTTAGAAACGATTTAACAATATTATGAACCATAACATCTCTATCAGAGAGGAAAATTACGCTGCGCATAAAATCGTGAATATGAAGCAAACGAATATCAACAACATTCCAAACATATACCAGCACGATCAATCGCAGATTAATATATTTGAAATACTACAGCAATGGCTTGCCGTAGGTATAGCAAGAACATATAGGCGAATACTATACAGATGGTCTGTAAACAGAAATACAGATTAATTAAATGTGTATGTAACTTTATGATGGAATACCTATAACAATCGTCATTTTAAGAGTTCTTGACCTTGCCCGTTCGATGTTACCGACGGTCGACCTGCGCAGTCGGCCGCTTGTTTGGGGGGAATTCAAGTCCTGCATCTCCTCTTGAAAACGAAACCAATAAAAGCTGTTTAAATAGTGTTACTGTTGTGATGTGGGGTAATTAGCATAGAATTGTCTGAAGTGGCCTCAAAATGTCAGCGGGGTGTGTACAATGTCAAAGTATGTTCTAGGAAAAAATCATCAACAAAATACAAAAGCGAAGAATAACTCAACCTTAATAGAATGGATCGAAATCTGTTCAATCACATCCGTAGATTTCTTTCCAATTTAATATACAATTGAGTCAATAAGGTCTTTTCTTTTCAAAATTAAATACTTAATCATTTTGACAAAAACGACTTTTAAATTGAAATAAAATCACAATCGAATTAATGTTTATTTGGTGACTCACCTTTGCTTTGTCTAGTTTTCTTTGATATTTCCCGTAGAATGAGTACGTACGATAGTGTAATTATTCCTAGTGGCAGGCCGTACATAGCCACCATGGTACTTAAATTGTACACGAGTTCGTGTGACTTAGACGGGAAAAAGTTGAAAGTTACACACTGCTTGAACCACGGGTACTTAGGATGCGCTTCGACGTGGAATATCACACTCTGGAATAATCGAAAATTAAATATATTTTAAACAGCATTTACAAAATAAACAAACATAAATACCCCTACCCCACAAAAAACAAACACGGCTAGCCTACCGGTGACTACCAGTGTGCATTTATCATTAGAGGTGGCGGGCTTCTCAAAACAGTACCTTCAAACCAATATCAGACAAAAAAAATTGATGCAGGCAGATCAAATGCAGAAAGGGACGACTGCCGCTTTACCGTTTAATTAGCAAGAATATAGGTCTCATTTTGAAAATATGCGTAATATTATGTTAATGTCAAATTAATTACATTATTCACGAACGTATGGTAAGAATATTAATATGTGGCGATTAACATGTGTCATGGAACATATAATCAGCAAATATGTAATTCCAAATATTGCTTAATATATCTTATGTGCTAAGAAATGAACAACAAACAGAAATTCAGAAATGCCTTTTCACCGACTATTGAAATGTATTTGATTAGGCTTATGGTTAATTGCGAAGCATTCTAGACTGAAAGTTCATCTTCATAACTCCGCTGGCCTGAATAATTAATACTAGGAGATTTCCATTTGACACAAAGCCTATATCTTCCGATCTCATTGTTGCAGTGTCTTGGGCGTGCCTGATTCAATGCCAGAAATAGCATCATGGATTGTGGTCTATATCCTGTCATAGATTGTATACATCATGTTATAAAACTTTTGCGAGCAGTAGGTTTTCTTTTGGCATTGTCTTATTTGCGGAAACATCTCACGTTACACTTGGTCTTATGACGCTGATCATTTCTTTTGACACTCCTTGGGTTCAAGCATGCTCGATGCCTTACAATGCGAATTGCAAAAACAAAGTTAGTAGCTTGAATCTTGAATATTTTATGAAAAGGTAAGATGCGTATTTGCTTATTTTCAAAAATTAATAAAATTATATAAAATCACAACCTGTTAAGTTAATACATATACAAAAATAATGTTGTCATTACAATGAGTTCGAATAGTTTTATTTGTACATGTTTATGTTTATATACCTTTAATTGCGATTATAAAGAAAATAAATTGTTACAGGTCGATTATTCAGAATTAACTCAAGGGTAAAATTGGTCTGAACAAATATCATTCGTATGGATCTATAGTAATTAACTGCATTACAATATCAATACTGTGTTTTATGCAGGCATTCATTAAATATGTTTTCAATTAAGATAAAAGAGTATAGAGGCAAGAAGCTCATATCGGATGCCCAGAGGAGAACATCAACGCATCAGGAAATTGTTTAATTACTTTTAACATCGGCACACCAAGGTGAAATATTTGGTCTAAGTGCATGTGCATGTGCATGCGCATGTATCAAACTATTAAAAGGTACAGTCGTGATTTCTAAGCAAAAAAACAAGGTGTATCATGTTGGTTGTAATGAAAATTACAGCAACAACAGTTTCATTAATTTAAATTCTTTGTGAGTTAAAAGTGCTTGTTGAAATCAAATACCAAACATGATTTACTTGCAGTTGTTATGTCATGAACAATCAAATTACATCACAGTGCGACACGATTTAAAACGCTCATCATTAAATTCTCAGTGTCGTTACTGTTATTCAATTATTTTCAAATCTATTCAAACAAACATTAATTGGTGTGTGGAATAATTTGGAAACACAATGTTTATTACATTTCTGGAGACAAAACTTCGTTGACATTTTTTATAATTTAACTATAAGGAAGGATATTTTTTGTCCTAAGAAAAATCAGTAAAATAATCCATATTTTAAATTAAAATGTAATTCTTCAAGGAAAAGCATTAACACATTATGCACTATAAAAAAAGTACTTGTAACTTCATAATTAAACTATCGACACATACATTTTAGCAAGTCATAACTGTTGCTACTACCTGACTCTTTTTGCTTTATTGTTTAATCTACTAAAACGTTTAGTACAGCACCAGACGTTAATACAATAATTTTTGCACTAACTGTTAAGCTTATTGTCTATTAATATTGCTGATTCAACGTATAATGTGTTTACAATAAAGAACAAATCTTGTGTGTGTTGAATTAGCTTTGTTTCATCTTTGTTCACTTTGGGTACATTGAACGAGAGATTAATTAAGAATCTTAGGAGGTGTTAGGAGACCGATGATGTATTTTGTCAATTTGAACATAGTTTTTAATTGCCCTTTTTGTATTTTACCAATTTGAAAACAGCTTGTAATTGTCCTTTCTTTACATCAAAAGAATTTGTAATTAAATAAGCGTGTTACCTGTGGAGTACTTGCAACAACACTGAATAGCCATGCAAAGCATAGCAAGATCTTTCCTCGTTTGTCGGCGTCATTAAGGCTGAGAGGATGAAGAATGGCGAAATAACGATCCAAGCTTATAACTACAAGCACGAATGAAGACAGATATAATCCGAACGTCCGGAAGAACATGAGTATCCGACATACAGCATCGCCGGCAAGCCATTGTACCGTCGCATGCCAACCAATTTCTAAGGGCATCATGATAAACGTGACTATCAAATCCGCAATAGAAAGATGCATTATAAACATATTTACTCGCGATTTGTTATTTCTGTTCCGAAACAGAGTTATAAAAACCGTAAGGTTCCCCACAGCCGCTATCACAAAGAAACAACTATAAGCAGTTATAGACACAATATGTTGGACACCAAAGCGCATTTCTTCTGGAAGTCCCGCTTCCATATTATGCGTTTTATTTAATGTATAATTTGTCATATTCGTCTCGTGATCGTTGACGGTTTGTTTCATATAAGTTTGTTGTTGAAACAGTGTTCTTTCTGACGTTTGTAAATCCGGCTGATATTCAGTCATTTTAGCTGTATTTATAATACGTTTGAAACATTCTCAACATAGGCGAGTAATAATTATTCTTCGCATGTGCCTTATTTCTCACGCAATGAAATCAACTTGCCGATTAACGTATAATCGAAGAATGGTTCTTTCGGCAGGGAATTCTAATTAAAGTCCTATGTGTTTCCTGTTAAAATATGACTTCATAAACGTCCCATTCCTTTAGCGATCTCGCATTCAATACGTTATTAATGCTCGGGCGGCTTATAATGCCGCCTTACGCACAGATATTGGTGATCTGCGGCTTCGCGCTGTGAATCGGAAAACTGTATACATATAATCTCCTCTTTCACAGAGCGCATACAATATCCATGCAGATATTTCCCGAAAAAGAAGAAAGCTTGGATAAAGAAACACAGAGTTAGTGCGACGAATTGAAACGGGTTACGTTGCATTGACTATGATGAGGTTTATTTCATTCACAAATAGACATGACGGCCACAAACTGACAAATTCAAATATAAAATGCCAATCTTTCTTATCGCGATTCATTCCGATACTACCGCAAAACATTCCATGGACTATAAAACAGACTGATTGCGGCTACTTCAGTGTATTTGCAATGTACTATTGCATAATAATGTTTCAGCAAGCGTCTGTTATTAATTATTGTAAGGAGAACAAACGCATAAAATATTCCTCGAAGCATTTATAATAACATCAAGTCCATATATTCATTAGAAAGACAACACATGCAATAAGATTGCATACAGGTGTGTCTGTAATTTTGAAACAAATATTTTACCATATGCATGCATATTAGACCTTACGAACTTTGCTGCGCATTGCACGAACTGTTTAATGCGACAGAAACTGTTCGTGTCCTCAGTACAATCACGTGTTTATTATTATCATCGTGGAATGTTCAATTAAATGTCCATTATCGTAAATGCAAATACGTTAATTGATGTATATCGCTATTCGTAAATAATAGATAAGTGTATCTATTAATAAGCTATATATATCTTCCATAACCATTGTATTTCTTAACACAGCACTTTCAGGTAATCAACATAAACATGACTGCGTGTTTAATATCTCAAACTTTACGGTACTTCCCCATTTGATGGCGATATATGGTTACGATAAGGCCATTTTGAGGTCCATGAAACGAACACTTATTGAAATTGATGACATGACATTCATCGATTTGGCCATCAGTCAATTGCAAGACAGATGCTAG
The DNA here is from genome assembly GCA_027627225.1 of Congeria kusceri. Taxonomy (NCBI): domain Eukaryota; kingdom Metazoa; phylum Mollusca; class Bivalvia; order Myida; family Dreissenidae; genus Congeria; species Congeria kusceri. The sequence goes on from CM051025.1 coordinate 93,273,038, forward strand.
ATCCAATATAGATGATATCTGTGCAAGTCCGTACATAATTAATACTGTGTTTCAATAAAAGTGCTTTAATCTCAGTTTGAGAACGAGCGAAGTATGTCACACAGTTGTATTGTTTATATACAGCAACGATGTTAAGAATTTGCCAATTTCATTCTTTGTTATAACTATTATATATATTTGATTGTCACGTGTTACATAAGTACAATTTTGTTAGTTCAAGTTCACATATACGGAAATCTATGTTGAAATACAACAAACACATAATATATACAGTTTTCACGATACCTTAAATTTTACAGTTTAAATCCAATACGAAAGATTGTCACATTGTTAGTTATATTCAATGCAATTTAGCACATTTGAATTAAGTTTTTAAATACCTAAAATACACGCCAACTAAAACTCTAATCAAATGTGTCTCATTCTTCCGGTTATTGCTTTTTCTAAAATAAAACTTGCTTTCCTATTTTTCATCTGAATTGCTGTTTTAAAAAGCACAGCTTTATCGACGCAAAATAACAAATATAACATATAAGAAACATCAGCTTCATTACCAGTAGAGCAACCATTAATACCATTCAGAGATCATTTATTTACAGACAAATGTCACTCTATTGTTAAAAACACTGTGTTGATTTTCTCATGTTTCATTCTTTCCACGAATAACTGTACTTCTAACGGTAATATTCACTGTCATCAAATGGACAAGTCATTTTAAGGGCCGTCTATGAAACATGTTGAACATTATTAGAAGTTTAAAATATGTAATAAATTCAACAATTTACGAACTAAAAATCACTTGGTAACTTTTTGTCCACCAATAAGTAAATTTTGATCTATTTTTTCTTCATTTGCTGTACCAATCTTTTTGTTCAATTTTGGATACTAGTATATATTTATGAGACGACCCTCAAACATGGAACACTTCACTGACCACAATAACGGGATTTCTCCATGCAAAAATCATGCATGCGATTAACATTCCTTTGACGGGAAACTATGACACCCAATGTCTTTAAGGCAAGTGACCATTGCCCTTACAATACGCATACAATAGGGTAAACACAATACACAAATACAGTATATGTATATAGAGAATACTAGGTTAGTGTTGAATACAGATACATGTATAGAGAATAAATGGTTGGTGTCGGGAAGGAGAAAGTTTATCCGGTGAGGCTTTGAAAATGAAAATAGGGCGAGCTTTAGCGAGCCCATTTTTGTTTTTGGGCCGAACCGGATAAACTTTCTCCTTCCCGGCACCTACCGTGTATTCGATTTATCCTGATTTCTATTCAATTGAATTTTAAAAACACCAAACAATAATTAAAGGTTTAACTTATACAAATTCTAGACGGGCCTCACACCTAATAACTCGCTTGCAAGCATGTATGCGTACTACCCGGAAACAAAGTTCCCTAAACCTCGATCAGAAAGCAAAAGTAAAATCTTAATAAATCTTATTTGCTGATGTCAGTAAGACACACGAAAATGACGTAGTAAATTCGCTTTAGTTAAAACCAGATTATATTGTTTTTTTTACGTTTCATTACGTCACGCCCTCTACGTCATTCACTTTGAGTTTTAAGTTTACACAGTGTAGTAAAATCAGAGCACGAGTGTTTGCCATTTAAAATACACGAAATCGGAATAAATATTTAGTGTTTCTGTGTTTATTTTTGATTATATTCGCAAATAAGTGGGTGGAATATATGCCTCGAATGGAAACGGTGAGATAGATTTTCTACAATTTACTCGGATAGTTGTGGGTGCAGGACAGCGTTATTTAAAGTGAAATAAATGCTTCGTTGATGTTCACATTTTAGATGTAGCCTTTGAAGAATTGTCACATTTCTTTTAGTCTGAAATGTACCTAAAGGGTTATTTCTTTGATGAATATGCTTTGATGGTTAACCATAGCAAGCCTATTCACAAAGATTCCAAAGAATAACCTGCTTGCATCAAGTGTGTTGAAATGGAATGGAAGGAAGTTGTTGTTAACCAGATTAATGGCATAAATATGAGTATAAACAAACAACTTATGATAGAAGATAAAATCTCTGTTAAACTAGACAACACAAAGTTTGAATCGATGAGCAATTCGAGTAAGTAAACGTCTAGTTCATGTTCATGCTGTGTCTGACATTCTCGACAATGTTGAAGTTATGTTTTTATCACACGATCTATCTACTATCTAGCGAAACCAAAGGCAGGGGAACGGGCCTGCGCTCACCAGAAAAAAAAAAAACAACAATCAGACAACCAGAAAACCACTACACAAAATACATTACTGACCTTCACACAACTACGTGAATCTTCGGAACCACACTTGGCCGTAATACAATTTGTGATATTGGTTCCTCGTGTTTCTGCTCCAGATATGCGCGAACTTAAACAGCGTTTTTGCCTCTATCTCTCAACAATATATCTGTATTACTTTCCGTACTGGAATCGAGTACAAGCGATGAAAGCGTATTTGACTGAAAATACAGTCATAAAAGCAATGAACACATGAAATACTGGGACATTACTGACAACGTTTCAGTTAAATATGGATCATGAGTCTTTCGTAATTTAACCTGTTTTATTATATTATCTTTAACATTATTTTACTTTAATTATGAAGTTTGTCATTTAAATAGCTATGGGTATTTAAATATTCTTACACGGAAATGTAATATGGTTTAAACAATTTACGTCACACAAAATTATATAGTATAACATAATTTATTAAGAGTAGTACAACACTGTTATTGAATGTATACCGGAGCAGTTTGTTTCCCCTATACTTGAACAAAACAAAAATACCCACAACCACAATTGGATATTTCGAAAGACAATTGAGTCTGGGAGAGTCGCCAATTGTTATACTTTGTTTCTGGGAAGAGGAAGTTACTAGATATACTACATGGGCATAAGTCTTACACAAACGGATACACATAAAGTGACCCTTCACACACAGGCAATACATTAGAATGCACACTGGGATAGTTAATTATTGCTTTCTGTTCTTTATCACGAAAACGTTCTCTGTTTGTAACATAGTTAATAGAAGGATCGCTAAACTGTGTTCATCTTCAATCTAACCCAAATTGTCTTCTAACCAAATTAAATGGCTACGGACGTGAATTAAGTTCAAGGCAGTGTTTTGTTCTGGAGAGCAAACCTTATAAAAGGACCCTTCACCTTTTATATCACAAATACGAAATAAGCCTGAAGTGTGTTTCCTATCAATTATGTTGTATTGTGAAATGAGTTGAACTAAGAGAAAGAAACATAAGGCAAGAAAGTATCGAATATATAAACACACTCATTTGCCGTCTTTAACGTATAATAATGTGTTGGGAAGCCTAATAAACAGTAAACGCGGCTAATATACATCTTGAGCTTCCGACTGTGCAGTTCAAAACTATTTAGGAACAATAGAACTCGCCCTTTATGAGGTATCCAGCCCTGACTCTATTTGTTTCAATTTTTAGTTAAAATGTATGATATTCGACCTTATTGTGATATTTTGAACAACACCACTTTTGTTATAAGAATCTATATAATAGTGCTTATAAAAACATAATGTTCAATTATTAAAATTACGGTAACTGTGAAAGCGATCAGATAAAACACGATTGATACATATTAAGGTGGCACTATGTTTACACGAAAGGTGGGGCTGTGGATACAGGTTATATCCCAAACACGGGTAACATACTTAGGGGCTCAACTACTCTAATTATTTATTTCCACCGGTCTGATTTTGTTTAATATTAAACAATGGCCTTATTTTAAGAATATTAAAGAGGGCTAAAATGTTGATGCAGCTGGAATTGTATCGTTAGATTTTCTTTCTTATGTTAAAAATTATAACAATATGCGGCTGTTTTAATCGTACTTGATGTATGTACTTTTAATTGATTCCTCAAACGAATGTGGAGTTTGACAAGCATGGCCAATTATAATAATTCTACTTTTGATATGTAAGTGTATATGGGATATTATTAGTTACCCGGTTAGTAACTGAGGGTGTAGGGGATATACACCCTCAGTGGATTCATACCATACGACAGCGAATATATCTCATCAACTTCATTTCACTGATTTCTTTTTATTGACATCACTTGAAAATCAACGAAAGAAAAACTTACAAAATAGCACGAAACACATACAATGACGTCAGGAAAATATATAAAATGACGTAATTAGACTGCGTTATTAGACTTCTATGGAATATGTAAATATACCCTGGGTGTTTGGAAAATACCCCATGTTCATGTGACCGCTCTTAGCCAATCGAATCTCGTCGTGTATGTAGGAGGTGAGATATATACTTTTCCAGCGTTCAGCTTCAATTATACAATAACCTATGTGTTATTTGTTGTAAATTCATGAACTGTTATTAAAATGGTTTAAATATTCATTATTTCAATAACTCTTACAAAGCTTTATCTAGTTCCTTTAAATTTTATGAAACCAATTATTTGGTCTCGTCTTAAATCACAACATTGAAATGCAACGAGCCGTCATGATTCAATAGATGTATGTAAATTACTTATATTGTGGTATGAAATGATGCATTTAAGCTTAAATCAAAACAAACACTTAGTGACAATTGGTTGGAAATATAGAACCCGATGCCAACTCCGTACTGTACGTACTGTATACGTTAAGTATATAACATAATCGTTTAAAGTACTTTGCATAATATACATAGTGACGTCTTAGGCGGCCCAAGGATTGTTGATGATAATGAAAGGATTAGTAGGTGGATTATGTTTTATATCGGATTATGTTTAACGCATAAACACATCGATACAATCAAAACCATTATGAATTTTTAGTACATTTAGTTTAAATTACCTGCATGTTTCAGTAAGTTGAATTTCATAAAAATACGTAAGTTTAACACTTGTAAAACATGAACCATAAAAAAAATAAACGACAAAAACAAAGTTTTGAACTTCAAATGCATATTCACTTGCTGAACTGTTCGACAATTGCACACATCGTCGATATTGCATATTACATGCGGCTTATCCGTTATGGTACAAATGGCGCACCAATAAGAAAGATGCAACTCAGACATTTCATCATTTTGTTGTTTTTTTTACTTTACATTTCATAGTGACAGAATTAGACAGAATAGTTCTAATATGTTTACGTTTTCGAAAACAGCGATTATAAAACACTTTGGCAAATTAATGTATGACTTGGATGCATAAGCCTTGGTAAATTTGCTTTGAATTTCTTTTAGGAAAGATTTTAACAACATTAATTTCTTAAATCTATATCATTTAAGTTTTTAAGGATATACAAATAAATATAAATACAGCTTCGGTGATACTTATTTTCTTAACCTTTTTTTTTGATTTTTAAAACTAACTCCTAAATACGAATATCAAGTCTGATACGCTGAAATTGTACTTTTTCGACCACACTGTCACCAAGTATTGTCTTGTTATGCTTTAAATTAATTTGAACGATCATAAAACAACACCCAAACCGTTGTTCCAAACGCAATGTGTGTAAAATTGTTTTGTAAATTGTATGCTATCTTCAAATAGAACTTGTAATGATATGTTTGAGTACATGATTGACCATATCAGCGACAGAACATATGAAAAAAGCAAGTACAAATGGTTTTCGTGACTCAATCCATTGAACACGGAGACATAAATCTCTGAATGGTGGCTCAGTCAGGGAAATTATCAAATAAGGCATTGTGGATGAACGCGTTTTATTTGCAGTATCAGTTGTAAACGAAAAAAATGACTTTACCATTTAGACAGTTATCGTAAAACAACCCAAATAGGAGAAAAGGCATGCAATTGTATATGGTATTCTTAGAATTCTAAAAGTGTATACGAATTATCCTAATATCCCCGATGTTATGATAGATATGTCGACGGAATTGTACGCGCCTTTATGTTCTACAAATATTTCATATAACAGTATTTACCAAGTGATCAAACAAATATTACTGATATTCACTGGCATAAAAAACATATTGACCTCGACTGCGCCTCGGTCAATATGTCTTTCTACCAGTTAATATCTGATCAAATTCAATGACCCTCTAATCAGTAATTGTATAATATTCAATGAAAGAATGTAGACAAATTATGACACATGATATTACTGTTGACGTGTTTGATATATTGCTTACACCTTCAGTAAGACATCTCACACCTGTAAAATAATAATATGTTTTAACCAGAAAACTGTAGTTATAATTAATTCTTACACAAGAGCTCACAACTGATGTGCAACGGACTACATGCTTAAATAGTTCAAATTATGTAACCGCCTTGAATGAAACGGTGAAACAATAGTTCTGGTGATCCCAGGTTTGCTGATGAGTTTAAAACTGTAAATCCGATACGTGGAAAAAAAAAGTCACATTACATCCTCACCTTTATAAATTCACGCCGACTGCTTCAATGCTGTTTAAAACACTCTTTATTTTAAACACGTTAATAAGACATAAATTCACCTATTGAGTTGTGAAAACATTGTAACGTGTACCAACCTCTGAGAAGAATTTGCTCTAAGCACTGTTCATTTTAAACACGTCATAAAGCTTTACATTCACCTATTGAGTTGTGAAAACATTGTGACGTGTACCAACCTCGGAGCAGAACTTTCCAGCATGCCCACATTTACTGCTCTAGTATTCAGACAAGAAACTAAAATATGGAATAATTATTGTATTTGAAATCTTTCAATTTGCTTCAATGATGTTCTAAGCACTGTTTATTTTAAACACGTCAACAAGCTTTACATTCACCTATTGAGTTGTGAAAACATTGTAACGTGTACCAACCTCGGAGCAGAACTTTCCAGTACGCCCACATTGAATGCTCTAGTTTTCAGACAAGAAACTAAAATATGGAATAATTATTGTATTTGAAATCTTTAAATTTGCTTCAATGATGTTCTAAGCAATGTTTATTTTAAACACGTCAAAAAGCTTTACATTCACCTATTGAGTTGTGAAAACATTGTAACGTGTACAAACCTCGGAGCAGAACTTTCCAGCACGCCCACATTGTATGCTCTAGTATTCAGACAAGGAAGCGTGTTGCAAAATATCAGCTGTTAGGACTGTTCTATATATTCCATTACAGGAACATTTCTGGAGATGCGTTTTGCTTTACTTGTTTGGATGAAAATGTATTTGAAAGAATTTGAAATAAACAAAACTGTCTCATATCACGGACATGGACAAACTATCATTTACTCAATATGTTCTGACCTAGACAATGTGCCCGTAATGTTTCACATAACTTTTACTATAACTTACACATATTAAAAGGTAATACAAAACTGATCTTTGTGTTCGTGCCTGTGTACTGTCTTACTAGTATCAAACATGTTTGCAACTAAGTGCTCCATCGGACAATGAATTGTTCAACTTTGATCGAAATTAGTATTTTAAAATGCAAGCCCTTTGGGCTTGTATTCTTATGTAATGAACAAGCCCGAAAAAGAAAGTACAAGCCCGAACATTCAAACCATTTCTGTTATTTTAATTCATCCATTATGTTGTTTTTGTTTATTAATATTATAGACGACATATTGTTGATAAACCTGTTTACTAGTGATTTGATATTTGAAAGTGAATTACTATGAAAAAAAACACAATTTCATATGACAATGTAGACATCTATAAGTCAATATACATTGATTGCACAAATTAACATGTATTCTCATTACAAGGCAATCATATTTGCAGGTAGTCGGTGCTACACTGCTTTCTTGAATTCACTTACAGTTTGTATTTTTTAAATAGCATTTGAAGTTATGCCAGTAACAAATTATATTTAAAAATAAATAAAAAATGATTTATTGTATTGCAAACTATTAAAAATATATCAGTTCACTTATAACAGCTATACAATTAACGTTATTAATGTTGAAAGTATCACCATGTTTATCTTTTATTAAAAGTGTAGTGATGATTAGAAATCAGTGTCCGGGATATTTTTTATTTTTTTTAAATAAAATATGTTTTTACATTTTAACATTATAACAACTACGATAATGTATGAAATACTTTCAATCTGATAAATTATAGATCAAGCCTTTCTAAACATAACCTCAACAAATTTAATCTTGCCTCAAGCCATTAGCAGGCAGAGGCGTAGTGTGGCCAATTTCGGTGTTACTCGAAATATAAAAATAAGACAAAAGAGGCTGGGGCCTAGGTACCGCTAGGAACCCAGGTGGGTCCAGGGAAGAGCCCTAGCTAGGGGTCCAGGCAAACGGAGCCCCCCCCCCCCCCTTCAGCTCCTGAAAGTAAACATTTTATAATACACTAAAACGCCATTCCTGACATTAAAACCCTTATATTCCCTGACAAGTTTGACTTGTCACTTTACTATTCAGACGGTTTGATTGAGGGGTTGCACTTAAAATATGTGTATTTGCTGGTGCTTAGTTATTAAACAATACTTTAGTAATTGTGTTAGTTTTATATCATAATATATTATTTATAAAATTCACAGTTTATTTGTCATCAATTTCGACCAAGTTACACCCTAAAATCAAAGCAAGTACGCAGTAAGTGAAAACAAACGTTAGTATACAGTACGCTGATCCAAATTTACGCACAGTATTCAGTACGCAGGCCCTACAATTAGGCAGTAGTCAGTATGCAAGGGGGAGGGGATGACACCCTCTGGTATTCTGTCGAATAATGACAACACTAAACTTCCATAGTTTTAGTAGCGAAAATACTTAGAAATTAAGCAGAAAATGATTAAAAATGATTATTTTAAAACTGGAATTTATTTTGGACCAATCCATTTGGAAATACAGGTATGCATATTTAAGGAATGTCTGTTGTTTTGCTTGATTTTTATTCTCTTATTTTTGAGAAAAATACTTAGGCTCAGTCTGTTATTGGATGGATATCATAAGTCATTGAGCTCGTCTGCTGTATCAATTTGTTAAAATTCAATATTATTATCAATTAATATTCAGAAATGTAATTCCATGTGTAATAGCATACATTTTAGCTGTTTCAACTTTACTTAAAGTATTATACGTAATCAGATATAAGTACAGTCGAATTGCGATTAGGCGAATCGCGATTATTCGAAATGACGGTGTACCTCGGACAAGTGCGACGGTCCCGTCGTTTTTCCTTCTTTATTGAATTAAAAAAAGATTCGATTATACGAATCGCGATTCAATGAAAGATGCAATATTATGAACAATTACCACCGTCCTTGTAACAGCCGTTGCTCGCGTTTCGTCATATGTTGTTTCGCATAATTATGATAATTGTTGAGCATATATATATAGTTTGTTGATGGTCTTGTACTTTAAAAGTATGTAGATGTATATATGAATAAATAATCATTGTTATTGTAGTTTTATATGTGTTCTATTATAAGAGACATGTAGTATTACTATTTTACGACTGTGGGTCCATTTATACAGCACTATTGAAACTATATAGAACGTCGTTTCGGATTATATAGGAAAGATGCAATATTACGGAACGTGCCGTTTTATGTTTTGAGATTTTATTTTCAATGTTTACTCGAACGAGTAAACGAGTATGCGGCGCATACTGGCAGGGAACACTGGCATGCGTACTGGCAGGGAACACAGGTCTGAGATACTATTCATCAAAGTGGACATGCCTGGCTGCAGCCTACCCTTTACATGATTCCGATAGAAGGAAATTTGTTCTTTTCATAGTTAGAATCTTGCATAATTTTCAGTTAAACCGTTCATTTTTATTTGTTCTATAGTATAATGAATGTCTAGGTAACACAATTATTGTGGAATCACTAATTTTCGCGGAGGTCTAATTTTCGCGCTTTTCGCGCTCCCGCCATTGCGCGACCCTATCTTATAAGTAAAACAATGATCGATGAATCGGAGCCTGTACAACAATATCTGCCAAGTCATCCGCGACATGAACCTGTCTGAACCATTCCAATGACTATGCGGATGACATTGGCCTCCTGTCCCACACATGCGCCCATATACAGTTAAAAACTGAACGTCTGGAGGAAGTAGCCAGATCAACTGGGCTAGGTGTCAAAATCGGCAAAACCAAATGCCTCAGGATCAACCCTGGCAGCATGCAAGGCATAAACTTAGACTGACAAGGCATTGACGATGTTGACTCCTTCACATATCTTTGGAGCATCGTCAACAAGACAGGAGGCACAGAGGAAGAGCTCAATGCCAGTATAGGTAAAGCCCATCATGCTTCTGCAACACGGAGACCAGTGTGGAGAAATCAAAACATCCACCTGAAAACAAAGCTCCGTTTTTTCAACACCAATGTGAAGAAAGTATTCCTTTACGGTACAGAAACCTTGAGAAGGACCAAACGCCTAAACTAGAGCCTGTAAGTTTTCATGAATAACTGCCTGAGGCAGATCTTGCAGATACGATGGCCAGATAAATGGAGATTGATCGGCCACACACTTCGTAGATCCCAGCCAAATATAGCAAGACAGGCCCTGGATTGGAATCCACAAGGCACAAGCAGAAGAGGAAGGCCCTAACTCTTGGCTCAGGACCCTGGACATCGAGCTGCGTATTACATTATTGTTATCATTATTATTATTATTATATATATTATTATTATTATTATTATTATTATTATTATTATTATTATTATTACTACTACTACTACTACTACTACTACTACTACTACTACTACTACTACTACTACTACTACTACTACTACTACTACTACTACTACTACTACTGCTACTACTTCTGCTACTACTTCTACTACTGCTGCTACTACTACTACTACTACTACTAATACTACTACTGCTACCACTACTACTACTACTACTACTACTACTACTACTACTACTACTACTACTACTACTACTACTGCTACTACTACTACTACTACTGCTGCTGCTACTACTTCTACTACTGCCTCATCCATAATTAGCAATTGATAGATCTGAAGTTCTGCATTTCAGCATTTCACCGTTGTTAACATTGTTATTATTTTAATTATACAGTTTTAATTCTTAACATTTGCAACATAGATTAAGAATGCTTTTATTGGCTTATACAGTTCAGTCGAAAAATAAGTATTGAATTCAGTCTGTAAAGCTTTTTACTTGTGTGGCTTCTGTTTTTTTTTTAAACAACAGACACAAGTAGTTGTAATGGTAAAACATTTAGAAATAGTTATTTTTCAAGATTCTACAGTGCTACTGACCAAGTTCATCATATGTTGGTAATGTCGACGGTGTTTAGACACAATTGAAAATGGATATATTGTTTGATTAAACCAACAGAATACCTTCTATTTCTTATATTAAATTTAATATATTTAAATTGTATTGATATTCGTTAAACTTTCTTCAGCTGAAGCGAACAACAAATACATTTTAAAATTGTAGTTACACTATTAATTTACTTGTTTATATTGATTGTCCAAATGTAGTTCCTGTCTTAGTAAAACATTCATTTAATAATATATGTAAAAATGGTAATAAATACCACAGTGATAACAGAGGAAGTATATTGTTATACACAATTTAGAGCACGTGAAATATACTACCATGAAATGACGTACAAAGGGTGATTTCAAATGATTTAAAATCTAAATATTATTATTGAATAAATCACAAAATATAGCTGAGCAATTTTTTTTTTTTTGCCTACTACATATGATTTAAACAAGCATCAATTTTAATTGTATTATTGGTGATGAAAATAAAATGCTCTAATTAAATAACAATAGGACAAACAACTAACGGACTGAGTTTCTGGCGTCTGAAAAAAAAGTTCACAACTTATTTTTGTTACAAACTCAAATGACTTAAATTGCTATTCAACTATGAAGATATGAATACATGTGTTAATGTATCGTCATTTTTTTTCAACTAAAAACACACCTTTTCATGTTAAGTGGCGTGTAATCCTAGTTTCTTTATATGATTGGGATATCCAATTGAGTTGATTGAATAACTGTAATTGTTTATATTAGGCATCTACTGCCATTAAAGTGTCAGTGTAGATTATTAAATGAACTAGATTTGTTTGTCAGTGGAATGTGTTAATACAGCACAACACGTTATTATCCTTAAGCTTTGCGTATGAAATAAGCATAAATTACAGTGCAATGACATCAGTCCAAGTATGTACTATTCATACAACGAACACACAATATTCATCACAATGACCGTAAAAACGTTATATAAATAGAATGTATATCCTGGCTGACAGGGATTTGAAGACTTACGATAACGAGTCGTGCTGACATTACGTAAAGTGCGCACAGATAGTATTAACTGTAATAGTACATAACTTAATGTACTGCATTAGAAAACGTAAAACGTCTACAACAGATACAATGTCTAGGCAATGGTACTTGATGCAGAAATGATCATAATTATTAACGCCTGCACCTACGTAGACGTGAATGACGTGATGATGTTTTGATGGATACATGGAACAAGAAATTAAAAATAAATAAACATTGTTCCATAAAGATGCAAAAAGAATACATTTATGACGCCTGAATCCAATTGTTATGCAAAGTACATATCCGCCATCCTGGTATAAGGTGATATATAATGTCCAACGCATTTATAACACGAAATCCGTTAGTTTATTTACGTTATTCAAAAGTGATGTCAATCTGTATTAATACCCATATCGATGTTTATGTTATCATTGGTATTACAATTGATCTGATATAGTCATCTTAAAACAAACAAAGAACGTAACCGGTTTGTGACAATGGCATCGAACAAAGACAAAACTCCTATATCTAGCTAGGTTGAATATCGATCAAGCTCTAAGACCAAATTCAAACCGGATTCACGAATATTGAGCCCGTGGGAATACCGAGCCAGCTTTGACATCGAACTTCAAACCAGCAGTGGGAATATCGAGCTGGGTTAAATATTGAGCAGTTTCTTATTTCATCATTCAATCCTGAACTGCGGAAATCGAGCTTGGAAAATATCGAACCACCTCTGAGATCGGAATTCAAACCAGCTTCGAGAATATCGAGCTGGTGCGAATTAAGAGCAAGCTCTTACATAGACATTTAAACTAGCACCTCAAGAAAAAGTGAGTATTTTTTGGTTGCCTGTTTCCGTTTGCGATAACATGCTGGTACTCCAGGTTCATATTCTGAATTATTTATACATCTCTTCCAGGTTACGGTACGGTAACGAAGAATGTTTTGCTTCGAATGCTTAATCTAGTGAGTGGTTGTCTAAGCATTCCGAAGTCAACGCGATATCTTGTTGTGTACAACAACAATCTAATCAAGTTTAAGTTTAATAAAGTTAAATAAAAATAGTATTTGATTGTCACGATTTGCAAATTATTATTTTAAATATGGTTTTACAATTAAACATTTATAATTCTTCAAAACATATTTTTTACGGTAATGTCCGGCTTGGGTTTCAGATGCTACAGTATATAAATATTATACCAAACAAACTAACTAAAACGACCTTACTATCATCAACAACGTTAATATGACTTGATAAAACAGATTTAACTTAATCAATATACATTCTATTATGTGCGGTATGCTACATTAATACTGTTTTGCTTGATTGCTCATTCTCTCATTTTCGTTCTATGTATGTACCACCTTTGATGATTAATTCGACAATATACGTATGTCCCCTAATTGCCGTATTGTCAATAAAACTCAGAATAACGGTGCGAAGAATGTTACAATGGTTGCATAACGGCGTAACACAGCTGTACATTTTAAAACAACACAAAAGAAACAACACTTGTTTGAATGTGATTTGCAGGCACATAATTGTATAGTTTCAACTTCATATTACTGAATATAAGAATAATGGAAGTCATACTTAAAGTCGTTGTGGCAAAAATGCAAAAATGCTGCATCACGTATATGATTAAATGTTATATACAACTCATGCGTTATACATAGTTAAGCTTATTTTGCCATTTAACTATTAGATACATTTTAAGATACTTCAATATCCATTCCCGGCAATGAAAATTGTTCAAAACAACTACCGTTCGACATGATCGGGAACAGAAACCTCATTTAATACAGACTAAAACGACAGAGCAATAGAATGCATCCACACAAAACACAAATAGATAATCCTCATATACTTGAACGAATCAAGAAACTATCCACTTAACAATTAGATTTTTAGCAGGACAATTAATACTAAGAGATGCCCAATCCTCATAATTTGTTTCTGGAAGATGAAGTAAACAACTATATAGATATTGGCAAAAGTCTTACATGAAGTGAAGGGATACAGAGCTTTAAGTATGCATAAAGTGCCCTTTGACACACAAGCAAGACATTAGATTGCGGACTGGAATACTTGTCGTCTAATATAATTAAATGTGCGAGGATGTGAATTAACGCCACGACGTTCTGTTTTGTTCTGGAATGCAAACGCTGCCGAAACGGATTACTTTCATGATTCTACATGATAAAGACGAGAATAGCCAGAAAAATGTGAATATATTTTGTATATCAATTTTTTTTTAGCGCAGCGACTGCGTGCGGAATGACTATAAATAAGATAAGAAATGAAATAAATTATCATATATATATGTAACTGATTCTCCGTTGTGTGCATCGTTTTGGGCAAAGTGTTGTTTAGCTTAAGTGTTAACTCAGCTTAAAAAATATGGAGTTTTCGACTGTACAGTAGAAATCAATATAGGGGTAAAACTTGTGTTGTTTTTATAAATGACAAAAGAATGTTGCTTATAATGCTTGTAATTTATGCACATGTACATGTCATAATTGTTCCTTGACCTATGCGCCAGTTGCCATCATTAACCACTGGTTGCATTCCATTACTGTGACAAATTCAATGAAAGGATGTCGACTTATTATGACCCATGGTATAACTGTTTGACCTGTTTGATATATTGTTTAATTCTCCAGTATAGTATGACAGCTCACACCCTATTGTAAAATAACTATATGGTTTTACGAGAAAACTGTTGGTATAATTAATACTTACATAAGTTTGCTGAGAATTGTTGATTTACTGAATACATTTTTATAAAGTTCAAAACTTGTAACCGGCTGGGAAGAAACGGTAAAAATGTTTTTGGTGTGCTTAGTTTTCATGGTATATTTAAATCTGATTGTGTTCACAACAATGTTTTATTAATTGGTTTTGTTTTGCCATTAAAAAAAGATGAGGCAAGCATCACAAGCATTTTCCATACATACGTATTATTTAAGTATTATATTCAATATTATTTGTTTCTTACTACATTTTGCAATGCTTTATAATATCGTCTGTGTGCACAGAAACATACTTAGTCTACTATTAAATGGAATTTATTTGTATAAACATTAAATTAAATTATAAGAAACTAAAATACAAATTATTGTATTTGAATTCAATAAATTTGCAGTTGTAAACTTTCCTAATTTTAAACAATGTTAAAAATGGTAATATGTTTCGAAGTACATATTAAAGATAAACAATCATTTTAGGCGTTGTTAAAACAAATCTGACAGTGCCAACCTCTGAGCAGAACATTCCAGCTTGCCCACATAGTAAGTGTTCAAACAAGGTATCTTGTAATGTTGCAATATAGCTGAAACTTTTCGAACGGGTCTATTCATTATATTACAGAAACATTTCGGATTATGATTTACTAATTATTTTATTTAACGAAACGCATGATTGTGGTTAAAATGTCTATTAGTAAGAAGTTATGTATTTATGAATATTTCAGACAGATTTATTAATTTCATTATTAATTTCAATAAGCTAAATGATAACTGCCGAAATACAGCACTCAGATCTGTGTCGATATTTTTAAATGTACAATTACGTTCCAAGTGTATACAAGATAAGTGGTGAAACCCTAACACTCGGCAATAATGGGCATGCTGTGTTCAGAATACATCGATCTTCACAAAATGATGGAATTCTGTAGGACGTACATTAATGACGGTTATCATGAGTTTAGCCTGTCAAGCACGTATGGTGCGTAATAACATTTAACACACGACTGTAAAATGACAAATACACGGAAGTATTTAGTATCTGAAATATATAGCACTTTTCAACAATTGTGCAAGGAGCATTTTATCCACGCAGCTTCACTAATATTAACAGATATTTACCCAAACTTTTCTTATATTCACACTAAGAAAATAATACTGTTTTACTCAGAAACAACAAAAATAAATAACAGAACATATGAGTCACAAGAATGGAAGCAGGGTTGGTCAATACTTCAATTATTTATCTAAAGGAAGACCTGAAATTCAATACAACTGCTTTATCGCCCATGTAATTTAAAAGTCGTTGGATATTTTAAAGTACAATAATTCATGAAAAAGTATTAAGTACATTTGGTCTGATTTACTTGAATTCACGACGAGAGTGGAACGGCTTTCGGTGACATTGAGTCCACATTGTGTCACTAACACATCGGGAAAAGGCACACTTGAGCCTGTGAGTCTGTGGAAAGAGAATATTTATTAATACGACAGAGTATAGTGATCGTCTTCAAAATGATAACATGCAGTTTTTTGTACCTTAAGGTCGAACATTGGTGAATACGGATAATCAAACGGTTACATTATGTACGTATGCAGATAGGCCTCTAAGTATCTACACTATATTAATCTAAATTAAATACACAATAAAATTATAGTATTTTTTATAAATTAAATATAAAATAAAATTATGATATTTTTTTCTAAATTACAAAATATGTATATAATCCTTGTGACTATGGCGTAAAGTATTTATCAAAGTATGAATACAACAATTATCCCAAGGAATTATTTGTTTTAATATATAAATAATAAATGAAGAAACAGAAATGCGATAAATACTTTGCAAATAATATTTTGAAACACACAAAGCAATATATATAACAATTATATTTAAAATATTGAGTATTTCTAGTTTCAATACCAATTTACTTAGTGTCGCCAGTATTTTTGATGCAAACTGAACTTTGTTAATTGTGTGTCTTCTTTTTATTTGTAGGGTTTATTTACTTCATGCAGTTCTATGTTCAAATAAGAATTCATATTATTGTGAAATAAGTTACTAAATGGTGATTTCATACAGGCACTGTTATTTGTCCAAGGTCTGCTGTATTGGCATGAAACCGTAGGGCGAATGCCAAAACAGCAGAGGACAAATAACAGTGCCTATTTGAAATCACTTATTTTACAAGTATTTTATTAAGGATAATAAGCACACTTTAATTATTTGATAAAACAAAACACTATTATTTTACAAATCCGATTGTTTGTAGTTTGTTTTATTAATTTCAAGATTGCGTCATTTTTGTTTCTGGAAAAACTTCCATATTTCCAATTTCATATAGGAACAGTTCAACTGACCAATCAAAAGCGCTAATTAAAAATATTATACAGGCATCGAAATGGCATACAGGCACTAGTTTTAGCCAACCACGATAATTAGATCCAATACAGGAACAGTTGAATTCATACAGGAACAATCTTTTTATTCACCCGTGCTAACTGATACAAGACGAGCATTTTCACTCAAATTGTGCGCACTATTGTAAAGTTGATTAATACAAACATGATATTAGATATACGTGTATTGCTTAGTGGAAACCTATAGGCTGCAATTGCATTGATAAAACACAGTATGTATAATATATACAATGTATGCTATGAATGGCGTTTTATAGTACACTCAGTGTATGTTGATTCAAGTAATATATGTTTACTTTTATAAGTACATGGCCTCCGAATGACTGGATAAAAACGGAAAAGTGTTCTGTGCGTATCAAATAATTTCACATGTTGTATAACACAAACGTCATTTTATTTCATTCATCGTTACGAATGTTTTTCTGTAAATTCATGTTATCATAATGCTGAAGACTATCTGCTCCCATTCGTGAACGTAGAAAGATATTAAGTCTCGTCTCTGTATGCTTAACAATAATAAACGATTTACATTTTCCCTAGCTTTAACATAATTAATTGCAACATATTAGAATTGACATATTTTTTGAATTCCGCTAAACATTACAAGAAATAATATTTTTTACTGAAATGCCGTTTTATTAGATTATGTTTTTTTGACCTCATATGTCCATGCACGTCATCTTTAAAATTGCCTATACGAGTTCATTATTGTGTAGTTCAAGTTGGTGGTATATTTGAACTAGTTTTAAAATGTAGTTCAACTTGAATTTATATGTGAAACAACGGTCCCTGGATACATTGAGAAATATTAATAATTTTACAGCTTAAATTCTCATCCAGGTAACTGTTTACTTTGGGGAAAATAATTTGGTATAAAACGCAAGCAAACACAAATTGCTTATCAGATATCGTTGTAACCGTGCCGTAATTGCACGTTACACTCTGAAGGTACACTATCTCCTAATTCAGTGAGATATTCCCAAGCCAAAACTAAAGGTCATAGCTTAAATAAAATTCATTTGTATAACACTATAGAAACAATAACGTACATGTAATGTTGGCCATGCATATACAGTTCAGTTCTGTTTATCAACAGATCGTATCTTAAACTGATCGTATCTTAAGTCCGGGGTTTACGACCGAACTTGCGACCAGCGTACAACCGTTTTATGAAGGTGATCGTAAGTGTCCGGTCGCAGCTAAGATTATACATGCTCTTACGACGCGAAAAACGTGAAAACAGTCTGAAAGTCATGACGTTTTCCCGATTTAACGTTTGAAATCTGATTATATCTAGTTCCGAGATTGTTTTAATGATTACAGTTTAAACTGATAAGTAGAATTAAACTCGTTTAATTCTTACTGTAGAACTAGCTAGATATATTAAGACAAAATCGAGTTTTAACAATTACATGAATATATTTCTAATTTTCTCTGTTACCGCGTTAATGCATATCAATTTTCTTTGTTACCATTTATAACGTTGAAGGTGTCGATCTATTTATCTTCTTTAAAATGTCATTGTAAAATATTTTCAGTCAACAATTCTAAGAAGCGACCAACTATGACGCAACAGAGTTTACACTAGCGTAGCTGACCATAGTTTGATTACGAATGGTAAACTATGCAGTATAGAATTATTGTTTTCGTTGAAATAATGACAGTGACAATGTTTTAGACTAATACAATTAGCAAATTGACATTTTTGAGATTATATTTTCATGCTGAAATAATAGTTATAGGTGGCAGCCCATGAGATTTTTATCCCAATTGCGGAATGCCTCGTTTCGAGAAAACTGACGTCAAAGTTGAGGCACGTGATTTTATTAGAAAGTCAGGATTATGATTAAAAAATTTAAATAATTTGTTAAATCTTGGAATCTGTCATCGAAAAATATTATTTATTGGGTTATTGGTATAAAAACTGTAATTTTTGCTATGATTTCTTGTTTGGTTGCCATAGCAACCATATCTTGATTTTTTTTTTCCTCCGCAACACTTGAACATTCAAAGTTTGTTATTTGTGAAAGGCAGATCAGTCAATATAATTTTATAATTTTCTTTTTATTGTATGCTTTTGGACAATAAATAAATAAAATTGCGCGAGATCAGCTTAAACGTTACAAGTTTGTGCATTCTGACGTCATAAATGATTCAAAAACTGTCACTCGTTGGTATGGTGGGTCGTTGTCGCTAACTTATAATTGTGTTGAATTTTATAATGTGCTTTATGTAAACACATGCATGTACATACTGTACATGTATATACATTTGCGAAGGGTTGTAAATAACTACTTGAAGATCGATGCTATTTATGAAAAAATAGTCCGATATATTATTACTACAGTAAAAATATAAAATTTTATTTCACCAATAAATTTGATATTTCACTGAAAAGCATGTATTAAAATAAATGTTACTGGCAGAACGTATAATATGCGTTAAAATAATAAAAACACTGTATTGGCTTCATGAAACAATAGTATATTGCAATTGTATGTCGGTAAAAATAAAATAAATATAAACATATGTGCAAAATAAAAAGTAAAACAAAAAGATTTGTGTTGCAAACTCAAATAACGTAAAAACGTAAAAACGTCAATGCCGTTTTAAATATGAATATCAAAATTAATTACGTGAGTAATAAATTCGTCATCGGTTTAAATTAAAGTAATGCACACGTTTGCATTTGAACCGGTCTGCTTTTTTAATTACACATAGGGTCTGGCTTACCTCGGGATATCTTTTTTGAGGTGATTTAAGTACATGTACGCATTATTGTTCTGTTTTTATGTAAGGCATCTTAATACAACGCCGAGATGTGCTCACTGTCATAAAAGTGTCGGTCAACATTATCTTTTACATAAACTAGGTTTGTTTGTCAGTTGTCTGTGTTGATATTGGACGAAACTTTATTACCATTGAACTTTTTTATCTCGAGAAAATAAGCAAAAATCACGGTTCCTTGACGTCATTGCAATTATGTATTATTCCCTCAGTTGCGTAACAGCTTCACTAGGTAATGAGAATTGACCAAGTCGATGATTCTAAACTGTCTGTATATAAACATTGAACGTAGCTGTTTTGATGCGAAGCCAATAGAGAACCTAATGAACAAACATAATATACCACACGTAAACATCCAGGTTATTACGATTTAGATGTCAAATGGTGTTTCATATGGACATTTGTATTATAACTAAGCCGAAAAAACATTAAAGGGACGTATCGACGTTATGTCGACAATAACATTTGCAAAAATAAAGTTTATTTACTGAGAATAAATATAGAAAGTGTTAAATACGATGCAAGTGTTTTTATAAATATTTGCTATTGTACATACATTTAATATATGAACAGTGCTCATCGATGATACACTTTCTCGGGAGCGGGAAATTAGTTCAGAAAAAAGTAGAAGTACATGATGTACCGTTACGCGCATGCCCATGTGCAATTCCATTTATTTACTACTTTATCAAATTACTATTGTTCATATAAAAACATTATTCGAAAAAATGGGAATTTGTCTTTTTTTATACGTATGTATATAAATGGGAAATACCGACGATGTGCCCCTTTAAGTTTGACAAACTGACGCACGCTCAAACGGAAATTGACGCAGAAATGCTGTCTTTTTGAAATCAGCCAATAGTGCAATGACCACATCTAAATGCATTTCCTGAACGATTTCAAGACAGTAAGGGCGTACTTTATCTTAAGTAAGAAGACTGTACATCCTGAATGTAAATAATTTGAAGACTTACGATAAAGATAACGACTCGTGCTCACGTGAAGTAAAAGTGCGCACATACATGTACGTATTTTGTCTTATACGGATAACCTAATACAACATTGATTTCATGTTTTTTCAAGGTAATATAGGTAATATATGTATGCTCAGATTAACAACTAAAAGGAACACTCTATCGGCTGGTTTAGTTATAGCACATATTACCTCAAAGGCACATAAATAGGTATCTTTTTGTCTTATGTACACGCATGATTTCATTTCCATAAACATTTTAAATCAGGACACATTCTTTAAGATGTCAACGAGCGACGAGTATATACCTCTTTCTTCTTTTTGTTTTCCGAATGTTTATGAATTGAAAGAAAACAATGTTTGCCCATTTACCACTCTTCACCAATGCAATATGTGAATACCAGTTAATGTACTGAATTGGAAAACGTAAACCGTCTATAAAACGTAGACAAGTACTTTATACAGAAATGGTCGTAATAAATAACGCCCGAGTAGACGTAACGTGTTGATGTTATGGTGGATACAAGGCACGATACATACAATTAACAATTAATGTTTAGAAGAAACATCTTTATTACATTCAAACTATTCATAAACTTAAAGTCACATTGAGTTATAAGAAGGCTACCATATTTAAAGAAAATAGTTTAAACTTGCTGATGCGTCGTTTTATGAAATACAAACATATTTATATAAAAAAAACAAGTATTTGTTGAACACTTAATAAGAAAACAAACGTATATATAAAAATAATATATCGACAATGGCACTAAATATAAAATACATCGTGATGTAAAACGTCGCCTAACGTACTTTTGTGATATGTTGTGGTTTCTATTTGATAACTGGCATTAATTCTTCAATGAATACATTGCTCCATAATGATGTTAATACAATGCATGATGTTTTAGCCTCAAACACGAATTCTTATAATTAAAAAATATGCGTCTACAGACACACGCGAAATAAATTGTCGGAACGAGCAGACAATCTTACATTTATTGGCGACTTATAGTCTTACAATTTTACTTTTTCGGTTAGACATCTGTTTAATTATGGTTAAATTTTGTTTCGATATTACGAAATATTTAGTATTTCGTCTTTCAAATGAAGACATATATTATACGGACTAAAAGTGCAATATTTCACAGAAGTACACCAATCTGTAAAAGCATTCGCATACTGTGTATTTATTCCGTGGTATATTAACACGTATATAAGATAAACAGTGGTTCATTTAATAAGTCGATCTGTATTTTAAGAAATTTTAATCACCACGAATGTTAAATCAATTACTATACTGAAAGGTATTTTGACCAATAATGAGTGTTTATTAAAACTAAGGATGCGTGTGTATTTTTATTGGTTTGTCCACAACTTTTTCATTATTTCAGCAACCGCTGCTTTATCTATTAGTTTGCTTAATTCGTCCCTATACAAGACCACACATTCGTATTTTCTTTGGTGTAATATGTTGAAATTGTTGAAATTTATTTAATACATACGACACCGTTATTTTATCAAAAGCGACAGTATCTTTATTTAAATGAACTGTTGGCAAAATAAAAGCAAAACAGTTTAAAGTTTATTTTTTGTTTTGCTGGAACATATTGAGCACATTTTAGATTTGTTAAATGCACCAATTATTAATCATGTATCGATTATGTCATAAATTAAATGACGTAATACTTACAACATTTCGTGTGAATGCGCATTGTGCATTTTGTAAACAAACACCGCGCTGTTTGAATGTAAATTACTTCAGTTCGGAAAACCATTGCTCAAATCCATTAACAACATCTTTGGTACGTAGTGTGGCGTTATTAATATTCTTTTTATCAATACACTTACAACAATTTAGTTTATAGCGTCTATGGAATGCTTGTTGATCCACTTAACACATGTATGATAAACTAATTATTCGGCGAAGGCTGGCATATATACGTTGAAACATATTCACACAAGCCCCAGTATAGTAACGTTCATCGAAATAAATAATAATGTCGTTACTCTGCCTTTGTCATAGCAACACTATCATTTAGTAAAGGGATACTGTTTTGACAAATGTTATGCTGTCACATGCCCTAAAATCAGCCTTATAACCAGGTAATTTAATAACCATACCCAATAAGGTTATTAGGCTAGTTTATCATTGACCAAGTAGTTCTTACGGACCATTTGCAACATTCAAAATCTTTTCAGTTGTTTTCGATAGGAAACATGTTTGGTTCCTTTGCGCTTGTTTCGAGTTCGGGATTAGACCATCGATGAAGACGAGGTAAATCATCGGAGAGCTTTTGCCACCTTGCCGAGTTCATTAGCGAACCGGAGGCGCCTCTAACAACAGTCCTTTTATATGTCATGGCTGTAAACATTTTTGTACATATTATAGAATGACACAAGACAGTTGTTGCATGTATTTACAATTTTGTAAGTACAACTTTAGTAGTATAAATAATGCTCAACACTTAAAACTTCTTTCGTCGCGAAGAATATTTACCATGATGACGCTGTCGCCTAATTGCGGAATAAAAAGAGAATCACTATAATTTTGTAAATATGTAAACAGCAAAATGTTAAATATTTATATTCCAATGTGTCATGATATATAGAATATTAGGTCAGTGAAAAAGAAGGAGAAATGTAATCTGGCTCGGCGACGGATCTTATCGGATGGATCGAAATTCATCCGCCTTGGCTGATAAATTCTCCATCAACGCCACGAACCTATTGTTATCTATTTGCAAAGTTTAAATACCCATATGTTCACTGTTATAAAACTATATATTACGAAAGCAAGGTGAAAGCACGAATGAACGACAGTGTCTATCACAAAAAGCGATGTTAATATAGCTTTAAAGGAGAAACCTTAACCTTAAAAGGTTATTGTTGATTCACCTAATACTCCTATTTATGATAATGCGTGGCGTCTGAATGAAAGTAGGTTTGCAGCGTATCCAATGTGTTCACATCCTTAAAAATACATACTGTTTTTAACAAAAAATTTCGAAGAAAAATGTCGGTTATTAGATTCGGTTATGTCGTTGAGCGGGCGGGCGGGCGGGGTGGCGCCGTCACGTTTTCGTTTCCGCTCTCTAACTTTTGAGATATTATAATAAAACTTCATGCATAGATACCTTATATCGAGACCTCGCGTGGGATTGCATATGGGGTGGGTGGGGTCAAGGTAAAGGTCACCGTTGCTAAAAATAAAGAAACGGTTTCCGCTCAATAACTTGAGAACGCATCGATATATTTTAATGAAACTGAATACATGTATACCTTATATCAAGACCTGGCTTGGGTTTGCATTTGGGGTGAGTGGGATCAAGGTCACGGTCACCTTTACTAAAAATAGAAAAACGGTTTCCGCTCAATAACTTGAGAACGAATCGAGATATTTTAATGAAACGTCATACATATATACCATTTATCGAGACTTCGCTTGGGATTGCATATATAGATATAGGGTGGGTGAGGTCAAGGTCTCCATGACTAAAAATAGAAAAATGGTTTCCTCTCAATAACTTTAGAATGCATCAATATATTTAAATGAATCTTCATACCTAGATACCTTGTATCTAGACCACGCTTGGGATTGCATATGGGATGGATGAGATCAAGGTCAAAGTCAATGTTACTAAAATACAAAATCGGTTTTTGCTCAATCATTTAAGAACGCATTGCGATATTTTAATGAAACTTCATGCATAGATATCTTATAACGAGACCTCGCTTCAGGATGCATATGGCACCCAGAACTTTCTTTTATTATTGTGCTGAGTTTTATGCATTTCGTTCGAAATATTTGGTTTTCATGGAATGTCCACGTTTCTTGTTATTTTTTCATTAATTGAATGAATATTTGAAAAACTATTTGAACGCAAGACTATCCTTGATCTCTAAGGCTAGATTCATAAAAGTACAAAACGATTATTTTTTGTGTAGGTTGAACAATAAGAGATACGTAGTTTTGTTGTTAATACTATCTTAAGAGATGAATAATTAACATTGAGAAGAACAACTTGCATATACCCTGAGACAGTGATTTAAAGCTACCATAACACGAGTAATTTTTTTTGTTCTGAAATGTCCTTCTGTTAGAAAATAAGCCCCTCGGACAATATCCCCTTCCTGAAAAACTGCTAAGGCGGACATTAGCCCTTTTCAAGTAGGACATAGGCACCTTTCAATTTGTGCACAGGTGGACAATAGTCCCTTATAATTTACACAATTAACATAGTGTATTGCGAATATGTCATAGTAAGAATCACAGTTGCATAAAAACAACTGAATAAGCACAACATTTTATTATACCTATATTAAAATGAACTAACTATAAACATATTTATATTGCACCTCTATATTTTTTTTTATATTTCTCCTCTATATTTTTAAAAAGATAATGAATTGTTCAGCATGTGATATTGTTCTCGTTAGAAGGGCTAATGTCCGGGTTTACAGAATCGTGATGGAGGCTAATGACCACCTAAGCATTTTAGGAAGGGGCTAATGTCTGTTTACCTTGATTGGATTTCAACCGCTGTTGAAGCTAGGTCTTCACAGTTAGTTAATTTAAGCAGGAATATCAATCCATTGGTTTCGTCCGAGATTATAAAGTGTTTTTCACACAATTCGTTTTTCGCATGTCATACACGTTAGCATAACTGATAACTTAAACAGACTGTATTATCTTTATTTCTGCGAAATATTTCACATATATATATAATTACTTAATTATGTTTGGGAAACAAAATAAATATAACGTAACATGAACACTAATATAATATTAGTTATGCATTGGAGTTTAGAACATTTCAATACGCTCTTTTATTAACAGTTGACCATTTATGACATTGAACTTATTGCACTCGACTGCAAGTAGCTAATTCTAAAATCGAACACATAACGCTAGATTTAAATATAAAAATAATATATTATATGTTACTTTTGTTTGATTCATTAAAATGAAAAAAAGTGTTCATTGCCAAGTCAGTCAATGCCCTCGTCAATTAAACTTTATTTTTTCACAACGACGCGTACTTCTTGTTGCTTCAAAAACCAATCAGGAAAAGACCGGAAATTGTTTAATAGAAGTATCAATAGGCTTTGTTGTTATGTCAGATCAGCCGTTCTTGCAGATAATGCAGTACATGGAAGTCCTTAAAAACCAACGAACTATACACACTAACTGTACCCTGTGATATAATGGTCAAAGATACTATGATTCGATAAAACAGCAAACAATATACAAATTGCCTTATTGTATTTGGAGCCTTAATTCTTAATTTCGATTGTCCAGGTTCCTATTGATATTCGTACAAACCAATGAACTATACACACACACTGTGCACTGTGATATACAGCCAATGATACTTTGATTTGATTAATCAGCACGAAATATACATTTGCCTTAATGTATTTGGATGCTAAATTATTTACTTTGATGGTCCATTTTTCTCTTAATATTTAGTGTATTTAATATATATTTGTGTCTGTATGATTTCAATAAATACCATTCACAACATTAATGTTTGATATCGATAATCAATGATTTATTCCTTGTAGTTAGCACGTTAACTTGTATATTAATTTAAATGGTATTCGTCGTGCAAATGTATGTTATAAAATATTCATAGACAGTCCCTCTGTTTATGTATAGAAACAACAAGCATGTACACATTGGAGAGTTCGCAAACAAAAACATGAGTTTTAATCCAAGCAACAATAACAATAATACATGCAATATAGGAATAATGAAACAAAATAATATGCAAAACTGGGTTTCACAAATATATTCATAATACTCTAAACATGAATACAAAATAATTGTAAATGAGGACAATTTGCACGTAGAATAAGAATTTTATAGGTTAATACACGGCTATGGTGCGCCTTTAGGCCGTATCGGCGCACCTTCGGCAGTAGAGGCCAATATTTCGACGGTGGGCCGATACGACCTTCAGGTGCACCATAGCCGTGTTTTAATATACCTTCAATGCAAGTCAATTAAGCAAGATCTCACTAGTTGCATCAATTTATTTAACCATCATGCTGTACGTATTACAACAAATGCATTTAAATACGTTCAGCTGCTTTGCTGTTATCAAACATTTCCCTTTATTCACCCTCTTACTTTGAAGCCAAATTTCGTTTTTCTTTTGTTGCTTCATTTTTATGGAATAAATTAATTCATGGGTATTCAATGTCTTGCGCATTGTCTTGCATATGGCCGTCTAATTCCAACAAACAATATGCTCCGCAGCAGCCCTTTTTAACGTTACTAATGAGATCAGCGCGCCGTTAACAACGGGGTGAGAAATCGATAGTATGCCAAATATTCGTATTTTGGCACACCGGAGGTAGAAAAAACCCTTATTTGACACACCTCATGTGAATCCCCGGCACTCTGAAAATCGTATCCGTTAAAACTCAACGTAAATGTGTTATTATTTATAGTAAGGTATGTAATAAGAGGTTTAAAACTAATAGTCAGTATAAATGTTTTATTTCTCATGTAAATAGAAAAAAATGTTAAACCGAGGTGCAGTGTGCTATGTGCTTCACACCGGACACTAGAAGACCTAAGGTGAGCTAAATGTCATTAAAGTGTCATAGAACGTTAATTCTCGCTGGCATTTTAGTAATCAGACTTCTTGTATCTCGAGGAAACAAGCCTTATTCATAGTGCTTTTATTTCACTGCAATTACTGGTTATTCATTGCAGTTGTGTAATAGCTTCAGTATATTGTGTTAACATATTGATTAAGCTGTAAACGTACTTGGTAATAAAGTATGAATTGAACAAAATAGACAGCGCATTGAACAATTAGTTACCTACGTCGAACGCACCACTGAGATAACAAATAAAAGGACTAATGGTATGTTTTATCCATTTGATCATATCCACTGTGTGTGGAATGTCTTTACGGCATGGGCTTTATTTTAAATTTAGTAATTTCTTGAACAATGTTTTACGCTGAAAATATATAGACAGCGTGCTTGGTATTTTACCGATTTAAATCATTCCGTATTGAAATGGATGTAACTACACGTACTTCCTGATCTTTTCTACGGCTGCAAACACAAGGTTCAGTTTTGACAAATAAATCCTGGCTAATAATGACTGAAGCCATGCACAGTTATGTGTATAATGGGGCACGTTGAATGGGAGCAAAAGTGCACAAACAGCTCTGTATCTGGCTGAGACAAACATATGATACAACGCAAATTGTCGAATTGTCTAGTTCTTGTTTATAATTAATAGTACAAGATGGTGAAACTTGATGCAGCTTTGGGAAAGGTTCTGTCCACGGCAGTGCATCTATGTCATTCCTGTTTACAAACATAACATTCTGGATCACGACGCATACAGTATGCGATTTCCTTGCGCGCCCATATACTAGGCAAAACATATATGTTTCTTTGTAATAGGGTTCAAATTGCATCAATGTTTATGTAATTGTAAACGCACAGTGTGTTTTCTTCCCATGTTTTCCAAAACCATCAAACACACAATCAATGTTCACATAAATAATTGAATCTAACTTTTTTTAAATAAGCAAACATCGTCCTGACCGGTGAAATAGGACTATAAGTTAGTTGACATGTGCATTATATAAAATGGCCGTCCACTCCAGATTGTTTGCACACGGGATAACGAGATAATTGTACCTTTTTGATTTGTTTTTGTGTGTATTAATCATATTCCTATTTATGTTTTTTGAATCCCCAATTACAATTGTTATATATCCAATCAAAAATAAAAGCAATGTTTTTAAAGGGTATATTTTTCAATAATCTTGCTGATGTTGTTAAGATTGATATTACTTCAAATCTGTCATAGATAACATGCAACTGTGTCAATAACAAGTATGCAATAAAAGTATACATTAAAAACCTGGATCAAATATATAGGAACTTGGACACATGATATAATTTTATATGGCATATTCCCTTATTAGTGTCATATAGAAACGATTTATGATAGCATTTAGGAAGATTATAATGAGTAGGAGATATGTAAAAATAAATAGGATGTCTTCTTCAAAATGGTGAAAAAAAATAATTTGAATCAGGACTAATTCACCAGACAACTCATTGGACGCTTTGTGAATGCCGTTATCAGTTCACTAAATCATATAGGCAATATATATAAATAATGTATAAACATAGTGTTGTGTTTGTCTTTGTCATACGACATTTTGAACAGTTGTATATGCCGCGGTTTATTTTGGTTTTAATTGCAAGCGGTAGACATCCTTTATTGCCTCTGCAAATAGAATAGTTAATAAAAAGCTAGCAAGACACTTTAAGACGTAACACGTTGATGAATGCTGCAAGTACATTTGACAGTGTTTGCAATAAAACGCATCTTGCATATTATGTAACCTGGAGAAAACTTGACCTTGTTAAATGCAGCTTAAACGCGATGTTTGCTGTTTAGATTGAATAATAATAATTCAGACACTTAACTGAGCTAAAACAACCCTATAAATAAGGCCATAATGTGTAGATTTTTAGTTGTTTGGATCCGCCGAACCGAATTCTTCTTTTGAAAAATTAATTTAAAAACTAAAACAAAATATCATCCATCAATTTAATTCAACGTAAATCATGTTGATTTTATATGCCTATTTATATAGCAAAAGTTGTATTCAATTATTATTTTTGTATTGTTATATGAAATAAGAAAAATATATTTATAATTGAATGTAATTTTTAAATTTCATTTTATTGACGCCGTCTCACTGGACAATTTTCAATCAGTGCCCGAGAAACTAAAAATAAAACGTTTCTGGTTTAATAATGAGTCAACGAACATTAAAATTTACCATTTTTTAAGCTATTTGATTTGTTGTGGGTAAAGCACTGTAGACAGTCATGTAACATTCAAATATAGTTCAGAATAATATACGGGGATAACCTGCGTCGTGAAAGGTTATAATATTGTTCGAGGAGGTGTTTTCTTGCATTGTTTCGTCAAGCCCATCACGAGCATTACAATGTCCTATTTCGTAAACTGGATTAATGTTTAATCAAGTGCCAACCAAGTAAAATCAATGTATATAATCACCGATTCAGACTTTACTTTAATTTCATTGTAACTAGTGGAAACCACCACTGTGTTCGACCAGTTTATATCGGTTATGTTACGTATGTGTTGGGAGAATCAACTTTACCTAATTTATATTTGCACATCGTTTGTTAATGTTAATACGCCTACGAAATTGACTTCATTTGATATGTTATTAGTTGAAAGGAATACTTGATTGTATATATAAAGACAATGTTAAATCCCAGTAGGAACGATGCTCTGAAAATGTAGTTTGTAGAGAATGACAATCATCGTTACGGTAACGGTTTTGTGTTTTTCTTCTGTAACTTAATCCACCATTTCATTGTTGCGCAAGACATTTGAATTTTGAAGTACAGTTAATATATATTAGATGGGAATTATTTAAGGACTGAATCTTAAAAGGTTACGTTTAAATGTTTATTTTAAATTAATCCAGAGCATAAAACACGTGAACTGTAAAGCGCATATAATTTAAGCCTGATAGATGAATTATTTTAATAGGAACGGCAGGCCAAGTGCATGTGACGCCAACGCAATTGATTATGTCAATCCCCTGTCTTTGAATAACTATCATTAGACTGAGAAAAGAATGATTGTGAACACTAATTGGTAATCCTTGCCATTATTTTTTGGATACTTTTATTATTGGATTATATTTTTTTTCAGAAAAAGCAATGTGTTTCTTTTTAAAGATACACATCCATATATATTAGGAACTGTGTCACAGGTAAATTACTTTTCATTATTTGCAGAATGCCAATATTCAAGTAAATATTTTAGACCAACTAATTGCAGTGATCTGCCCGGCTGCGCTGCAAGGATCACTGCCTCCAAAATAGTTTTCATCCAAATTTGGATAACTTTTAGATAGCGTTTATCTGTTATAAATTATGCACGCTTATAACAGTCGAAGGTGTATTGTGTTACTACTCTGGCAAAGTGTTAGCCCGGTATTATGTAAATTGCAAGCCCTAAAACAGATAATGTATCACTATGTGGTCGTAATAAACACAGTGACAAACCGTTTATATGATGTATGGAGATAAAATACATACAACGTATTAAAATGCCTCTTTGTGTCGTTTTCATAGCATTTTTCATGTTGTAAATTTTGTTTCAGATAAATATATATAGCTTTTCAGAGAATAGACCATCTAGTCTCGTTATTGTGATATAAATATTTTTAAGTTAAATCGAAGACAAAAGATGTTTGGCATATAGATTATTGACATGACTGGTGGTTAGATACCCCTTATAAAATCAGGGTTTCCCCCAGGCCAATATGGCGTGTCGCTAGCGACATCCCTTCGTAATCTGGGGTGGGTCTTCCGACATCCCTTAATTGCAGCGACATGCCTTAATCAGCCGCCCGGCATGTCATACATATAAACCAATAAACTGTGAAAACATTGTTTATTATCTGCACGTGCGGCTCGCTTGTCAAAGATAATCGATTAGAGGAGGCGGTTCTCGATTGCTAGAATTAATCGACTAAATTACCAGGAAGGTAAGATAGCAAGTGGAGCGTTAATCGATACTTGAATGCACTTTAATTAGCACATACTGTATGCGTCTCATTTTATCAGAAAACTGTGAAAGGAAAAAGTTTGTAGTTTATAAAATTAGCGACATGAATAAAATGTTTAAATGTTTTTTTTTCTTTTCATTACATTTATTATTATCTCACCTTTAAAATTATAATAATTAGTTTTGTAAATCCCATCCATCTATTTGAGACGTCGCAGAGTAGTCGTCTCAACGAAACCCTTGCAGCTCTACTCATGATATCTATGGAAGGAGAGACGACAGAGCAGTTCCGTTATGACGTGGCCGTGTCGCAGTGGGCCAAGTGTAGAAACCGTCGTCTGGATGTTTGAGATCATTGCAATTTGAACCGTATCAGTAGTTAGGTAACGATTATGTATGAAACATTGCATTCATGAATGAACGTATTTACTCCAAGACCATTAAATACTATGAATCAAGTGCTCACATTTTTTTTATTGTGTTTTGCAATATATTAGTGTACACACCTTTAAGTATACGCCAAATTACACCAATAACGTTACTCAAACGTAAAATTTTCAAACAACGTAAAAAGGGGACACTCCTCCCAAGCCCGACCGTCTCGGCCCGACATCCCTTAAAATATTCCTGTGGGAGACCCTGAAAATATAAGCAGAGCATATTGATATCATTTTAAACACGTGTTATATCTAATATACTTTAAGCCAAATATGATAATTTCATTTAACAACATTTTTCAGCGTTGTGAAAATTGCCACAGTTACAGTTAAAACACTATTGGCCATATTCCTGAAAACCCAGCTATCATTCCATTTAGTACATAAATGTAGTTGCAAGTTTGCCGAAGTTCACACGTTTCGATCGCTGCATTAATATGGAGTTACATCATTTATATTGATATTGTTGTTGATTCACTTAATACATTGATGATACATATGGCGTCCAGATGTCTCGCCACGTACAGATGCGTATTAGATATGTTCACTTCCTTTTGAAAACATAAACCCTTTTATTTCACTCAATATTACGTAGGATCGTAACAAGACAATTTCAACATAGTACTTAAGACCGTCTGATACCGTAGGCTACAACTGATGAAAGTGCAAAGCGATTAATAATTCGTGTTTGTTCTTTTAAAAATACGACAACTGTTTTATGCGTCTGGAAGAGTAGAACAATAAACAACATGAACAGCAACCAATCGACCTTAGTTTAAAGATTCGATTTCTTATACATATCTCTATTGTGAAAGCTAGTGTGGATAATCTGATGCATTTCTCATATAGGTTTCGAATGCTTTTAAAAGTATATCACCATCTTTACATGCGTTGGAAATCAGTTACAGAACTACCAATATATTAGAAATTGCTTACTTGAATCCTAAATCTACTTTCAAATAAAAATAAGCATAACTTCCATTGTAGATCGATTATAATATGTAACATTTACTTTCTAAAGAAAAGGCACTAACAATGTGTTAAGGAGTGTTGCGGCGGTTTTTTATAACGAGGATATTTAAAACCTATCACCGCTTAATTTGCTATTATGCGGATAATCGGATGTTTAACTGCTTGTTGTGTCTGTGTTTATTTATTTCGAAAGAAAGGTTGATTCACATCAAAACATGTTATACAAGGTATGTTATCATCTGCTCAGCTAAAATCATGACATGAAAATACAAAACAACAGACAGAACCGTTTGATGTCGAACTTCACCAATAACACATCTTTTCGGACATATTATTTCGGATGTGTAGGAACTTTGGGATTGCAGTTATTATTATTGGTTTCCTTTGTAAGCTATTATGATACGTTTTAATAGTGTGATATTTTGTCAACCTCCGTGTATCTTTTTTTTTCTCAAATTTTGCACTTGTGTCAGTTAAATTGCTGTATTTTTGAAAAGTGACCTGTGCGGTAGTGATCATTTTTTAAGTTTTATTCCAATAATATTGCGGTGACATATATAGTTTAATCTTGTTTTATGATGAAACATATATATGAATACATTCAAGTAGTTTGGGAGAATTCTATTATGTAGAACTTTATACAATCCCAATAATGTGGTTGATAAAGTAAGAATTTCTTTGGTTTTATCAGTCACACTAAATATATAAAATTAAAATTTCTTAGCATTTACCATCTGTACTGCAATTCTTTGGCAATGTTTGCTTTCATTAAATGTTAATTGCCATATATAAGCTAACATCATACCTTAATATTGCCATTTTCGTCTTTTATTGGGCTTTTATGTTAGTTTTGACACAAGCAGAAATTGTGCAGGTTTAATGCATAAGTGCATGTTATGACATTGCAAATAAAATCAAAACAAGACCGCTGACCATATGTTTTTATTTCAATTTTTACTTAGTATTTATATGTAGTCCTAGTTTTAATTTCCGTTTATCGTGTACAATGTCATGTTTTAAACACGACGTAAGTATCTGAAGTTTTAAGCTTTTTTATATAGATATCAAGCAGCTGACGAGAGCCATGATACGGAAGCGTCCTATTGCCAGGTGTAAAAACAAAAAAAATAAAAAATTATCAATATTAGAAAACTTGTCTCGTTATTACGACTTTTTATCTCGTAATTATGACTTTGTATCTTGTAATTATCGCTTAGTATCTCGTAAATACGACTTTTTATCTTGTTATTACGACAAAGTATCTCGTAATTACGACTTGAGATTGTAGTGATGACGCATAAGCCAAGTGTGATATGAGCAGGCTATTGTAGATTGAAATAGTACCAAAAGTCTGTCTGTCTGTATGAAAAAAATACATACGATATAATTCTAATGTGGATCCCTTCAATTAATGTAGAGTTTTTCATGTTTTTATTATCATTATTATTATTATTATAAGTAGTAGTAGTAGTAGTAGTAGTAGTAGTAGTAGTAGTAGTAGTAGTAGTAGTAGTAGTAGTAGTAGTAGTAGTAGTAGTAGTAGTAGTAGTAGAAATAGTAGTAGTAGTAGTAGTAGTAGTAGTAATAGAAGCAACAGCAGCAGCAGTAGCAGTAGTAGCAGTAGCAGTAGCAGCAGAAGTAGCAGTAGCAGCAGTATCAATGGCAGTGGCGGTGGCAGTAGTAGCAGTATAAGTAGTAGTTGTATTATTACTATTATTATTATTATTATTATTATTCATAGTAGTATAGTCGTAGTAGTAGTAGTAGTAGTAGCAGTAATAGTAGTAGTAGTAGTAGTAGTAGTTGTAATAGTAGTAGTAGTAGTAGTAGTAGTAGTAGTAGTAGTAGTAGTAGTAGTAGTATGGTAGTAATAGTAGTGGTTGCAGCAGCAGAGCAGCAGCAACAGTGGCAGTAAGAATAGTAGTAGTAGGAGTAGTAGAAGTAGTGGTAGTAGTAGTGGTAGTAGTAGTAGTAGTAGTAGTAGTAGTAGTAGTAGTAGTAGTAGTAGTAGTAGTAGTAGTAGTAGTAGAAGTAGTAGTAGTAGAAGTAGAAGTAGTAGTAGTAGTAGTTGTAGTAGCAGTTGTTGTTGTAGTTGTAGTAGTAGTAGTAGTAGAAGTAGGAGGAGGAGGAGAAGAAGAAGAAGAACTACTATTGCTACTTTTGCTGATTCTGCTACTGATGCTGCTATTGCTAATGTTACTGAAATGTCATTTAAAACATAAACCCATGTCCGTTTTCGCCATATTAAGCAAAACGGGTGACTTGAGAATAAGGGGAGGTAATGCTCAAAGTGCTAATACTAAAGCTATGTCGTAATTACGAGATAAAAGAAGTCGTAATTACGAGATGAAGAGTCGTAATTACGAGATAAGAAGTCATAATTACGAAAAAAAAAGTCGTAATTACAAGATAAGTTTTCTAATATTGAGTAGTTTTTATTTATTTTTATATTTACACCTCGCACCAGGACGCTTTCACACCATGACGCTCTGTATGTTAATTGCTTTAAACTATGTTTGACATTTTGAGCAAAGGTTCGGACTTGTATATGAGAAACGATACAAACGTCAATAATCATATCTGACGACGTTGTCGTATATAGTAGAGTTTACTGTTCATGTACTATACTTAGCTGATAAATTCAGATCTGTTATTTTCAGTTAAAATGTTTGTTGCAAAATGCGAGTAATTAAACGTTTTACCGTAATAAGTTATGGTCGTGTGGGCGGCGGGGAACCAATCCATTTTGAGATTCGTCGCCATTTAAGTATAACAGCTCAATATATTAATGCAAATTATGGTATATTGAAGAATGCTGTTAGCGCATAGTGCGTACCTGATCTAAGTAGTTCAACATGATGGAAACTAGTCCTGTTTTGCAACATTTGATAAGCAGTCCCGCACTTGCGCGGGTCTTATTTGGGTTAAAAACGAAAGAGCCTTCTTTGTCATTCAATACTGCAATATACATTTTCAATTTAAACACCAACATAACATACATGGATCTAGAGAGTAAAACTTCTGACGAAAGGAGCAATGTCACGGTCACGTGAGGAAGTATTTATAATAGTATGATAGTATATTATATTTGATACACAACCGAAGCGTCTGCGTAACTTCTGAGAGTTTTCCCCAATCTACAATTTAGAATAGTTGAATGTTGAATGTTTTTATGATTTCTATACGAAAAACACAACCTTTATTTTGTTTCAAGAACAATATTTGTA
The DNA here is from genome assembly GCA_027627225.1 of Congeria kusceri. Lineage (NCBI taxonomy): Eukaryota > Metazoa > Mollusca > Bivalvia > Myida > Dreissenidae > Congeria > Congeria kusceri. The sequence goes on from CM051025.1 coordinate 93,309,447, forward strand.
ATATCTATATCTATTCTAAGAACATATGTCCTTTTATGTTTGTATTTTGTTCCAAATTGACGACAATCTAACAAAAGACTCAGTAAGATACTTTAGAAGTATTGATTTCAAAGACATGAACATGACAAAAGCATGTATTTTATAGTAAAGTCCTTAAATGAAAATTTGCGAAGATATGCAATTAATAACAACATCTAGGCGGAAAAGAGCAGTCAAAGCCCTGAATTCCCGTGAATGACAATTTATTATGTAACAATGACATGTACTTCATTTTGATTCATTAACCAAACAGGAGGGCTATCGAACCGAACAAACGAATGTCATTCAGGAATATCGACGAGTTTAAAATATATATGACGATTGACAACTTGAGTCTGCTTTGCAACAATTTAAAACACACGGATGGTGTTAAGACGTTTTGAAATATATATCTGCATTTAAATTGCAAATGTACCTGATATTAATCGTGTATTGTACCATTAATGTAAAATAAATTCTAACATGATACTCGCTAACGTTTCTATAGACGAAGAACACAATCATCGTTGTTAAACTACCCAATAAACAACGCAAAAAGAAATCCCGATTCTGAACGGTGCTTAGTAAAAAGTAGTTCCAATTACACAAATATAAGACAGATCATGTTAGAATCATAATTATTTTTGAATTATGGTTGTTTATCGGCCAATAAAAAAATCTTTGTCGTTCTGATGCCTGAGCTACAACTCGAGCTAACGACCTCGTGGTTCTATTCCTTCGCATCAGAACTCCAAATCGCTGTTTATTTGCGATAAACAACGATAAATAAAAAATTATTTTTTAAGTAAACAAGTCTTTGAGGAATGCGAAAATTATTGTGTATGTTACTATATTTGCTATAGCTTCGACCAAATATAAAAAGATGTATTCGGCATTTGAGATGATTGTATTTGAAATAACAAAAGTTCTAATATAATTTCCAGCCTAACTTGGGATAGTAATTTGACGTGATTGAATAACGTTTCAAGTTACAGTTTCACTTAACGTATCTATAGGGCATTGTCGACATATGCTTACTTTCATTTAAGAGTCAGAGAAAACTATTTAAAGATTTGTTTGAAATATGGAACGTAACACAACAAATAATTCTAGGTCTTGTCAAAACAAGCACAAAACGCAGTTCATTGAAATTATGTCTTCACCGAACTTACTTAACATCTTTGATATTTTGACTAAACCGACTTTTTTTTTATTTCTGTAATAAACAGTTTAAGCTGTGTTGAAGTAAAGTAACAGAGAGCGCTTTCAGCAAAAAAACTACATATACCAGGCCTAATTCATCCAGGATATTACAAATGAAATGTCAAATGGTGCTTCGTTTCGAGATTTAATTTGGCAGCTGGAGTCTTTCCGATCTTGGATGCATTTCGCAAAGATTTGAATAACATTAACGTGAACAGTAAATTTCACAAAGTATTTCTTGTCGCTGAAAACAAAACAAAGCGCGTGGATAAGGTCTATAAATCAAACAGTATTGTAATGCGATATCTAAAGGCATTTTCTTAAATACTCACGATATCATGTACGTACTTGAGCGTTGATACATAGTTCGATTATTTTGTAAGTTAAATGTTTAGAGGTAAATTAATATCTTTGTCCTGGTTTAGTTGTTGCAATTGATTGTCTAAATTTAAAAGCGTTATATAATCCTATTTATATAAATTATCATGACCATTCTGCTCAAAATGCATACAATATCCGATATCCGTGAGCGTTTCTATTAGTGAAACATGCATTTTGTTTCAAAAGTTATTTGAATAAACATTAACTGAGGTTCAATTATACGGCATTTGTTTAGAATATATTTTGTAAACGTATGTTATAGTACAGTACATTTCGTTCACTGAAAGTTTAACGTCTGTAACTATAAGTATAATGCCTATAAATATAAAAAGACAATCTTACTATCGGTCATTAGGTATAGCCCTGATTATTATATTTTATAAATGGCTTTGTGTATAACAAATTACGACTAAACACGGTTCACGGATAATAAAAAATGCGTTTTCGATGTCATTTTATGAGCCATATTTGTATTCAGATATCTGTTGATGTATATTTAAGTTATATTTTATACTTTCTGTTGTTATTAAGATGATGTATATGTCTTCCAAAGTAAAAAGAATTACGATATGGCTATTGACAGAAGAAATGTACAAAATATCATAAAAGTGCACATATTATATGATCTTTTGCATATCTTTCATATAAATATTCTTGCAAGCAGACTGTGTTATATAATTTATGCGCACATACATAGAAACGTGGCCCAATATATGACAAGGACATCCGTGCATACATATTTGTGCACATTTTACACACACCCATGTTTAAATAACCTTACACACACCCATGTTTAAATAACCTCGAGGTCGCGGTGGCGTAGTGGATATGGTGTCCGCCTAGCGATCGGGAGGTCCCGGGTTCGATCCCCACTCTGGGAGCGTTCTTGAGATCTCCCCCAAAGACACCAAGTACTGGTTCTACCCAGGAAACGGACTCGAGAGTGTCTCAATAAGCCTAAGGCTTTCGATCCAATCGAGCTAAAATAAATAGGTTTAAACTAAATAACCTCTGAAAGACGCCGTCTGATTTTTATTCTAAGACACAATTATTGAATAGTTTGCAATTCAATATATGACTCCTTGTCATTGAATCAACCAACAAGAGTCGGTATGCGTATATTTTATGTTTCCATGAACATAATATGGAAATTTTGAAGATATTCAATATTTAATGTGATCGTTTAAATACTGGTTTCTTTCATGCAAATTGACCAAATGTTGTGTCATACGTTGATTGTCAACGAGTTACATATACCAAAAATGCAAGTCTAAGATATAATACAATTATAAAAAATTCTTTATTATTAACAATTAGAGCTTAAACAAGTTTTGTAGTGCATATAAAGTCAAAATAAAAGACATATATAACTTTGGTATACCGTTAACAACTCGCATTTATTGTTTAATACAGAGAAGCAAAAAGCAACCTAGAACTTTAGTTTATTGACATTTTGTATATAATAATTACACAATTTTTAGAATATTTAAAGTATATTTTTGTACAATTGTTGCTATATATTCTCCATCAATATAATTTTAACTTAAAACACATTAACTTCAAAATGCTATTTTGAGTTTTGTAGGTCACTTTACCAACTACAATATATGTATGGACTTGTATCACCTTACAGGTGTATAGCAATTCTATTTAAATAAAGAACGCTATGAATTTTTTTTTCAATTCATTGCCGAACACACATTAAAGTTTATATTTAGTCAAATGTGTATACACAATAACAGGTATGAAATATATACAAAATACATATGCATTAACTAGTGCAATGTTATGTTTGTAAGTGTTAAAGGGGGTGATCCCAGTTTTATTCATATTTGTGTTTTGTGTTGTTACATGTTTATGTGTGTAAGTGTTAAAGGGAATAATCCCAGTTTTATTCAAATTTGTGTTTTGTGCTGTTATTTATTTTTGTATTGTGTTGTGTTGTATTGGGAATTGGTCATTTGCCTTTAATAAAGGACCTTGTGCTGCTAATAAGAGTTCTCTCCTTTCAGCTGGTGTTTTACATTGTTTATATTTTTTATGTTTAAAATTAAGAATCCTTTAACTTTTGTAAGAATGTACACGATTTGTTATACTTATTATTACTACAGAACAATTATTAGCCGTTTGTTCGATAACAAATGCTTATGCCGAGATACTTACATGACAGTACAAATATTCACCTCAGCGGCCGTTTTGTTTTAATATCAGTTTGCATGTTTTCTGTTAAACGTGCTCATTAATTTCGTGTGCGTCTTAGAGAACAATAAACAGGCCATTCAGAAAGTGTTGTAACAAATACTATTTTTGCTGCACCTTTAACATGTTGTGTGTTTGTATTGTTATCTAAAAATAATATTGGCAAAATATGTGTGTTTGTATTGAAACCTCAAATGTTAACTACGCCAGTCGGTGTGGCGACCTCGTATATTTGTGTTTTGGGATCCCAGCTGCGTTATCCACACGTAATATAACGAGTTATTATAAACATAATCACTACAAATCTGCATCTCATAAAGTTGACTTCAACTTACTATCGCTAGCAGTAAAGCAATGTTGAAACTACACATCAAGGGCTTTAGTAATTTCTTCGAAGCCCTCCTACTTTTCTACTTCCATTGATCATAATGTACTCTAAGTAATACTTCAGCGTCCGACAGTTTTCAGCATTCAGTAATATATGGGATACTAATTTATTGTAATTGACGTTGAGTTGCACAACCAATCAGTCTGGTTTGCCTTGTTTATGTAAAGGAATAACGCTCGATCCCTGGCATGTGCCATTAGCTGACCAGAAGACCAGCATGCAACAAAAGTGTGCAAGTAAGAAGAATATATGTTATATATAGTGGAATAAAGCCAGCATGTTAAGATAAATATCACTAAAAAAATGTTCATTTTTACTATAAAATACAAAAGAAAGACACAATAATATAATATAGACCGTTATAAGTGTATTATATGTTTCATTTGATTCAATCGATTGATGTGCTAATTGATAACCTTCACGTGATTTCCTTTCTGCAAATAAAAACCTCGGCCAATGTTTATACAGTTGAACATACGGGATAATTCCTCAATTTATCATGCGAAGATAGTAATCTTTTTCGTAATAATCGATTAGCTTATTGATACATGTTTTGAATCTTCTCTGTATCGCCCTGCAAAAGAAATCCGGTCGCGGTGGCGTAGTGGATATGGTGTCCGCCTAGCGATCGGGAGGTCCCGGGTTCGATCCCCACTCCGGGAGCGTTCTCAAGATCTCCCACAAAGACACCAAGTACTGGTTCTACCCAGGAAACGGACTCGAGAGTGTCTCTATAAGCCTAAGGCTTTCGATGCAATCGAGCTTAAATAAATAGGTTTACACTAAAAGAAATCCGGAGTATGTGTGGGTGATTTCCTCAATATTTCCACAACTATCATCGAGTACGTTTTTAACAGCCGATGATTTGACTTCATCGTAACGTTAGTTCTTCATCATTTTCAACGTCGATATTTATTCTTCTGTTTATTGCGTTCAAAATTACCTTATACTAAATAAATGGTATACACGTTATTAAAAATCTATGCCCGAAGGCTTAATGTCAACTCAACAGTAACACAAAACAACCGTATTAAGTTATCGTTAGATCTAATAAATCAATAACTTACCATTAATATAACCATTTGCATATTATAGCATATACGTATTTGTACAACATGATTATGTATTATCATAAAGTGTGTATACACCAAAAATGTTATCCTTTGTATAATATGCTTAACTATAATATGTATTATCAGCAATGTTGAATGTTTTCGTGGAAGCAAACTTCGGTTTATTATTTGAGTTGCGTTTTCTGTCTGAATGTATCCTATCGTTTTGCGACAGTATTTCCCTATACTATTACAACCGGTGTGTATATTTTAATGGCCAAACAGTTTATTATCATTATAAATAAAACTCAGTATCAACCAAACAACTGTGCAAGATTTATATTTAGTAATTTAAAATAAGCAAATGGACCAGACAAATGAAATTTCCAGTCTCCGAAATGGTTCAAAGGACAACAGCAGAAACAACATATACTGATCCCGTGTAGTGCATTTTAGTTCACTTATTTGGAATTTATTGCAATAATACACCGATCCGGGATTCGCCACGAATAATTTAAACTCCTCCACAGCTATTGTTAAAGGATTAATTTCCATTCATCGAAAATCACAAACATTACCACGTATGAAATAGTTTAACCGCTAAACACGTACTATCCAAGTGCGATGATTGGATAACGTTGCAGATAAATTTGAATATGACTGACATTTGTGGAAGCTTCTATTGTGTATGGATGGTTTATTGTTCCATTGATAACATCATTACACTAACAAAGTGCGCGTTTATGTAAATATTTAAAAATAATGTGTTTGTGATTTATGAGGATTAAAAATAATAAACTATATACGTTCTTGGTATCAAATTGTTGTTGTTTTTGTTGGATTTGATTCACTTTATACTGAAAATGTTGATTCCGAGTAATATGAATTACATCCAATCATTGACTAATATAAACGCTACCGACCTGATACAAAAAATGCTGTACGGCTAGCGCAGTGGTAGGAGTGCTGGAACATACTCCGGGTCCTCACATAATGCAGCCTCAGGCGCGGAAGGACCTCATAGACTTCGAAATACACACACACACTTTGTATCACGATGATTTCAGCATATGGTTTGATAAATTTGTATCTCTTTAGAATATACGTTAGGTTTCATTTGCGGCACACACACAAATCGCTCGTTCTGTTTACTCCTTTTAATCCACGACAGTACAAACGTGCTTATGTTTTGATAAATATAGGATAGCCCGCAATAACTTGAAGACATGCATAATTATATATAACGGACCATGTTGAGGTTTAAAAATGTGCGCGCTCAGTTCGGTAAACGGTCTTAAGCCCAGTTTGCACGACCTGCTTTTGTATATATGTCCGAGCAGATTGGTCAAATCATACCGTGTACATTTGGACTTGGGATAGTATATGTGTAAAGCAAACGACTTAGAGCTTGCTCTATTTTGTCTGCTTTGGCAGACGAAAATGACCAAACATTTAAGTTGGCTGATATAATCAAACTTGTGCTTAAATGATAATATGCAATAAATAAAGAAACGTTTAAATTTACTTTTGAAACATTTTTAATGTTATGTTTTTACTGCCAACTAATTAATAATAATAATAATAATAATTTTATTATAATAATAATTATTATTATTATTATTATTGTCATCTTTTTGCATGTATGCTGTATTTGGGACCGAAGTTGAAGTAAGTTGAATAACTGTTTAACATTTAAACTGAAATTAAAAACGTAGCATTAACATTTCTTTGTACGTGATTTTACTGTGTATTTAGCAGCTGTACCATTGTGTGTGCGTAGTAGATGACTTGCACGCCTACGTTTGGTAGTTTTCTATTGGACACCTCAATTTCACAAAGTATTTCTTGTCACTGAAAACAAAACAAAGCGCGTGGATAAGGTCTATAAATCAAACAGTATTGTAATGCGATATATAAAGTCATTTTCTTAAATACTCACGATATCATGTACGTACTTGAGCGTTGATACATAGTTCGATTATTTTGTAAGTGTTAAATGTTTAGAGGTAAATTAATATCTTTGTCCTGGTTTAGTTGTTGCAATTGTTTTTCTAAATTAAAAAACTTTATATAGTGAAACATGCATTTTATTTCAAAAGTTATTTGAATAAACATTAACTGAGGTTCAATTATACGGCATTTTTTTAGAATATATTTTGTAAACGTATGTTATAGTACAGTACATTTCGTTCACTGAAAGTTTAACGTCTGTAACTATAAGTATAATGCCTATAAATATAAAAAGACAATCTTACTATCGGTCATTAGGTATAGCCCTGATTATTATATTTTATAAATGGCTTTGTGTATAACAAATTACGACTAAACACGTTTCACGGATAATAAAAAATGCGTTTTCGATGTCATTTTATGAGCCATATTTGTATTCAAATATCTGTTGATGTATATTTAAGTTATATTTTATACTTTCTGTTGTTATTAAGATGATGTATATGTCTTCCAAATTAAAAAGAATTACGATATGGCTATTGACAGAAGAAATGTACAAAATATCATAAAAGTGCACATATTATATGATGTTTTGCATATCTTTCATATAAATATTCTTGCAAGCAGACTGTGTTATATAATTTATGTGCACATACATAGAAAAGTGGCCCAATATATGACAAGGACATCCGTGCATACATATTTGTGCACATTTTACAACACACCCATGTTAAATAACCTCTGAAAGACGCCGTCTGATTCTTAATCTAAGACACAATTATTGAATAGTTTGCAATTCAATATATGACTTCGTGTCATTGAATCAACCAACAAGAGTCGGTATGCGTATATTTTATGTTTCCATGAACATAATAGGGAAATCTTGCAGATATTCAATATTTAATGTGATCGTTTAAATACTGGTTTCTTTCATGCAAATTGACCAAATGTTGTGTCATACGTTGATTGTCAACGAGTTACATATACCAAAAATGCAAGTCTAAAATATAATACAATTATAAAAAATTCTTTATTATTAACATTTAGAGCTTAAACAAGGTTTCTAGTGCATATAAAGTCAAAATAAAAGACAAATATAACTTTGGTATACCGTTAACAACTCGCATTTATTGTTTAATAAATAGAAACCAAAGGCAACCTAGAATTTAGTTTATTGACATTTTTTATATAATAATTACACATCTTTTAGAATATTTAAAGTATATTTTTGTACAATTCTTGCTATATATTCTCCATCAATATAATGTTAACTTAAAACACATTAACTTCAAAATGCTATTTTGAGTTTTGTAAGTCACTTTACCAACTACAATATATGGATGGACTTGTATCACCTTACAGGTGTATAGCAATTCTATTTAAATAAAGAACGCTGTGAATTTTTGTTTCAATTCATTGCCGAACACACATTAAAGTTTATATTTAGTCAAATGTGTATAAACAATAACAGGTATGAAGTATATACAAAATACATATGCATTAACTAGTGCAATGTTATGTTTGTAAGTGTTAAAGGGGGTGATCCCAGTTCTATTCATATTTGTGTTTTGTGTTGTTACATGTTTATGTGTGTAAGTGTTAAAGGGAATGATCCCAGTTTTATTCAAATTTGTGTTTTGTGCTGTTACTTGTTTTTGTATTGTGCTGTGTTGTATTGGGAATTTGGTCATTTGCCTTTAATAAAGGACCTTGTGCTGCTAATAAGAGTTCTCTCCTTTCAGCTGGTGTTTTACATTGTTTATATTTTTTATGTTTAAAATCAAGAATACTTTAACTTTTGTAACAATGTACACGATTTTTTATACTTATTATTACTACAGAACAATCACTAGCCGTTTGTTAACAAATAACAAATGCTTATGCCGAGATACTTACATGACAGTACAAATATTCACCTCAGCGGCCGTTTTGTTTTAATATCAGTTTGCATGTTTTCTGTTAAACGTGCTCATTAATTTCGTGTGCGTCTTAGAGAACAATAAACAGGCCATTCCGAAAGTGTTGTAACAAATACTATTTTTGATGCACCTTTAACATGTTGTGTGTTTGTATTGTTATCTAAAAATAATATTGGCAAAATATGTGTGTTTGTATTGAAACCTCAAATGTTAACTACGCCAGTCGGTGTGGCGACGTCGTATGTTTGTGTTTTGGGATCCCAGCTGCGTTATCCACACGTAATATAACGAGTTATGATAAACATAATCACTACAAATCTGCATTTCATAAAGTTTACTTCAACTTACTATCGCTAGCAGTAAAGCAATGTTGAAACTACTCGGCAAGGGCTTTAGTCATTTCTTCGAAGCCCGCCTACTTTTCTACTTCCATTGATCATAATGTACTCTAAGTAATACTTCAGCGTCCGACAGTTTTCAGCATTCGGAAATATAAGGGATTGTTATTTATTGTAATTGACGTTGAGTTGCACAACCAATCAGTCGGGTTACCCTTGTTTATGTAAAGGAATAACGCACGATCCCTGGCGTTGTGCCATTAGCTGACCAGAAGACCAGCATGCAACAAAAGTGTGCAAGTAAGAAGAATATATGTTATATATAGTGGAATAAAGCCAGTATGTTACGATAAATATCACAAAAAAAATGTTCATTTTTACTATAAAATACAAAAGAAAGACACAATAATATAATATGGACCGTTATAAGTGTATTATATGTTTCATTTGATTCAATCGATTGATGTGCTAATGGATTACCTATACATGATTTTCTTTCTGCAAATAAAAACCTCGGCCAATGTTTATACAGTTGAACATACGGGATAATTCCTCCATCTATCATGCGAAGATCGTAATCTTTTTCGTAATAATCGATTAGCTGATTGATACATGTTTTGAATCTTTTCTGTATCGCCCAGCAAAAGAAATCCGGAGTATGTGTGGGTGATTTCCTCAATATTTCCACAACTATCATCGAGTACGTTTTTAACAGCCGATGATTTGACTTCATCGTAACGTTAGTTCTTCATCATTTTCAACGTCGATATTTATTCTTCTGTTTATTGCGTTCAAAATTACCTTATACTAAATAAATGGTATACACGTTATTAAAAATCTATGCCCGAAGGCTTAATGTCAACTCAACAGTAACACAAAACAACCGTATTAAGTTATCGTTAGATCTAATAAATCAATAACTTACCATTAATATAACCATTTGCATATTATAGCATATACGTATTTGTACAACATGATTATGTATTATCATAAAGTGTGTATACACCAAAAATGTTATCCTTTGTATAATATGCTTAACTATAATATGTATTATCAGCAATGTTGAATGTTTTCGTGGAAGCAAACTTCGGTTTATTATTTGAGTTGCGTTTTGTGTCTGAATGTATCCTATCGTTTTGCGACAGTATTTCCCTATACTATTACAACCGGTGTGTATATTTTAATGGCCAAACAGTTTATTATCCTTATAAATAAAACTCAGTATCAACCAAACTACTGTGCAAGATTTATATTTAGTAATTTAAAATAAGCAAATGGACCACACAAATGAAATTTCCGGTCTCCGAAATGGTTCAAAGGACAACAGCAGAAACAACATATGCTGATCCCGTGTAGTGCATTTTAGTTCACTTATTTGGAATTTATTGAAATAATACACCGATCCGGGATTTGCCACGAATAATTTAAACTCCTTCGCAGCTATTGTTAAAGGATTAATTTCCATTCATCGAAAATCACCAACATTACCACGTATGAAATAGTTTAACCGCTAAAAACGTACTATCCAAGTGCGATGATTGGATAATGTTGCAGATAAATTTGAATATGATTGACATTTGTGGAAGCTTCTATTGTGTATGGATGGTTTATTGTTCCATTGATAACATCATTACACTAACAAAGTGCGCGTTTATGTAAATATTTAAAAATAATGTGTTTGTGATTTATGAGGATTAAAAATAATAAACTATATACGTTCTTGGCATCGAATTGTTGTTGTTTCTGTTGGATTTGATTCATTTTATACTGAAAATGTTGATTCCGAGTAATATGAATTACATCCAATCATTGACTAATATAAACGCTACCGACCTGATATAAAAAATGCTGTCCGGCTAGCGCAGTGGTAGGAGTGCTGGAACATACTCCGGGTCCTCGCATAATGCAGCCTCAGGCGGGGAAGGACCTCATAGACTTCGAAATACACACACACACTTTGTATCAGGATGATTTCAGCATATGGTTTGATAAATGTGTATCTCTTTAGAATATACGTTAGGTTTCACTTTCGGCACACACACAAATCGCTCGTTCTGTTTACTCCTTTTAATCCACGACAGTACAAACGTGCTTATGAACTGATAAATATAGGATAGCTCGCAATAACTGGAAGACATGCATAATTATATATAACGGACCATGCTGAGGTTTAAAAATGTGCGCGCTCAGTTCGGTAAACGGTCTTAAGCCCAGTTTGCACGACCTGCTTTTGTATATATGTCCGAGCAGATTGGTCAAATCATACCGTGTAAATTGGGACTTGGGATAGTATATGTGTAAAGCAAACGACTTAGAGCTTGCTCTATTTTGTCTGCTTTGGCAGACGAAAATGACCAAACATTTAAGTTGGCTGATATAATCAAACTTGTGCTTAAATGATAATATGCAATGAATAAAAAAACGTTTAAATTTACTTTTGAAACATTTTTAATGTTATGTTTTTCCTGCCAACTAATTAATAATAATAATAATAATAATAATAATTTTATTATAATAATAATAATTATTATTATTATTATTGTCATCTTTTTGTATGTATGCTGTATTTGGGACCGAAGTTGAAGTAAGTTGAATAACCTTTTAACATTTAAACTGAAATTAAAAACGTAGAATTAACATTTCTTTGTACGTGATTTTACTGTGTATTTAGCAGCTGTACCATTGTGTGTGCGTAGTAGATGACTTGCACGCCTACGTTTGGTAGTTTTCTATTGGACACCTTAATTTTCGCAATGTATCTCTAATCCTTGAGAGAAATTATATTATTAAATACCAAACAAATATAAAGCACAATTGATAATGCAAAAGTAGCAATGCAATGTCTGTATGCGAGATAATAAATGCGAGATCATAAATGCAGTGCCTGAGCTTTTCGCGTAACTTTGCCGTACTTTTCACCAACAAATTCCTCTAATAGTTAAATTATTTTGCAAGGTCTTTATGTTGTCAAAGTACGACGCAAATGAAAGGATCATTTATCCTGATATTATATATTTAATCATCTAAGGTACATACAGCGGTTCTGGTTTCGATCAGTAAGTGTTATAGGAACGGCTGTTAGAGAGAACGTGTCGCCAACGCATTCGAGGATGTCAAATCCAAGTCGTTTGCATGGGAAATCCAAGTTGTTTACAGTTTGTCTGGTTATACTGGCCAAGCCTGTAAATTGACGGTATTCAATTGATTAAAACAATATATAAAAAAGAACATATGTCGCTCTTAAACGAATTAGTTTCATAAAAAATCGCCTACTTAACTTATTCAAGTATTACATGTTGATGATCTACATGATTCAAAACTTCGCATTAATATTTGAAGGTTGTTTTCTTGTACTGGTTATTTTTATAATATTTTGAAATATACTTATCAAATATTTGATATAGATGTGTTTAAAAATACAAGAACATGCTCACATCGCTGAATAATAAAAAATTTCTAAAAAGTAATAATCACCCAAGTTGAGAACAAATATTGCGATTGTCAATGCATATATTTACACATACTTTGCACAAGTGTCTGCGAATGTTTTCCGAAGAATCGCAAACACTGATTACTGTTTCTTTCGACATTGAGGGAAATATGTATTACCAACATTGTATGATTCATTGTTAGTACTTTTACTGAATTGAATTTTCATAATTTTCATTGCAATATGTGTTCACAGCGTAAACGTTTAATTACGCCACCATAGTAACGAAATTAATTCTGAATTACGGCAGCAAGAGACAGCAACCGTACTTTAACGTATTCAAATAAACACAGGGTTTCCAACGTCATTACTTTTAAGGAAATCTCGCCAGGAAAATTGTGGGTTAGATATCTAATCTAATAATTAATTTGGGCGAATTCACAAGGTATGTCAGCCAGTGCGTATATGTATGATTGAAACATACTTTTCATTGGCACAACGTGTCTAGTGCACACGTTCTGTCTACGTAAAGTAATAACAATCAACCGAGGGGATACATATTTGAACATACTTTCTGGAATAACCAGTTACCACGCCCTTTAGATTTTGAAGCATTGTCTAATGCAATTTATTGTGTTCTTTTCAATTCAATGCTATATTTATATCAATTAACTAGTACAATTAAAATAAATGCATACTATTAGGTTTTATCAGAAATAAAACGTGATCGACTACATGAATGTTCATTATAAATCTTAACACATTTATGATTCAATCGTTTGGACAATCGTTTATAAAAATGCCATAAAATAGTAAATAACACGAGACCGACTAATGAATGTTCTGTATCAATCGGTAAAATTCTAGAATTTATCATATCGTTAGGACATTTGCTTATACAAATGTCATAAAACACTACAAGCTGGTGTAAACGTAACCCTAATGTCAGAATGATGTCGCAACTGTGGTTCGATTAACACATTACTAGTTGAAGCATGTGAAATTTTGACTATCTCGATTTTCTTATTTCGTCAACGTTGGTATTATTACACGACAGCTTGTGTTTGTATCTCCAATATTTTAATGCCATATTGTAAACGTAAACATATGTGGAGCGTCGTGGGAAAACCGGACTTAATGCATGTGCGTAAAGTGTCGTCCCGGATTAGCCTGTGCAGTCCGCACAGGCTAATCCAGGACGGCACTTTCCGCCTTCAGTGGATTTATGTTTAGAAGAGACTTTCTTCAAACAGAAAATACCATAAAAGCGGAAAGTGCCGTCCCGGATTAGCCTGTGCATTAAGTCCGGTTTTCCCACGACGCGCCTCATATTTTGTATTTTGTACATGCAGTTATATATATTTCAATAGTTTATAGATTAAACATTTGTTGTTAGTGTTGTTGAAATATAGGCCTAACCAGCCAGGTTTACTGAATGTTCGGGTAAACTAAAGTTTGGCTAGTGTAAATTAATACAATAATTATTTCCAGATAAGTGACGTTGCAGTGTGAAGAGTATTCAGTTAGGCTTCCGACATCTGAATAGAATAAATTGTAGGTCCTTGTCAGTGTGGCCCAAAACAGCGAGGAAGGCGACTGTAAATTACGAAGTAATAGCATAGCAATGTTCAGTATATCAGGTACATATGGTGGAATGTAAGTATGTCTGTATTTTGTGATGATTATGACATCCTAATAGCTCACCCCAAATTTATATCACATAATTACCAACCATATCGAATAGTACTTTAGTATACGGTAATTTCTGATAATCGATAAAAACATAAAGTATAAATATTCTGCCAATACAAATATCAAACATCATCTATGGGGTCGGATGTTGGAAACATTTAACATTATTAACCTTCCGACCAGTATTTCATATATTCCAATGTGCACTAATATAACGTTATTATTCGTTCATTCATCAAATTTCATGTCACTGACAAAACTCTATCAATAATATATTACACTATGCTTGTTATTTGCATTGCTTATTTATGGTGGCATAGAACTGTCTTACGATAACTAAGTTTAGTGTTATTGATCTCTTTTCGACGTAAGATATTTATTTGCTTAATGAAAAACAGGCCTGAAACTGCCCAGAACTGATATTAGAACTTCAGTTACTAAAAACGTATGTGGTATCACAAATATTAACTAGTTAAAATTTGCGTTGTAAGATAATTATCACGAGAATAATCTTGTTAGATAACTTGCAACACAAATTGGTTTGTGAAAATGTGCTTATATTACTTTATGAAAAAAAAACTTTTCAAACGGCTTAAAACACAACATGTATATTTTGGAAGTAACTTATCACGACGACATATATTAATGACGTGAACGCGCGCTTTTCCGCGGTCTTTTTGATGTTGAAACTTGTGTTACACGAGTTTTGTTTATGTTTTGAAAGATAATAGCGGCGGTATGTAATAAAGAACTCATTAAACGGCAAAGCCGTGCCGGAAGTGCTTATTGACACACCAAACTTGTATAAGCATTGAATTTAATACAGGTTTGTCCAGCCAAAAACCACTTTCGGCACGGCTTTGCCGTTTAATAAGTTCTTTTTAAAATCTGTTTTTATTGACTTACTTTCACATGATTTAGGATTGTTTAACGTCTAATGAACAACATTCGTGTTGCGTGTGTCTTGTGATGACTTATTGTACCATATGTGCTATTTACCACGCATGTAAGATCTACGTGACAATGGTTTTATGATCTAATACATAAGGCATTGCAATGATGAAATCTAACTGTATGAATGACTTCATGTATACGGACATGTACATATTTGTATGTTTATTCAAAAGCCTCAATCATTCTTAGCAAATCGTTTGAGATTTTTTTTTATTATGCTTAAGTTATATCAACATGGTATTGTATACATTTTAGAGGCAATTATAATATTAAAACTGATATTCAACAATATTTCTACAAATTTGATATCGTTAGTTAGTATTATACATTATATCATAAATTTATGTTAAACTGTTTCATTTTGTTTGCTGAAAAATCCGGAAGTATTCCAGACAGCGTGAAGAAGTATCGTGGTTATTGGAAAGAACCACGCAATGATACAACTACATCGATGTAAATACATATAAAATATAAATATACCAGTTATTTGGAATCTCAACGTAACCAAGGGACACTCCAGTGTAAATTTTAAATTTATTATTACATTGTGTTAATGTCAAGATGTCAGTATCATTAGACGAAGCATTCGCATGCGTTTTAAAGTAGATGAGATAATTTGTTTCATTCTTGTGTTAAAAATTATGTACGTTGCATTTAATGCTTATTTGACAAATAATTAATATATATTTTATCTAACGAACAAGCAATTATATTAATATGCTTTGCTTGTTCAATATTAACATCAACTAGTGATTAAGGAAGTTTTATTGGTGTGACCAGTACTTACGAACCGATGTTCAGCATATACAATGCCATACATATAGTAAAACGGCTTAGTAGGCCATCTGAAACACACGTTTGTCCTGTTGTTACATCTAAAATACCACGAAAGATACCATTTAGTTTATAATTATATAGGACGAGAATCTATTTTATACTTGTAATAAGTACTCGTGCTAGACTAAGGCTAGACTTTATGCATACATACATCATCAATTAGCTCGCAGCCGGTGAAACAAGCAATTGAAAGCTAAAATATACTCCAACATGCTACGGCCTCATGGTTAATAACAGCACATCTCTTCAAAGTGCTAACACTCAACACAATTTATAACGAACCAAATGGACGTTTTTGTATTTTCTTTATTTATAAGAATGTCAGCTCTGCCATGGTTAATACGCGATTCTTTCGTATGTTTTCCAATATTTTGATATGATCACTTGTATATATAACTCAAATAACCATATCTGACATTTCAAGAGGAAATTCTTATAAATAAAGAAAATACAACAATTAGGAAACCGAGTGCGCACGGAAATTTATAAATGTTATTGCAAAAGCCTCATTCAGTAATTGCCTGTACAAATGCAAATGTAAAGTTGGTCTCATAATATCATCAAATCATATGAAGGATAATTCCCTTATATCTTTGCCATAATCAAATAATTAGCTACAACTGACACGATAAACGCTAAAATATTGATATCACTTTCGTTTTCTATAAACCACTCGAGTTGGCTATTTTTGTATTATACATAGCAGTTATTTAGTTACAAATTCAAATTCATCTCTTCTCACAGTATACATCAAGTCTTATCTTACCCATATTGTCTATGCTGTGACATACTGGCTTCATTTTATTGTCATATATATGAATTTTTCTCACTGGCAATTGTAAAATAATAAAGCAAGAATGTTTTCCATTACTTGCCTAAACGCACCTCTCAATTACACTGAGATATAGACAATTATGTTGGTAACATATTATATTATTTCCAATGACCACATTAATTCTATCTTAAAGACATAGTACGAAAAGTTCTACATAAAAAGATAAGACCATTGAATCAGTGTTGTGTCTATTCCAAACATCGCTAAAGAGAAAATAAACATTATACTGTTATGTCTGGTATCATGAACTACGAATGTGAATTGTGGCCATATGCATGTGAAATCCGGGTCATGATGGTTTGTCGTGTTTTTACATGCATTTACTGTTGCCGTCCAGCAAATAATATTATTTCCTCAGAGCATGTTGAACATGGTAAAGTGTAGTAAAGTCTGTGTTTTCGTCAGGAAATGTCATGCCATTACCACGGAAAACATGTGAATATCCATCACTAGGCACGGTTGTCGACACCGACAAGGAGAGCGGATGTGAATCATTATCTTATTATTATATAAATGTGAAAGGTACATTCCATTTCTAGCAATACTTATATGACTGTAGTATATTTGCAATTAGATATATTAGTTCCACTTTGATCTCACTCAGTTTCGTAGGTATCAACAGTTACTTGTGAATATATTTATAAAATATAAATTCTGGTGGAGTGCGGAAATTAAAGAACTGTCATATTTATATTGTTACAACATGATAAATCAGGTATGAAACAAAATAACATATAATAACATGATGCTTTTATTCATCTACAGATAATCCCTGTCTAGAAATGTTTTATTTGTATGACAAGTACTTACGCACCAATGTTCAGAAAGTACGATGCCATATATATATTAACCCGGCTTATTACGCCATCTGAAACATACTTTGTCCTGTTGAAATATCTAAAATAATTCTAAAAATACCATTTAGTTAATTGGAAACATATTGAACAAGAATCTAGTTTAGTAATGTTGAACAATACGCGTAATAAGTCCTCGTGCTAGACTTATGATAGATTTTATGCGTTCATACATCTCTTTAATTAACTCGCAGCAGGTCGGTGAAACAGACATTTGGAAGCTTAAAGGTATTCCAACATGCTGCGGCCTCATGGTTAATGTGAACACACCTCTTAAAGGTACTTACTCGTTACAAAATGTTGTAACGCACCAAATGAAAACTTGTTGTATTACCTTTATTTATCAGAATTTCAGCTGCGCCATGGTAAAAACGAAACTCTTTCGTATGTTTTTCAGTATTTTGGTATGAACACATTCATGTACAACTCAAATAATCATAGCTGACAACTCAAGCAGAAATTTTATGAATAAAAAAATACAACACTTTTCGTGTATATCCATTTGGTTCGTTACAACTTTGGTTGCGTATATATTTATTTAGGGAGCTGAGTGCAAACGGACATTTATAAAGGTTATTGCAAAAGCCTCATTCTGTAACTGCCTGTACAAATGTTAATGTAACGTTGGTCTCATAATAGCATCAAAACATGTGAAAGAGTATTTCCTTATGCCTTTGTCATATGCAAATTATAAGTTACAACTAACATGATAACCGTTAAAATATTTATATCACTTTCGTTATTTATTATGATGAACCACACGAGTTGGACTTTTGCTCTATTTTACATAACATTTATTTAACTACAAAGTCACATAAATATTAACAGTATATTTCACGCCTTATCTTACCCATGTTGTCTATACAGTGACATACTGGCTTCATGTCATTATTATATGAATGTACTTTCCTCACTGCCAATAGTAAAATAATAAGGCAAGAATGTTTTCCATTACTTTCCTAAAAACACCTCTCAATTGCACTGAAATATAGACAATTATGCTGGTAACATATATCATTTTTAATACCACATGAATTCTATTTTAAACACATACGAAACGTTCTACATAAAAATCTTGGATCATTTAATCATTTTTTGTCTATTCCAAACATCGCTAAAGAGAAAAGAAACATAATACTGTTATGTCTGGTGTCATGGACTACGAATGTGTATTGTTGTCATATGCATGTGAAATCCGGGTCATGATGGTTTGTCGTGTACATATACATTAACTCTTGTCATCCACCTAATAATAGCATTTCCTCAGAACATGTGAAACATGGTAAAGTATAGTATAGACATGTAATGTCATTTCCACACAAAATAATGTGAATATTCATCAGACAGCATGGTTGTCGACACCGACGGGGAGAGAGGATGTGCATCGTTATCGTATCATTATTTAAATTATGATAGTATGTGTTAGAATTAGATACTTAATTGAACGATGCGTTTCAGCAATATTATAATCTTTATATATGCGTTTTCTTGTTATTTGTCAGTTACTCCAACGATTATTTCATGACACATATGTGCAGGAAATATAGCTATAATTTAATATCACTTGAGGTTGCAGTCAGTCTGCGCCACCAATATATGTAATAATTGATTTTACTGTGTTTGCAAATAAGTTGCACCATTGCGTAATATGTGATTTGCAAATGTCCGTTTAGAAATTTTATAACATAAATAAACTATTTTCCATGTATCTCTAATCGATTTAAATTTAAAAAAAAACTAAACAATTATAACGCACCATTGAAAATGCAAAATTAGCAAAATGAATGTAAAAGATATGTTACAAATGCAGTTCCTGAACTTTTCATGTCTTGGTTGTACTTCCCATAAGCACGTTCCTCTATTAGTTTAGATAATCTTGCAAAGTCGTTATGTTGTACGTTAATTTATATTATTGAGCATATTAATGGATCGTCGCTCGAAATGAAATATTATATTTTGGCCTGTATTTTTAGCTCATTAACAAAACATTACACGTGGGCGGTAAGAACAATTCAGTCGTACTGGTTTCGAACAGTAAGTGTTTTTAAATGAATGGTTTTTAGAGAGCGCGCGTCGCCAACGCATTTGCGGATGCCAAATTCAAGGTGTTTGTATGGGAACAGCATATTATAGAGTTAACTTTATTAAAACGATATGAAAAAAAAGCATATGACGCTCTTAAACGATTTAATTTCGTTATAAACCACACGTTACATTTAAGTATTACATGCTTAACCCAACAACATAATTGAGTATGCAAATGTTCTTCAAGCTCTTGCACTATATGCCAAATAAGATAAATATAAGGTACTGTACAACCCACAAACTATGATTTATTTTATTTGCTGTACTTTTACTGGATAGATTATTCGTTCCAATATGTCTGCATAAAGTCAGAATTAAACCAGCAAGAGAGCAACTATACGTTAACACACTTAAATAAACACGCAAGTACTTTTCAGAAACGCTTGCTAGAAAAATGATCGGATAGGACATCTAATTTATAATTGACACAGCGTGTCTACAGCATAGTTTCAGACTTCATAAAGCAATATCCCTCAACCGAGGAGATATTTTTTTCGGCGTAGCTGTCTAAGATCACTTTTGACCTAGATTTCTTGCGATAATTATGCAGCGGGACAATTGAATGCCAATATAAATGGGCAAATTTCCAAATTTTAGGGAATGCAAACTTACAACAATGGTTTAATGTATACCAACAACTGTTACTTACTTTTGGGGATTAAAATGTACATAATTGATTACATATTAAGCGGTTAAAATAAAGTTATAAACATATTCTCGATATACACTATAGAACTGAACATAAGTATGAACATATTTTCTCATTGAATGCCGCGAGCAGAATATTATATTTATTCCCAGATGTAATCCACTAGTGTGTTTAGCCTAACGGCACGCTCTATAAATAACAATTAATTCTAGCGAGTTCAATACACTCACGATCATTCTAAAAATAGCGCTCGTTTAGCTGCCGGTGTATAACTGAACATTATAATATACATGCATCAAGTAGTATCCAGAGAATCACAAGAGCGAATATTTCAATAAATGGGAAGTTTATGTTTATAAACTTACTGTGCATGTTAGTTTGAAGTTGAATTGCGGTTGGGTTCTGTTAAATTAGAATTGCACATTTCTATCAACTTATCCAGTAGATGTTAATCAACTTATAAAAAGATATCTTTTAATAAATAAAATATGGTGAAATAAGTCACGGAATACGTCGAAATGTTATTCAGGATACTTTTACTTCATTTGCGTAGCATTAATGCATTACATTTATTTGCACTACCAATTATGCACAAACACCTTTGTTTACATCTACATATATACTCTTTATTTCCACCTTTCAGTGATTGAACATACATTAGAACATAATAATAATATTTAAACATAAGATCATGCACACATACATTCACAGTTATACATCTCATTATACTTATATATAACAGCTATTTACAAAATAGCGTATGTACATATACAGCATTACAAAAACATAGATAAACACATACAGCTACCTAATTAATTCAGTTTTTTTTTTAATGATATAATTTTTAATATTCTGAGTCTCCAGATAAATTTTGAAATGTCAGGCTTAATAACCCATGATAATTTAATGAGTTAATCTTAACGAATTTAGGACTTACCAATTTCTCTCTTGGATTTAATGATTTGACTTATTTAAATACACAAATCTAGTCGAAAGCGAAATACTCAATTAGTTTATGAGTACTCTCTTAATGTTTTACTTCCATAGTGCGTACGTGATATCATACAGAACGTCTGTTTGTTGTAAAACAATATGATTTTAAATTGACGTAAGACATCTATTGAAAAAAGCACATATACATCTAGTTACGTCATCAGTACGTGTGTTTGCCGCTATGAGCAAAAGTGTCACCATGGCATCGGCATTCGTATCCGGTGGGATGTCACATTCACGTAGTAACAGAAGTCTCTGGGTACTGAATTTTTGACAGGAGGCGATAACATGAATGTCGCTATCTATACCGCCAAGGCTACAATGTCTGCATGCAAATCCGGATGTTCGTTCGCGTGTGTTCACAAAGAAGCGCACAGCTGCCGAGGTTCCCTGGTTTTACGAGGTGTCCTAACCGCGGACCAGAGACGAGCTTGCCCGATATGAGGGTGAACGACACTAAACCGCGGAAATTCTGGATCCCCAGTAACACGTAGTGTCCATTGATAGACGTGATATTGACGGACCGCGGTGTTTACGATACGTTTCCACGCCAGTTTGGAAGGAATATCAGCGGATTCATAATATGCTATGTAATAGTTAGTAAGTTTATATTTGTCCAGTAATGCATAGATATCTGGTATAAAGCCTTTATGTGAAGATTTACCGCAAATACGAAACAACGATAGTCTATATTCAAATAGTTGTTTCGTTAGATATTTAGTGTTCATACAACAGAGTTTATTAAAAAACATAAGTTTTCTTGCGTCAATTTTTGCAGTAATTGGTAGCCACCCAATTAGGCTTAATGACATGTCAGTTCTGGTGCGAGTTGGCAGATTCTGACAAAGTTTAGCGGAAAGTCTGAGAAACCGTTTTAGTTTAAGGGCATCGGTGTTCGTGAGTGATGACCAAAGTTCTGCTCTGTACAGTGCGGTTGGGATGGAAACTTTTTCCACCAGGTTGGCCATTTTCAGCGGGTTAATGTTGTACGTATTGTCCTTTAGTGTCATTAGGGAGAAGACAGATGCGCGACCCTTTCGTATTCGTGCGTCAATTGCATGTGTGGACTTAAGCGATTTGTGAGGTATGATGCCAACGTATTTTGCAGATTCGGAGGGGAGCAATATTTTGTCATAAATCTTCACTGATGACTGGGGTGAAGTCCTGTTTTGTTCGTAGACTACATAAACACACTTGTCTTCATTAAGTTGATATCCCCAAGTTTTATCATATTCAGTTACGATGTTAAGTTGGCACTGTAGCGATTGGGCGCTGCATGAAATGAGCGTAAGGTCGTCTGCTAGAGTTGGGTTTCCGGTGTGAAGATGACCAGTGGTGGATCCATGGCCGGATGACTCTAGGTCACACAGAAGCTTGTCTATAAATAGAAGATACAGCCACGTGGACAGGACCCCCCCCCCCCTTGTCTGACTCACTGGCAAACCGGAAATGGCTTCGATATAACTCCGTTGGCACATACGGTGCTTTTAATATTTGTGTAACATTTTATTAATGTCCTCAGTGTTGTGCCTCTTATACCGAATTCATGCAGTTTTATAAATAATGCGGAGTGAAGGACGTTATCAAATGCACCGGAAGTGTCCAGCAGCGCTACATGTGAGGAGGAGTCATATTCCGGATTTGAAAATAAGCATTTCTGTAGGTTGAATGACACTGTAAGAGATCTTAGTTCTTTTTGATAGGCATTTTGTTGCGGGTTAGGAAACGCTTTTTCGTTGTCGGAGCACCATTTGCTTATCCTTGTGTGGAGTAATTTTTCAAACAGTTTGTATATCACCGGAAGTAGCGTAATCGGGCGATAGCTACTGCATTTATTTTTCGGTTTGCCTTCCTTGTGTATTGGAATGATTATTACAGTTTTGCATCAAGAGGGAACATAGCACGCCTGTAGTATTAGAGTGAACAGTGTTTTTATGTAGTGACGTAGACACTCGCCTCCATATATTAGGTGCTCATTGGCGATTTTGTCGTATCCTGGTGCTTTTTGTGGTTTAAGAGTTTTCAATATTACCTCTATTTCGTCAATTGAAACATCCTTTGCGATGCACTTGTCTTTGGAAAAGTCGGTTGAGTTAAGAAACGTGTGTACTTGTTTGTCTAATTCGGCGTGGAAGATAGTGTTATACATGTTCGAAGATTCTGGTGTAAATACTTCTTCATATTACGAGCCGAAAGTACATATAATGTCATTAGGGTTCCGAACGGTACCGCTGTCGCTTTCTATTTCGTTTATTGTTTCTTTTGTTTTGTTTTGTTTAATGCGAACCATTCTCCAGAAAGTACGCATGTCAAGGTTATCAGCAGCTTCTTGAAGTTTACTGTAGAGCTGTTCATTTGATTCAGCGATGGCTTTCTTTTGTATGTTTATAAATATGTGTTTTGCCCAATTATATTGACTGAAGCACGCGTTGTTTCTTTCTGGAATTTTCCCGTTTTCGATCCAACGCCTTTTGGTTCGGCGCTGTTCATTATGGGCTTCTTTTACAGAGCTGTTCCAGTATGGTTCGGCATTCTTGTTAAATTTGCTCTTTGGTGAAGCTTGCGATGCGCTTTTTATACATTTGATGACATGTTCATATAGGTTTTCTATGTCATTCGTATGTGTATGTAGTTGGTGTACGTTTATGCAGGAAAGGTATGTTTTTAGAAGTTCTTCATAATTATTCAAATCCGATTGAGTACATTTATTCCACACAATTATATCATCACGTTTAATCTCAAAGTTTGCGACAGGTATATTTAGTACTGTTTTAATGGGAAAGTGGTCCGACACTGAACAACAGTCTTGTGACAGGTATATTTAGTACTGTTTTAATGGGAAAGTGGTCCGACACTGAACAACAGTCTTCTGTAACTATGATGTTATGACTTATGATGTCAGTTTGCCATTCTCCAATAACCACATAGTCTATCGTCTTCTGAGTGGGTTTAAATGTAAAGTCGCTTTTGCTTATTGATCGTACAGCAGACAATTTGTTTTTGGCCAGAAACTCTTGTAAAACTGTAGAGCGTAAATCAGTACGAACCGGGTTTCTGGTAGTGATATCGGCATTCAGGTCACCACAAAGAGAATTATACCTTCATTAAGGAACCTTATTACTAGACCCTGCATACAGTCAATGTATTCAATATACTCTTCAATGTCATCATTCACAGGCGGCATGTATACTGCAAACACGAATATTGGTAGCGAATTATTTGCAAATATTTTGAGTCC
The DNA here is from genome assembly GCA_027627225.1 of Congeria kusceri. Taxonomy (NCBI): domain Eukaryota; kingdom Metazoa; phylum Mollusca; class Bivalvia; order Myida; family Dreissenidae; genus Congeria; species Congeria kusceri. The sequence continues at coordinate 93,334,462 of CM051025.1, forward strand.
ACATATGTTTTTATGTTCAGCCATACTAATGGTTTTGGTTGAAAATGATAATGTTTTCTTGAATAGTATGCCGACACCCCATTTTCCGCATCTGGAGAGTGCCGTCACTTCCGTTTCGCAAATAACGTGTGCCGCGTAGTTCGCATGTATACTTTCCAGGAATCGATATGATTTTTGCATCAGTTTGTGTTCAGTCACGACTGCTATGTCTATTGAGTGTTTATCAAGGAGGTGACTGAGGCTGCCTGCTGATGACATGATGCCTCTGACGTTCTATGTTGGAACATTACACGTACTCGATGTAGATTCTAGTGTAGTCATGTTAAAAACGATGATGAGAGCATTTATTGTCAGTAAAGGTTTTAGTTTCATTATAGAGCTAGTCAATACCAGTGCTGTTTGTGTTATACGTGTTATTCTCCTTTACTGCTTCCGTTTGGAGGAGTGCCTCCCACTTTTGTTCTGAGTACCAGCGTCTGCAATACATTTTTCTCGGCCAAAAGTCTCTTTGCTCTACACGCTTCCAGTCATCTTGATATAATGATATTTTTGCAGCTAATGTTCCGCGATTGGTGTTTATTAATTTAATTTTCTCGGGTTCTACACCTTTTCCGCTCAGAAACCGTTTGAGGCCGGCATAATTTGAGTTTTCTGAATTGCCTCCAATATAATAACGACGTGTACGATTGGAGCGAACACTTTGGAATATCGGCGTTTCCGGATTTGTCGGTTGCTTTGCGTCACGTACATAAGAGTTTGCGTTGTGTCGATCTATGCATATATGTTATGTGTGTAGGTCATTTGAGTTTACCGCGGGTTCAGACGCGGTTTTGCTTTGAGTCTGTTCGTTGTTTCTTACCGCTGTGTCTTTAGCGCACAGTTTAAGGTCATTGTTGTTTCTTCTGGTAACAATCACTGGAATTGCACTTTCCATTGGCGGTAATGTTTTTAGCCTATTTGCATATGTTTGCTGCGTTTCATCGCATCCCTTCGTGGACTGTGAAGTGCATTGAGTTACCGGTTCTGAGAGTGTCGGTTGTATGGTACTTTCTGTCTCTGATAGCATGGCAGGTTGGTGTGGCTGCTTTTTGATTGTGTGTGTGTAACCTGCTGTATCTCTTCACGAATTGTCTTAATTTCTGTTTCTAAACTTCGTATTACGTTTACGTGATAACTGATCGAGCGGTTTGTTGCTACAGCAAGTTCTGCACAATACTTTTTCATTTCCAGCAATTCTGCAGATAATTGATTTATAAGTTCCAAGTCCTTCAGGCGCATCTGCTTCATTGCTATGGTGGTTTGCTGCAATATAGTGTTCTTAGACTGTAACGAGGCTATTTCCATTTGCATCTGCGATTGAAACGTGTCCGTGGTATCTATTGTTTTACTGGGATGCTTGTACGACTTTTTCAATATGTCACTGAGAGGTTTTGGGTCATTATTGTTAATGAATTGATGGAGAGCGTAACAGTATTTTGCATATTTTTGAGTAACTTTTCTCTTGGTCGGTTGAGCGTCTTTGCATAAGTGACCCAGTTGGACAGCGTGGCATTGATTGTGCTCGTTTGTATAGCATGTTGCGATAGACACATATGTCATCATCTTTTTCGTTACACAATTGTACTGATTTGCTAATATAAAGCGTTTTGGGAAGATTTGACAGCACATTGTCTAGAAGTGTATAATATTTGGGGTTACATACTGTCAGCGACAGGTCAAAATCAGATTCCTGATCCGGAAAGGTGATCTCTGGATCCGGTGTCATGGTTTCGTCAAGTTGGTTACTTACAGGGCATTCATCGATGGTCTCATTGTGGCTTAACGGGACATGTTTGAGCTCCGTGAATGAATGTTGCGAAATCGCGTCGTGATATTCACAATTATCATCGTTCCACTTGCGTTGCCGCGGGCCCTATCGGCTGCGAAGGGCTTAACAAGATGTCCATGTAACTACTGGACATTGTCCGTGCTGTATGATGAGCGATGTTCGCATATTCCTATACTTAAACTACAGCGAGCGAAATTTGCCCGCCAATTTGACGGGGCTATTATTTATGTGAAGATCTTAATTTGCGAGTTAATTAATTTCGAGAACATGAAATGAACTCCACTAGTCACTCCTTACATTAATAGCTCCGTCACAGTGTAAAATATTTACATATTTAAATCCATTTATTAGCAGAATTGTGTATTTCCATCCGCAGCACAAAAACACGTCTTATTCGAATGATCACTGTTTACCTAATCCCAAAATCTGGGGTCCGAGAAGTCTCCTCATATAGGTCGGGACCGAAAAATCTGGTAACCGAGAAGCCACGTAACCGATTATCTTTGCCCTCTTGTATTATGTTTAGAGTAAAAAATATATCTCAATATTAATGTCAACGCCGATTGTCTTTATTTAATGACATTTGTTGTTTAAACTATGCATACGTCATGGTCAGTTATCATGCGTGTTATTGTATTCTTGTAATTTGTTTGTTCATTATTTTCTAGAACCTTTCAACAAGCATGTGCAAGTTTCAGTTTTTTTCTCATATGTAACAAGGTAAAAAACACTACCAGATGATTTCAATTGTATAGCAATATTACAATGTCTGCAGAAATGAGTTTAGATTAAATACACTAGTTAACAAGGTCATGCAAATTAAACAAAACAACATTTAATGAGAAATTACAATAATTCATCATTACCGAAAAGCCTATCAACATTTCCATCCACATTTCCAGCAAATACATTATATGTGTTTGATATTTTGTAATTCAGTATGTTGTTTACATTTTCAAAACCACGGAACTAGCCAAAGGTCCTCGTGTTTTAAGAATATCGTGGAGCTTAACAACAGCAAAGTTAAATTGTCGGATTTAATCCGCGTCGCAACGATATTTGTCATGTAAATGCACATAATGTTTGTAAACAGTATTACATGGAGAATCAGTGTTTTTATAATAAAACGTGTCCAGAAAACGAAATGTTCCTGACGTAGGTTGTATACCAAACGTTAACACATATTAAGACAAACAGTAAAATGACCGTTTTATTTGTTCACGTCAAATTTGACAACTATTATCTTTTTATGTGGCTTTAACACACTGCTTGATGACGCGTGTGCTATATCGGATATCTGGCTTATATCATTGCGTCAAAAATGTTATTCTCTGCGCAGACATGTACGTATGTAAGCCTGTGTTCGTACATGTAATAGGCTTTACCAAAACTAGGTTACTTCCCTTGCGTAATCACGAGTGATGTCCCTGTTCACTTCCGGTGACTTTTATTGATTATAAGGCTTATTAAGCGTAATCATATTTATCGAAAAACATACAATGTATTTGATTTTCAATCTTAAAATTGTGTTGATGTCGTGAAAATGAATTTACAAGCATCAACCTACGTATATAATATACATTATGTGCTTTATTTATCAATTTAATTTAATTATTATTTTGATTTTTATTGTCTACTCTTTGAAGATTGACAAACAAACTACACACTATGTGTAAAGGTTTTGATGCAATAAAACTGAAAAATTTTCAGTATGTTAAAAAAACCTATGCCTTTATCCAGTAATAAATTTGCGTTATTAAATAAAATAAATAAATCAAGCTTTCGTTAATTATTACTAGATCTAGTAATTTTATTATTTTTAACAAAATAAGACGTTTGACGCGACCAGTTTGTCAAGTTAAATGACGTCGTAATTCATATTCTTAGTAAACAGTTCCTTTCACCAAAATTCACCAAAATTATTATATTTATTTATATTTATTTATTTATTTATTTACTATTTTAATTTGTAGCAATTTATTACAAACGCGGCTGTTAAAAACACGCATATCTATAACAAAACACATACCTAACGCAAATGTGTTACAAATGACTTGCACCTTTACCAATTAAAATTAGAATGAGGGCGTGATAAACTTTCTAACGACGACGCTCATTTGCATATTGGAAATTTTAGGCGTTCTTATTGGCTGACTGTTTGGCTTTTGTTAAGCTGACTCCTCCTGCGTCAAGATTTTATCGATCATGGACACTTCGAGCATAAAGGCAATGTTGTTCATTTCCAGTAAAATCGATATAGACCAAAGAAAACAATATTTAATTTTATTTGTGTGTGAACATGCGGGGTGCAAATCCTTAAAAATAATCCAATAGCGTGTACAAATCTTACTTTCATTAGACGCTTATAAAATGACTTGAAACGGACAGTTCTCGGTAACGCGTAATTCGGCTTATTTTGACGCATGCTTTTACGAAAAGGACGCCATAACATTAAGTGTCAGATTCTAGAGCGCAACCATTTCCGCTCGCATATGCATGTTTTTTTAAAGACAAAGAACGCCCACTGGCAATGAACAACATCGCCTTTATGCACCAAGTGTCCATAATCGATAAAATCTTGACGCAGGAGGAGTCAGCTTAACAAGAGCCAAATATGCAAATGAGCGTCGTCGTTAGAAAGTTTATCACGCCCTCATTTGTAACAAGTCATTTGTAACACATTTGCTTTAGGTATGTGTTTTGTTATAGATATGCGTATTTTTAACAGCCGCGTTTGTAATAAATTACTACAAATTAAAATAGTAAATAAATAGATAAATATAAATAAATATCATAATTTTGGTGAATTTTGGTGAAAGGATTCGTTTACTAAGAATATGAATTACGGCGTCATTTAACTTGACAAACTGATCACGTCAAACGTCTTATTTTGTTAAAAATAATAAAATTACTAGATCTAGTAATAATTAACGAAAGTGTTATTCAAACGCATCACTGCACACGGATTAGAATTATGCAAAAACTTCGGCTGAGGCAACATTTGAATGAAAGTTCGCGGAACTAAAGTCCTTGTCAAAAATAAAAGTAAATAAACTTCAGCGCCTTTTCTTTTTATTTGTATTTATCAAAAATGTTGTGTTGCTTTCTTTTTATTAATGAACAAAGTCCTATTTGTTTTTATTTCCCTAGAATGCTAATTAATATATGCTCTAGCATTTGCGTTGTTCAGATACCGTAGTACAGATTGATGCTTTTAAACACTGTCCGCGTGCTAAGCGTGTAACACGCTTTTCAGCTACAAACTGCTAGCCGCAGTTTGACCGTCACCGTTGCTATGGCTGTTGCTAACAGCGTTCTGTTTTGTATGCCCGGTAAATTGCAACGTCACACTATTTCTCCTTAGTTTTAACAGGTTTTTATTACTAACGCTCTTGTTTTTAACGTATGTTATTGTTTGTTAAATTTTGATAAATTATTGTAAGGTAATTAGAACATAGTATTACGTAAATAAGCAGAACGTTATGAATCTACTACAACGAAAATATAACGTAACATTTCGAACATAAGGAAAACATGAATGAAAATGACTTATTGTGTATACAAATAAAATATTTTTCCGACCTACCGACCCACCCTTCATTAGCATGGGTCGCGGGAAGGGAAACAAACAATATTTTATTCTCGGCCTTACTAAATAGTAATACATCATGGAAGTTGCGAACAAAAAATGCGAATGCTAATGCACATATGACTTACACAAACTGTTCGCTTATGAATGTGTCTGTGAACATACATCATAGACAAACATGAACCTTTATGATAGACAAACACGCCTTGATTCTTTTGTCATTTAAAATACATTAGGGGTGCAAATGGTATATAATAAGACATCTTATCCAATAAAGTGTGGTTTGAGCGCATTAACTTGATAGGTCAGCCCGAGATGTCAATATGACAAGGAAATATTCCGAATTGACACAACGTATCTAGAGTACAATTTCTGACAGCGTAAAAATATCGCTTAACCAAATAGACAGTTTTTGTAAAGTATTTAAATATAAACAAAGCGAAACTCTAGTTGCGACAGCAGGAGAGAACTCTTATTAGCTGCCCGAGGTCCTTTATTAATGGCAAGTGACCAATCGCCAAAAAACTACACAGCTCATCACAAAAAAATATAACAAACACAAAACACACATGAATAAAACTGGGGTCACCGCCTTGGAAAGGTCAATGCAAAGCATTTGGGCTTAAAACCGGTTTACGGGCGCCCGAACCACACACTTGGCTCAGAATTATTCATAAAACATGTCAGTGTAAATAAAAATTAACCTCATAGCATCGCAATTCAAATTAAACAGCAATAAAAGAGATACTATTCAATTTAATTATTTGTAAAGTATTTACCATATGTTAATGTCAGTTATAATGTTATTGATATCATGCAGTTATGTTAGTCATTAGCTGGAGAACTTATAACGGTTGTACAGTTTTGAAACTTATTATCATAAATACCATAACATAAATCACTAAAAGCTGATGTGTAAGGAATACCAATATCAGAATGTGTAAGATTTACGCACTTCTTGATGCAACGTCGGATATATCGACAATAACATTTTGTCGCTAAGTGTCCTCAGCAGATATATCTATGAGCTTGTGTTTTTTTTATCTCATAAATACCATAACATCAATCACTAGCAGCTGATGGGAAAGGAATACCAATATCAGAATGTCTAAGATTTACGCACTTCTTGATGCAACGTCGGATATCTCGGCAATAACATTTGGTCGCTAAGTGTCCTCAGCAGATATATCTATAAGCTTGTGTTTTTTTTGTATCTCGAAATCCTTAATACGTACCGCACCAAGAACACAGACATGTTTATTTTAGTCGCGTAAACATAATTGTTAATGATGATACAGTTAACCAGTAGCTTACCGAGTGGTTTAAGTTACATTGTCTACGTTGACTACGTTGACAATGTGTCAACCATCCAATGCATTCAATGAGTTTAGGTAAATATGGTTGACTATTGCCTAGTTCTTTAAAATTGAATATTTCAAGATTATTGCTGTAAATACACCTTTGCAATCAAAATAGAATTAAGTATGGTGTCCGTAATTTGAACATGAAGACGACAGCGAGCTGGACGGTTGTTTACGAAAGCCATAATAACATAGCAATGTTTAGACGTGTATCAGGTACATGGGGTCTTAAAAAAATTATTTGTAGGTTTATGATATGCTTATAATAACCCACCCACAAACGTATCACATAATTACCATATCTTATCGTAAATTAGTATACATTTATGTTAATTTCTGTTCATCGATTAAAAATATAGAATCCAACATATGCCAATATTAATGTCAGCCAATGTTTACATTGTCTATGGGGTCTAAAGGTAGAAACATTTACAATTATTAAATTATTTACCTTCTGACCAGTATATATATGTTTCATTTTTACATGAATGATTACTTTTAATCCCATGCGGGAAATATACACCATGTAAAAACGCGACATTCTTAAAACACAAAACCCTTTTTTGATGAAACTACTTCTTAGAAAACGGATTGATTGTAAGATTAAATGGTTGATATACATAATGAGCTAGAATCAGTGTATTTGCTATGTTATTGTATACCGGTATAATAACTAGATGTTTGTTTAAGTAAAATGTCAGTAAAGTTAGTACGGCACTGTGTAGATGTAAATACTTGCGAAAACGGATTCACTTTTACATTTCCATAACATCGTTAGTGTTTTGATCTAGTGACTGTCCTACGATTGAGTAATTGTTAAACGTACTATTTCAGGAAATATTCCCAGTGTCTTCAATTTTCGTAGCAAATTTTATCGCATTTGTTTGGATAATAGCTGCTAAAAATTGTAAATAATGTATCTTAAAATGTTTATACAGTTTTCACATAAGTTGTTTGTTTGGAACATCATGTGTTGAACGCGATTTTGAAAAGTTCATTCCATTTGCTTTTAGCAATAATATGACTGAGGTTTAAAAGCAATAAGAGTGTTCTTTTTCTTCATTTCCCACTGCTTCGGTGGCCTCAACAATTATCTGAATTTGTTTAGGAAGTACAAATAATGTCGCTATTAGGAGATTTGGCTTAATGTAATATTAATATTGATTCTGCACGATGAACCACGTATGGAGTGCGCAAGGAAAATAACATCTCTTGCAAAATAAGAATTACAATAATATAAACATGTAATTAGGTACTCACAAAATTTTTAATGTATATTTTAAGAATGCGTTTTTTTGACCCAAATATCGTAATTTAAACTCAGTGTTATAAATTATGTTCTGATTAACGCATACTATCATACTTAACGCCCGAAACCATGCTTATTACGTGTCATTAGAAACATGTGGGTGTCCATGTCGAAACATCGACAATAAATCGGAACTGAGCATTTCGGTTTTAAGAAGTATCCAAGACGATAATCGTTCAGTACGGTTGAACCTCACCTCTATACGTTAAACTTATGGTATGAGTCCTCGTGCTAGACAAATACTAGACTGTAACGTTACATACATCATCAATTAACTCGCAGCCGCTGAAAAAGACATTTTAAAAATACACAATATTCCCAACATGTTACGGCCTCATAATTAATGAAAACAAATAAGACGTGTCGTGGAAAAATCGGGCTTAATGCATGTGCGTCAAGTGTCGACCCGGATTAGCCTATGCAGTCCGCACAGTCTAATCCGGGACGGCACTTTCCGCCTACAGTGGATTTGACTTTCTTGAAACAGAAAATACCATTGCGGAAAGTGTCGTCCTGGAATAGCCTGTGCGGACTGCACAGGCTTATCCGGGATTACACTTTACGCACATGAATTAAGCCCGGTTTTCCCTAGATACGCCACAAATCTATTCAGTTTTTTTTCACTTATACACGAAAATGAACAGCCCGTTTAAACGGAAATTTAAAACGTTGTTTCAAATGCCTGATTAAATAATTGTCTGTACAGACGTGTGTGCAAAGTTAGTCTTTTATTAGAATAAAAACATGTGAAGGAGTATTTACTTAGGCCTTTGCCATATGTAAATTGTTATCTACAGCTGACATAATAAACGTTTAATGCATGCTAATAATATATCGTTATTTTTATGATTACCCAGTAGAATTGATTTTTTCTACACGGTACATAACAGTTATTAATAAATGACACGATCACATATATTTCTTCTAACCGGATATGTATCATGTCTTATCTTACCCATACTGTATCGTCAAAACTGTGACGCACTGACGTCATTTTGTTGACATAGGAACGTATTTCCTCATTGACAATAGTAAAGTAATAAGGAAATAATGTTATTGGAGCTAACTATCATGCGCCACTAAATTACAGACAGTAAGACATGACTATGTTGGTGACATATATCAGTTTATTTTGTCAAAGACCACGCGGTTGCTATTTAATCACATATTAAATTATTCTAAATTATTCTAAATTATTCTATTAACATATTATTATTAAAGTACGACCGTTTGATTATCGTTTCTGTCTATTTCATACATTGCTAAAGAGCACAGGAACATTATATGATACGTCTAGTACGAAATAAAACTTGTAATTGGGGTACTTGTAATATTTTGTGCATTAACTGTTGTCGTCCACCTACCCTGTTCTTCTCACTTGATGTATATCTGAGCATTTGGAACATGATTTATGAAGTACAGACCGATATTTTTCAGTCATTAATTTGGGTAGGTGACGGTTAAAATGAATTATATCTGCAACTCATCAGGAAATGTCATGCCATTTCTACGCAAAAACATGTGAATATCCACCACAAAGCATCGTTGTCGACACCCGGCGGGGAGACGGGATGAGCATTGTGATCGTATCATTATTTTAATTCTGATATTATGTATCAGGGTATTAAACAGGAATGAAAGATGCATTTAAGCAATATTATAACCTAAATATGAATATGCATTTCAATGATGCATGTCAGTTTAAAGTACGACTCTTCCACGAGGCATGCTTGCTAGAAATATAGATATTTTTATTAAATATAAATACTTTTTCTTTTCGTTTTCTTTTCGTTTTATTCATTTACTGTACTTATAAAGGCAATAAAAGGTGTTCGATATTCTTGCACGACGAAATGTAAATAGTTTCGTAATCGAAGCCAACAGTATACAACTACAGTATAATTCATTTAATCGTTCAAATTGAAAACAAATTGCGATTTAATTAATTATGTTTAAGCACGTAACTCTAATTTAAAAAATAACGCTTTAATTTATACTGTTTAGTACAAAATGTGTGTATTTAACGGTTCTTCCTGTAATATTGCGATTACTTCGGTGTCAATATGTATCCTACAACATGTATATCTTATTTCACACATTCAAATGCTTATTATGCTTTTTATACCTTCTGGAAATCTAAGATTTAAAAGTTTGTTTGAGCAAAATAGTGTTTCATTAGCATACACTTTCACTATGTAAACAGTCTAATATATAAATGTCTTATGGTATATAAAATACAAAAATAAATATAACTTTTGACAAAAGTATGTAAGATTTTTATCCAGGTGGTTATTTTTGGAATTGCTGAACATAACCCTTAATACACCTAAATCGAACTAATGTTTATCCATATTTCTGCTTGTATGTTATAAATATCCACGTTGTCTGCCTACACATATATACAAGCATACAAACATTTAATTTAATAGCTTTCATTCCATTTCATAAAATTAAGTTTGCAAATACAATTTACATTACAAATTATGTGTATGGCCAATACGCGCCTCATATTTCATAATGTATAAGCTTTTTTGTTCTTGCTTAGTAGAAAAACACCGTCTTAAAAACGACCTTGACATTTCATGTGTTCTGTCATGAATTTCTTGTACAATATGTACAATTCCACATACATGTAACGATCTAGAACATGACACTTGTGTTAATTGTATGACTAGTACATGAGACAGTGTTGATTTTCTTCAAGTAAGTATATAATACCTACAACAATTGATATCGAAATGTATGGATTCTTCGTGGACATGGACATTTTTTATATATCTATAACACTCAATAATTCATATCATACCGTACATGTTTTTCTTCAGGATGTTTAAAGCTAGAACTATAATAAAACACGTGATATAATTTGCAGGCAATGGCACATTGAATGAAGATAATAGGAATTACATATATTGTATATATCTATACTATTAGTACCTTAAACACTCGTGCGTTTAAACTGCTTCTGATAGGCCTTTAAGTTAGGATTTACTTTAAACGTTATCAATGGCATTCGTCTGACACCAGAAACGTTCGTTAGTGTGGATTATGCATCTAATTTATTCTGAGTGACATGGTCAGTTCGTTAGCTTACCAAACTATAAGGAAGTATTCGATTCGGTGCAACGACCAAGTATCGTAGTGATTGAACAAACCACAAAATGATGCATCTGGATCGAAGTTAAAACATATACTGTATATAAATATACTAGCTATCCATGAGACAACATGTAAAAGATTAAAAGTTGAACCAGCCACCTCAATGTTAGTTTTCGTGCAATGTTATTGGTATGCCTCGAAATCATGTTATAAGAAGAGTTTTAGTTGATACTTGTTTTTAATTTCAGTCGCTCACAACAAAATTGTCCTTGTGTTGATCTCGTACCTTCCTACCAGTGATTACTTTTAATATTAAATGTAGTTTTTCAAGAAACATTCCCTGCGTTTTTATTTTTCGTAGAGAACTTTCTGTCATTTCTTAAGAGAATCGCTACATTAAATTGTAAAGTATTTGTCCTAAACATGCACATACTGTTTCCACTTGAGGTGTTTGTTTCGAACTTCTATGACTGAGGTCTATGTGCAATTAGATGGTTTAGCTCCTTCGTGATCTCCCACTGCTTCGGTGGACCCAACAATTGTCTGAAATTATTTATGAACTATAAATAATGGCGTTCTGATATTGTGTCAATACGGTAAATTAAGTAAGTAGAACTCAACGATAATTACATAATAATTATCTTGCAAAATAGAAGCAGTTCTTGTTATACAGATTTCCCTGTCTAGAAACGGGTGTGAATTACCTTCCAATGTTCAGAATTATCAAGTGTCAGTGTGAAATTTCGCGGTTTATTTGCTCAAAACCTATACAGTCGATTAAGTTTAAGTCCCAAAAAAAGAAATAGCAAATGAAAATGTAGCCAGAAGTTAAATGTTTGAGCAACTGGACACATATAGCGTTTTCTAATAGTTATGTTCAATACTTTTTCAGTAATATATGTTCCGATTAAAGCATCATATCCTGTCAGAATCATATTGAATCAGAATGTTGTCCTAAAATAACTCGAAATTATTATTAAATCACCATTTCGTTTTTTAGCAGTATATAAGACGAGAATCTATTTTCAATACTGTTGAACGATACCGCCAAACGCTGAACTCGTTAATATGTCCCCGTGCTACACTAATGATAGACTTTATCCGTACATACACCATGTACCCGTGCAAAACTAATGATAGACTTTAGCCGTACATACATCATCAATTAACTCACAGCCGGTGAAACAGACATTTGAAAGCTAAAAAGTACTCCAACTGGATAAGGACTCGTGGTTAATGAGAACAGATCACTTCAATAAATATATCTTTATTTAGGAAATCGCATAGCTCGAGTACACGGTAATTGTTGCACGTCATCGTAAATGCCTCATTCAGCTATTGTCTGTACACACCCAAATGTTAATTTAGTCTTAAAATAGAAATATTACAGCTTGTATTAGCTACAACTGGCATGAAAAAAGGTTGCGTATGACTGATATTGCTATATCGTCCATTATGATAAAAAAAACTCGACTCTGTATTGTGAATAACAGTTATTTACTGAGATTTTCACATATATCTCTGTTTTTATGTATATAGCATGGCTTATATTACCCGTATCGTCAATATTGTGACATACTGTCTTCATTTTATTGACAATGGATGCATTATTTTATCACTGGCAATATTTAAATAATACGGCTAGAATTGTTTAGAGCTTTCCATTACTTGCCTAAAAGCGTCACTAAATTACAGACATAAGTATGTTGGTATGATGTGTTTTTGTCAAAGATCACGCGCATTAGTTTTTAAGAACTCTTATACGAGAACTCGTACATATGAAACGATAGACATTGGATCATTGTTTTGTCAATTTCATACATCGCTGAAAAATTAAGGAACATTATAAGTCTGGTATAAAATAAAATTTGTTTCCAGGTGCATGGGGGATCCAATTTATGACGGCATGTTTTGTTTATTTTAACGTTTTACGCCTTAACCTTTCCCATCCACCGAAAATTGTCTTCCTTTTTACTTAAGAAGGACTCAGAACATGTGGAACATGATGTATAAAGTACAGACAGCTTGTTTGTTAATCAATCATTAATATGTAACAACCTATGCTCGGATCAACATTTTAAATTGTAAATTCCACATTGTCATTATGCAGCTTTATGTTTTGCAAGTGTACTTTGCTCTTTTTGTCGTGTATTTATGACATGCGTTTTCGCTAATAAATTTTAGAAAACGGCCATGATGCACTATGTATCTAACGAATCAGGAAATGTCATGCCATTTCAACAACAAAAAAACATGTGAATATCACAAGCATGGTAACCGTTGTCGACACCGACGGGAAGGGAGAGGATGTACATTGATAAAATCACTTTTTAATTATGACATTATTAATGTTGTCAGAATATTACTCATAACATATCAGCAACGTTAGATATATACATTTTCTTGATAGATGTCAGTTTATTGTACGACTATTCCATGAGACAGATGCTAGATCTACATATAATATTTATTATTACCTAACTCTCTATATGAATTATTTATCTATATATTTTTGACTGTATCCCTTAAATCATACTTGTTTTAATCCCGGTGTGAACCATTTTTTACTGTTGCCCGATCCGATGAACAGTTTCATGCGCAGAGTAATGCGCACAAACGTTTAAATTTGTCTGAATGTGTTACGTTATGTCACTGTCGCGCGCTACGTTCAGAACGAAACAAGTCCTGGAGTGGGATAGTATTGGTGGAACGTAAATTAGTTTTATTAAAATATTTATAGTGTATATACAATAGCATGCGCGATAACAATAAACGGAATGGTAGAAAAGTGTGTGTTCGAAATCTCGCACGTTACGTTTTTTTTTATTAAAGTGTGAACGATCTAGGTAATGAAAAGAAGTTACGTACTAAAACAGTAATGCCATAGGCATTTGGGGGGACAGTTAAAATGGTTGCCCTCGGTGTAAGGGATGATATTTGTAACTGTTGTCAACATTTGTAGCTGTTCCCAAAACGCATGTGAAATAACTATATAACATTAATATCCTTTTTGTTTACCTAATTGTCAGAGAATACAACAGTTATGATCATATCATCCTCGATGTTCAAACATAGCGGATTTTGATAGCCTAAGTGGTTTTATTCGATTTATAGTTATATTGTTTTCTAACATGGCCGTTTAAATGCACTCAATAATGCGAATTAATAACCATTCAACGTTCACAACAAAGCAGTTGTTTTATTGACATGTGGTGACACAGTTCCGTAATCGAAACCACCATATAGAATATAAATAACTACATAAATATATGGCATTTATATGAAATTAATTTCATACGTCTTATAATACAATAATACATAATGTTCTATTTATAAAAACAAATACATACTCACATAGTTGCTAAATATTTGATAAACCAAAATGCATGACCTGAATCCATTAATTTGTTTTTACAAATAAAAGCTTTTAGAAGAATACACTGGACATTATTTCCACAAGAGTAAATGGACAAGTATAAAACAAGGAACGTTATGACTGTACTATATAAACGCCCTCAAATTAACAAAAAAACAACAACATTTATTTATGTTATTCAGTACTAAAGTTGTGTATATTACGGCTGATCATGTGATATTGCAATTACTTCGATATCAGTATGTATCATACAACAACTGATATCACACTGTTTAAATGTTCATTATTCTAAAAACGTAACTTACAAAGTATGTAGGCCTTGATGACAAATTGAAACTGTTCTCTGTAGCTAACACCAAATTGTGTTTGCTTGTAAATAACATATGTCGACGATTCGTGTCCGAGCATGATCAAATTCACCAATGGATAGTCCCCGGGACGAGGGTAATTGCGTGTTCCATATTAAACGATTGCAGTTCATTCGATCGTCATACGAGACATAATCTATGAGTAGCTTTGTACGATGCGACAAATGTATGTTGTTATGCTACTTATGAGGACATATTAAACTAGTGAGCCAAACCAATGAATGTACGATGTTACATATTTTAATTTATATAATATTTAACAAAATGCACTTTATTTCGATATTTAATACTTCAGATCGGTAGGCAATGCACCGATTTTAGGGTATACTACACATTTTCTTTTTTTTACTAATTAATATATTTCATGAACTAATCGCGTTTGTGACTACTCCCACGTATGTTTATATAGATAATAATACGTCACATTTTAATCAGGTCGTTCTAAAAAATAATTATTTATTTACTGTGATATTTAAATAGTGATCTTGTATGGAACGCATCGACTTTGCCGTGCCAACATGGAGATGCTAATTCCAAGAAATCGTCTTTTTTTGTCGACATCTTAAGAACAGATTAAGCAATGTGATATATTTCATCTAGTACGTTATAGTACTTATTTTAGAATGATATGCGGGGTATTCTGTGTTCCAATAGTTAACACTTTTCATAATTAACACGGATGTCGAATGTAAATGCTTTGTGGTATTATTAATAACACGTATTGCATGAATTATCCCCAATAATTTTCTGACCCAACTATTTAAACATGTATCATGATCAACATTATATTACATCTCCATTGCCGAGCATTGCTAGTTTTTGTCGAGTATCGTAACACTTTGACACTGTACCGGTCGATGAGTAGGTTTGTATGCTTACGTGATCGTTCTAAACAAAACCTAATGTTTGTATGGGTAAATGTAATTTAAAAAAAAATGTTTGACATCAACCTTGAATAATGTTTAAGTGAAAAAAACAAGCTGAAATGTGAAACAGATCGACTAAAGCTATTTGTATAATTACAAAATAGAGTAAATATTTAGGTGATCATAAGCACATAACTCGACAGAAATCAAGCATATTCCAATGTAATATTTTATTGCGAATAACAAGTGTTACTTGCACCAAGACAACTTTATTTCTATGCACTTTTGGCATCAGTAATATTACTTTATGAACTACAATGGACTGCGTGACTTTCCCACCGTACCGTTACTAAATTGAACAATAATATTTCCTAAGTAGTATGCAAATTAATGCATGGATGTGGTTCTCAGTTAAACTTTGTAATTTGCAACTCACCATGTGTTACAAACATGTTCAGTGCCACATGCTGTTTATGTATTCAATTGATGATTGAACATCAATGACGACGACTAGAAGAAAGTTGGTTCATTTGATTTCCTTTAACTGAAATTTCTCAAACATAAGACATGCATTTTGTTACAATTAGTATTACATTCTTAAAATAGGTCGTATTTAATCATGTATATGGCGTCTATACCTGCACATAATACTTAAATATTAAATAGCGGGAAAGGTAAATATGTAAACTATATTGCATATTTACATTAAAACATTATTTGCCGAATGCTTAATGTTTTTGAAGTTTAAATCCGTTCATAATGAGCACCCTACCTGCAAATATGAGATAGCATCTAACGAATAAACGTATTTCGTATAGAACAACTTTTAATTGCGTCAGAATAATTATGTACATTTATAAACAAAGGAAAATGTGTACAAATGACATAATACGTCTTAAAGGTTGAATCTTCACATTGTCAGAGTAATTAATATGCGTTATTATATTTTATTTCATGCTAAGTAGTGAAATATAGAAAAATAAAAGTGAGATATATCCCTATATCACTCACAGTGAGGGACTACTTTTTAAAATCTTATTTGATTGGACAATATTTAATTATAGGTGCTGTCACCATTTGTAATACAGAATTACCAAAAAGAAAAGTAGTACAGATTAATAACATAAAATGTTAAGAATACCTCTCCGATATATTGAACTGTCTTTCCTCTGATTTTCTCTTAGATTTTCCTCAGTCGTATTGAGCCAAGGAGACTTCAACAGTCAATGTCTCGAGGGTACAAGTTTTACCCACGAGGCATTGGAGCTGGTCACCTTGATCCAAACTTAATTTTAGTATCCAAGTATTTTGTTTATCCTTTGCACTATATTAATTCCCCCATACTACACTTGCAATTGCTGTTTACTGTAGATATGAACAGTGGTCTCCCTTTGTTTATACGGACAAAAGCCCGCCGCGTAGTTGACCGCTTATACGTATCAGTTTTCGGATATACCCATATACCTATGGAACCCAAAATGTTTCGTCACAACCGGTTTCCGGTTTTCCCGAAAACCGGTTGCGACGTAATTGCAGTAAAATAAGTATCTGACAGATACTGTTGTGTTTGTGTATATACCTTCTTAAGTAAAAAATATAATATATTTTGACCTGATATGTTGCGCATTATTTTCAATATTTCCACAAAATAGTTTTTTTCGCGCTATTTCCTTTTATCTGTTACTCTGCCTAAACATAACACTGAAAGGTCGGATCGGGAACCAATTGTTTGTTATAACTGTGACGTCATCAATGTAGTACAACTGTAATTATTTCCCGAGGTTTTTTCTAAGATAGACCGATGTTATTAACTGTCGGTAAATGTCGTTACCCAGTTCATACGATGCCTGTTTTATTCTGATTATTGTCTAACACGTGTAATTTTTAATATAAGCACATTCTTTTTTATATAACATTATTTTATACGTGTTCGCAAACATATGCGAAATCGAAACCGAATTTACATAGTTTCGTGGTATAAACAAAACAACTGGTAAAGGAAAAATAAGAAGCAAAAAGAGGTGGCTTACTGAAATAAATTCAGAACCAAATAAAATAACTATCACCAGATCGTACATATGATGAACCAGTTTGAATTCTGATAGGGAAATGAAACACTTGTCTGGCGAGAAATTGACATAACTGGGTACATTGTATTATAGAATCCATCCGAACTTTCATACTTTGTTAGAAGTTTAAGATATTGTGATGCTTTCATTTTAATGCTTAAACTACGAAATTGTATTGCTTAAATGTATATAGCTGTATTAGTAATTGTGTTCAATTGTGTTTGTCCATATTTCTATACATGTAAACTTGCAAATGAACATGTATACAGTTACAATGTATGGTGATAAGTCAGCCCTTAGTTTTGAGGCCTCAAGACACTAAAGATTTTGTCAGCTTTTTCTACTACCGGATAGTAGTTGACTCCGTATACTTAGTATGTGTGTCACTTTGCTTATGAATGTGTGCGCATGTGTTTTTACAGGTTTTGTATTACAATAGTAAAAAATAATTAACCAGTTTTTACATTTGCTTTACCAAACACTGAAAAATATGGCTTAGTTGCCAAAATATTGGACAGTTTTGTACTTTCAGCTGAAGGAAGAGAATTGCCAAAAATCACCCGGAATGCTTTCCTGGAGGTCTAGCCTATTGATAAGTACAGTACACATGCTTCTCTGACTGTACCATTTGGTGAAGATGCATCCTAAATAACCATCATATACAGCCTAAATGTCCAACATACTGCAGTATATAAACTATTGATGTGAAGTTAGATGGAAAAGGAGTAAAAAAGACACCTTATTGTTCATGCATAGTGTGTTGTCTCAGAGTTGAAAACAGTGAAAGTGTGAGTAGCATTTTGTGTGCCCACAGAGAACCTTATTTTGAAAACAAAATCTTTAATTCACTCAAATAATTGCTGTTCATTATTAAATATTTTGTTGAACTGGTGTAAATGCTGTATTTAAGATTAATTGCACACTTTTTGCCATATTTGATCATTATTGTTGAGGAATTGCCTAAATAAAGCTGTCTTATTTTTAACGGGTATGTTAGTTTTTCCTCAGTTTTTCAACACGTACACGGTCAAAGTGTTACTTTCTTTTTATTTAAGTGAAATATACGTTAACGATGAAAAAAAGGATTAAGGTGAAAAAACATATAAGTCCAGGAAAACCAAGTCATTTTAGACAACAGATTATTTTTTCTATTATGTTAGCTTCAAGTTTATACTGAGCTGTAATTTCTTCTTAATTATATATAATGAAAAGAACAAACACGTTACATGGGATTATAAATATATATTAAAAATATAGCCAACGCGTTTCGACAAAGCTCATCAGGGCATAATATATATGTAACGTGTTTGTACTTTTCA
This sequence comes from Congeria kusceri, assembly GCA_027627225.1. NCBI lineage: Eukaryota > Metazoa > Mollusca > Bivalvia > Myida > Dreissenidae > Congeria > Congeria kusceri. The sequence goes on from CM051025.1 coordinate 93,353,646, forward strand.
TTCTATAAATTTCTCAATCTGGACATTTCATATATATATATATATATATATATATATATATATATATATATATATATATATATATATATATATATATAAACGCTAAACTTTCTGAAGTGACGTTTTGACGTTCGATTCCGCGCCGTTTTCCGATCGATCTGTCCTTGGTGTTGACTCCGTAGGGTTTGAACGTCCTCAGCTTGCGCTTCCATAGCTGCTCCATCGTCTTTCGGTATTCATCCGACCCGTTTAGCTTATCGAGCCCATAATCCGGAAGTCCGCAACGTTGTGGCCGTTGTGGCCATAGTCACGTGGTGAAGTATATTTTTATGGCATACATATCGAATGCCATAAAATTAGACTGAAACTGTCAACGGTGTTTTAATTAGAAGCAATCTTTCTAATGTCGGCATGCGGAAAATAAATTTGTAAAATGTGTGGTTCAGACAACATTAATCTGGTGTTATGACTGCTTCCAAGTCACACGTTCCTATACAATGCAGAATTTAATTTGTACGATTTTCTACGATGACATGTCTGCAACTTCATACTAAATAGTTGTGTAGGCTAGGCCACAACCCCAATTAAGTGAATTCTAATCTATAATCAATACAATTATTCGAATAAAGCATTTAATCAATATGCGAATATTCGAATAGGGAATTTGGTATTCGATGTGATCCCTAATACGCTCTTCATTTAAAGATAAAAAATAGTATGAGTGTAAACGAACTAATGTAACATTAATAATGAAAATATACTTTTGTGTGAGTATGACCAAATTAAGTACTATTTTAATCATTTACTATATGTATTATACATATTTATCAGGTGTGGAGTAATAATAGTGGTCCTTCACAGTATAGTGGTGATAAGTCGTCCATATTTGTTTTAAACGATTCTTACGGAATATGACTTATATCTTATCAGACACGATTTATTGGAAGAAATTGAACCAATTTACGTTTCTGTGAAGACAATATGTATTATGTGTTTGAGCGACACATGTCCGAGTTTATCTAAACAAAAAGCACGTTAATTTTTTTCGATAGTAAGACTTAGTAATAAATGTATGCGTCTTTAAATAGAAGAAGATATGAGGCATGCGGTGGGAAACCCGGGCATAATGAACGTGCGTAAAGTGTCGTTCCGGATTAGCCTGTGCAGTCCGCTTTCAGCGTACAGTGGATGTATACATGTATTTAAACTTCCTTGAAACATAAAATATCAGAATACGGAAATTGTCGTCTCGGATCACCCTGTACGGACCGCACAGGCTCCACCGAGATGACAGACACTTTGCGCATGTGCATTAAGCCCACTTTTCCCACGTCACTCCTCATAATGTTTTTCGTACTACTATTTCCATTACATTATTATACTAACTTATGAAATGCACACTTGAAAATTATTATGCAAACAATAACATATATTAAGATACGTTTTGCAGACCATGGCAGGGAACTACACATTTAATTTTTATTGAAAGCAAACAAAACATTTCATATAACAGAACCTGGCTGAACTCGGTATTTTCTGCAGGCGCAAGTAAACAGCTTCGCTGCAAGACTATCGAAACAACAGCGAAGCTGATGATTATTAATGCTTGTTTGTAAGCCCATGAAACGTGAATTATTACGGAACGAAGTACACGTGAACCCAAATAAGTATGTTAAGCATGTCATAAGCTCGATGCTAAACTGTCAATATTGGATTATTTAGCAAGAAATTCACTTTTTTTAAAACAGATACCAACTGTTGAAATGTGTTTGTAGAGTGAATAGTCAAATGAATGTGAAAATACAATGTATGATGCATATTACAGTTGATGAAAGTCAGAGAAGGTGCTGTTTCCATAGTTCATCTGATTTGTTTAAAGATGTAGTTGGTGTTGTCGCAAGCGCTCGTGAAAATATTAATTGTCTCCCTTTCCTGGGATGATATAACGCGTTATCACACCAAAATCAAACCTCTATATAATGTATAATCATGTATTATAACTCTTGGAAATATAAATGTACAACCCGGGATTGGATACGGTCACAGTATCGCTGTAAATATTATTATCATCTAGGACGTTTGCACATTTCCATTTTTATTGATCATACGTATTCCGGACATCGGAAATGTTGCACAAAATATTTGCTTCCGTACACAGACAATGTACTTCAGGCAGCGCTGTTTTCGTTTCACATATAGTGCCAATATGTATGATCTGAGCAATATTATGAACGTTATGTGTACCCTTAGTATTTTCATCACATGCAGGTATAAATGCCATCAGGAGTTTTTGAATTGTGATGGGACTCACTACTCCTAAATAAATACGTGGCTCACACCATGCTGTAAATATTCAATGATTTTTTTTTTAAAGTGCACAATGTGTATACGAAGTTGTATTCATATCTCCAAAGACTTCCATATGAATTAAATCAATCAAATGTAAATTACGAACTATACAATTTCATGCTATTCATGAAATGCAAACTATGTGTTTCATATAAAGTGACAATCCTCGTACGTAAAATATGCTAACAATCTGCCACTTACACGTGCCAGTCGCGAAACAGATGAAACTTACCCCCACTGACAAGGTGTCAATGATTTATGTAGCTAATATTTTATCTCTAAATACACTTGATTCAATTCTACAAGGCTACCCACTAATAAATACGGCTTATCATATCCATGTGTGAATAAGAAAAAAATAGATATTAAATGATGAATAATTTCCTTCTTTAAAACATTATCACTCTATGCACTTTGTCAACCTTCCAAGACACAGCGTCGTTAATTATTCATGTGATATATTTTGATTTAAAGGTGGGTCGTACTGTTGAGCACAAACAAAGTAAACCTTTCTATCATTTGTATTAAGCGTAATGACGTATGAAACCTGTAGCAAATGACAACATATATTTAACTAACTTACATGTGGAAAACATGATCGTGCGTGTGCGCAGGAGAACGACGATTCGAAACGTTGCATTGGTTGGTACTGCACCAGTTGTTAGTCCATAGTACAACACTTTTATAAAGATTAAGCTTATTTTCTAGGTCCGTGAAGTTGGCGATGAGATCTGATATCTACATGCAGCTCTGAATTCGATTATTGCATAGCTAGCTCTGAGATCTACATTCAGTTAAACATATATATTACAAGGCAAGTGGGGACTAGTGTAGAGCTGGCTCCGTATTCAGGTATTCAGCCTATGATAAAGAACACATTTGCATACAAGTACTACAAACTGTTATAACAACTATAAAATTAACAGAGAATCGAATACAGACCTGGCTCTGTAGTCAGCTCTGAATTCAGCACCACATTGCAAGCCTATGAGTGGTAACTTATTTGCGCCAGATAACTTAATGATCTTAATAAATCAACAAAAATCACAGTATCCAATACAGACCAGGCTCTGAATTCAGCACTGAATTCAGCTCCGCATTGAACGCCGATGATAGAAAACTCATTTGCGTCATACCACATCTCGCTGGTAACACACAAGAACGAAAACAGAGCTGGCTATGTTTTCAGCTCTGAATGCAGCTCCGCATTGCAAGGCTATGAGTGGTAACTTATTTGCGCCAGATGACTACATAGTATTAATAAACCAACAAGAAAACACCGAATCGAATAAAGACATGGCTCTGTATTCAGCTCTGAATTCAGCTCCCAATTGAAAGCCTATGATAAAGAACACATTTCCACGGTAGAACTACAAACACTTATAACAACTTTAAAACTAACACAAAATCGAACACAGACCTGGCTCTGTATTCAGCTCTGAATTCAGCTCCGCATTGCATGCCTATGAGTCGTAATATATTTTCGCCAGAAGACGACATAGTATTTATAAATCCTGAAAAAACACCCAATCGAATACAGACCTGGCTCTTTATTCAGCTCTGAATTAAGCTCCGCATTAAAAGCCTCTGATAGAAAACACTTTCTCCAAAAAGCTACCCTCCGTTCGAAAACAACAACATTCAAAACTAACACAGATTGAATACAGACCTGGCTCTATATTCAGCTCTGAATTCAGCTCAGCATTGAAAGCCTATGAGTATAAACTTATTTGCGCCAGATCACTACAGATCTTAACAAATCAACAAAAATCACCGTATCGAATACAGACCTGGCTCTGAATTCAGGTCTGAATTCAGCTTCGCATTGAAAGCCGACGATAGAAAACTCATTTGCGTCATACCACTTCTCGCTGCTAACTAAAAAACTAAACCATGTACTTGACACAAGAACGAATACAGAGCTGGCTCTGTATTCAGCTCTGAATTCAGCTCCGCATTGCAAGCCTATGAGTGGTAACTTATTTGCGCCAGATGACTACATAGTATTAAGAAATCAACAAGAAAACACCGTATCGAATACAGACCTGGCTCTGTATTCAGCTATGAATTCAGCTCCGCATTAAAAGCCTCTGATAGAAAACACTTTATCCCAAAATCTTCCCTCCGTAATAAAACAGCAACAACCAAAACTAACACCGAATCGAATACAGACCTGGCTCTGTATTCAGCTCTCAATTCAGATCCGCATTGACAGCCTATGATAAAGAACACATTTGCACAATAGTACTAAAAACTGTTATAACAAGTATAAGACTAACACAGAATCGAGTACAGATATGGCTCTGTAGTCAGCTCTGAATTTAGCTCCGCATTGCCAGAATAGACTGGTAAATTATTTGCGCCAGATTACTACATGATCTTAATAAATCAACAAAAATTACCGTATCGAATACAGACCTGGCTCTGAATTCAGCTCTGATTTCAGCTCCGTATTGAAAGCCGATTGTAGAAAACGCATTTGCGTCACACCAATTCTCGCTGGTAACAAAAGAACTAAACTATGTACTTAACACAAGAACGAATGCAGAGCTGGCACTGTATTCAGCTCTGAATTCATTCAGCTCCGCATTGCAAGCCTATGAGTTGTAACTTATTTGCGCCAGAGACTACATGGTATTTATAAATCAACAAGAAAACACCGTATCGAAATCAGACCTGGCTTTGTATTCAGCTCTGAATTCAGCTCGGCATTTAAAGCCTCTGACAGAAAACACTTTCTCCCAAAATCTACCCTCAGTTAGAAAACAACAACAACTAGAACTAACACCGAATCGAATACAGTCCTGGCTGTGTATTCAGCTTTGATTTCAGCTCCGCATTGAAAGACTATGATAAAGAACATATTGGTACAATAGTAGTTAATTCTTATAACAACTATAAAACTATTACAGGATCGAATACAGACTTGGCTCTGCATGCAGCTATGAATTGAGCTCCGCATTGCAAGCCTATGACTGGCAACTTATTTGCGTCAGATGACTACATAGTTTATAAATCAGCAAGAAAACACGCAATCGAATACAGACCTGGCTCTTTATTCATCTCTGAATTTAGCTCCGCATTGAAAGCCTCTGATAGAAAACACTTTCTCCAAAATTCTACCATCCGTTATAAAACAACAACAACCAAAATTAACACCGATTCGAATACAGACCTGCCTCTGTATTCAGCTCTGAATTCAGATCCGCATTGAAAGCCTATGATAACGAACACATTTGCACAATAGTACTACATACTGTTATTACAACTTTAAAATTAACAGAGAATCGAATACAGACCTGGCTCTGTATTCAGCTCTGAATTCAGCTCCGAATTGCAAGCCTATGAGTATCAACTTATTTGCGCCAGATGACTACATGGTATTAATAAATCAATAAGAAAAACACAGTATCGAATACAGATCTGGCTCTGTTTTCAGCTCTGAGTTCAGCTCCGCATTTATAGAATATGCAAGAAAACACATTTGCACGATACAACCACAGGCTGTTATAAAAACTATTTTTAAAAAACACCAGAACGAATACAGAGCTGGCTATGTATTCAGCTCTGAATTCAGCTCCGCATTCATTGCAAGCCTATGATAGAGATTACATTTGCACAAAACCACTTCAAGGTGTAATAACGACTATCAAATTAACACATGAACGAATACAGAGCTGGCACTGTATTCAGCTCTGTATTCAGCTCCGCATTGCAAGCCTCTAAGTGGTAACTTATTTGCGCCAGATCACTACATAATCTTAATAAATCAACACAATTCATCGTATTGCATACAGATCTGGCTTTGAATTCAGCTCTGTATTCAGCTCTGCATCGAAAGCCTATGAAAACTCACTTGCGTAATACCACTTCTCGCTAGTACCAAAACTCTCCACAATAACACCAGACTGAAATCAAACCTGGCTCTGAAATCAGCTCTGAATTCAGCACCGCATTGAAAGCCTATGAGTGGTAGCTTATTTGCGCCAGATGATTACATAGTATTAATAAATCAACTAGAAATCACCGTATCGAATACAGACCTGGTTCTGTATTCAGCTCTGATTTCAGCTCCGCATCGATAGCTTCTGATAGAGAAAAAGTTGGCACAATACCACCACAGGCTGTTATAAACACTATATAAATAACACCAGAACGAATACAGAACTGACTCTGTTTTCAGCTCTGAATTCAGCTTCAATTCGCAAGCCTACTATTGGCAAATTTTGCGACAGATCACAGCATGACGCTAATAAATCAACTAAACAAATCACCGTATCGAATACTGACCTGGCTCTGTATTAAACTCTGATTTCAGCTAAGCATTAAAAGCGTAGAATAGAGAACGCATTTGCACAATACCGCCGCTTGCTATTATAACAACTATGTAATTAACACAAGAACGAGTACAGAGCTGGCTCTGTATTCAGCTCAGAATTCAGCTGCGCATTGCAAGCCTTTGAGTGGTAATCTATTTGTGCAAGATGACCACATGGTATTAATAAATAAACAAGAAAAACACAGTATCGAATACAGATCTGGCTCTGTTTTCAGCTCTGAATTCAGCTCCGCATCGATAGACTATGCTAGAAAACACATTTGCAAGATACAACCACAGGCTGTTAAATAAACTATCAAAACACACCAGAACGAATACAGAGCTGGCTCTGTATTCAGCTCTGAATTCTGTTCCTCATTGCAAGCCTCTGATGCAAAACACATTTGCACAAAACTTGTTTGCGACAGATCACAACATGATGTGTGTACATGAACAAAAAAAATCACCGTATCGAACATAGACCTTGCTCTGTATTCAGCTATGAATTCAGCTCCGCACTAAAAGCCTCTGATACGAAACACTTTATCCCAAAATATATACCCTCCGTAAGCAAACAGCAACAACCAAAACTAACACCGAATCGAATACAGACCTGGCTCTGTATTCAGCTCTGAATTAAGCTCCGCATTGAAAGCCTATGATAAAGAACACATTTGCAAAATAGTACTAAAAACTGTTATAACAAGTATAAAACTAACACAGAATCGAGTACAGATATGGCTCTGTAGTCAGCTCTGAATTTAGCTCCGCATTGCCAGAATAGACTGGTAAATTATTTGCGCCAGATTACTACATGATCTTAATAAATCAACAAAAATTACCGTATCGAATACAGACCTGGCTCTGAATTCAGCTCTGATTTCAGCTCCGTATTGAAAGCCGATTGTAGAAAACGCATTTGCGTCACACCAATTCTCGCTGGTAACAAAAGAACTAAACTATGTACTTAACACAAGAACGAATGCAGAGCTGGCACTGTATTCAGCTCTGAATTCATTCAGCTCCGCATTGCAAGCCTATGAGTTGTAACTTATTTGCGCCAGAGACTACATGGTATTTATAAATCAACAAGAAAACACCGTATCGAAATCAGACCTGGCTTTGTATTCAGCTCTGAATTCAGCTCGGCATTTAAAGCCTCTGACAGAAAACACTTTCTCCCAAAATCTACCCTCAGTTAGAAAACAACAACAACTAGAACTAACACCGAATCGAATACAGTCCTGGCTGTGTATTCAGCTTTGATTTCAGCTCCGCATTGAAAGACTATGATAAAGAACATATTGGTACAATAGTAGTTAATTCTTATAACAACTATAAAACTATTACAGGATCGAATACAGACTTGGCTCTGCATGCAGCTATGAATTGAGCTCCGCATTGCAAGCCTATGACTGGCAACTTATTTGCGTCAGATGACTACATAGTTTATAAATCAGCAAGAAAACACGCAATCGAATACAGACCTGGCTCTTTATTCATCTCTGAATTTAGCTCCGCATTGAAAGCCTCTGATAGAAAACACTTTCTCCAAAATTCTACCATCCGTTATAAAACAACAACAACCAAAATTAACACCGATTCGAATACAGACCTGGCTCTGTATTCAGCTCTGAATTCAGATCCGCATTGAAAGCCTATGATAACGAACACATTTGCACAATAGTACTACATACTGTTATTACAACTTTAAAATTAACAGAGAATCGAATACAGACCTGGCTCTGTATTCAGCTCTGAATTCAGCTCCGAATTGCAAGCCTATGAGTATCAACTTATTTGCGCCAGATGACTACATGGTATTAATAAATCAATAAGAAAAACACAGTATCGAATACAGATCTGGCTCTGTTTTCAGCTCTGAGTTCAGCTCCGCATTTATAGAATATGCAAGAAAACACATTTGCACTATACAACCACAAGCTGTTATAAAAACTATTTAAAAAAAACACCAGAACGAATACAGAGCTGGCTATGTATTCAGCTCTGAATTCAGCTCCGCATTCATTGCAAGCCTATGATAGAGATTACATTTGCACAAAACCACTTCAAGGTGTAATAACAACTATCAAATTAACACATGAACGAATACAGAGCTGGCACTGTATTCAGCTCTGTATTCAGCTCCGCATTGCAAGCCTCTAAGTGGTAACTTATTTGCGCCAGATCACTACATAATCTTAATAAATCAACACAATTCATCGTATTGCATACAGATCTGGCTTTGAATTCAGCTCTGTATTCAGCTCTGCATCGAAAGCCTATGAAAACTCACTTGTGTAATACCACTTCTCGCTAGTACCAAAACTCTCCACAATAACACCGGACTGAAATCAAACCTGGCTCTGAAATCAGCTCTGAATTCAGCACCGCATTGAAAGCCTATGAGTGGTAGCTTATTTGCGCCAGATGATTACATAGTATTAATAAATCAACTAGAAATCACCGTATCGAATACAGACCTGGTTCTGTATTCAGCTCTGATTTCAGCTCCGCATCGATAGCTTCTGATAGAGAAAAAGTTGGCACAATACCACCACAGGCTGTTATAAACACTATATAAATAACACCAGAACGAATACAGAACTGACTCTGTTTTCAGCTCTGAATTCAGCTTCAATTCGCAAGCCTACTATTGGCACATTTTGCGACAGATCACAGCATGACGCTAATAAATCACCTAAACAAATCACCGTATCGAATACTGACCTGGCTCTGTATTAAACTCTGATTTCAGCTAAGCATTAAAAGCGTAGAATAGAGAACGCATTTGCACAATACCGCCGCTTGCTATTATAACAACTATGTAATTAACACAAGAACGAGTACAGAGCTGGCTCTGTATTCAGCTCAGAATTCAGCTGCGCATTGCAAGCCTTTGAGTGGTAATCTATTTGTGCAAGATGACCACATGGTATTAATAAATAAACAAGAAAAACACAGTATCGAATACAGATCTGGCTCTGTTTTCAGCTCTGAATTCAGCTCCGCATCGATAGACTATGCTAGAAAACACATTTGCAAGATACAACCACAGGCTGTTAATAAATAAACTATCAAAACACACCAGAACGAATACAGAGCTGGCTCTGTATTCAGCTCTGAATTCTGTTCCTCATTGCAAGCCTCTGATGCAAAACACATTTGCACAAAACTTGTTTGCGACAGATCACAACATGATGTGTGTACATGAACAAAAAAAATCACCGTATCGAACATAGACCTTGCTCTGTATTCAGCTATGAATTCAGCTCCGCACTAAAAGCCTCTGATACGAAACACTTTATCCCAAAATATATACCCTCCGTAAGCAAACAGCAACAACCAAAACTAACACCGAATCGAATACAGACCTGGCTCTGTATTCAGCTCTGAATTAAGCTCCGCATTGAAAGCCTATGATAAAGAACACATTTGCACAATAGTACTAAAAACTGTTATAACAAGTATAAAACTAACACAGAATCGAGTACAGATATGGCTCTGTAGTCAGCTCTGAATTTAGCTCCGCATTGCCAGAATAGACTGGTAAATTATTTGCGCCAGATTACTACATGATCTTAATAAATCAACAAAAATTACCGTATCGAATACAGACCTGGCTCTGAATTCAGCTCTGATTTCAGCTCCGTATTGAAAGCCGATTGTAGAAAACGCATTTACGTCACACCAATTCTCGCTGGTAACAAAAGAACTAAACTATGTACTTAACACAAGAACGAATGCAGAGCTGGCACTGTATTCAGCTCTGAATTCATTCAGCTCCGCATTGCAAGCCTATGAGTTGTAACTTATTTGCGCCAGAGACTACATGGTATTTATAAATCAACAAGAAAACACCGTATCGAAATCAGACCTGGCTTTGTACTCAGCTCTGAATTCAGCTCGGCATTTAAAGCCTCTGACAGAAAACACTTTCTCGCAAAATCTACCCTCAGTTAGAAAACAACAACAACTAGAACTAACACCGAATCGAATACAGTCCTGGCTGTGTATTCAGCTTTGATGTCAGCTCCGCATTGAAAGACTATGATAAAGAACATATTGGCACAATAGTAGTTAATTCTTATAACAACTATAAAACTATTACAGGATCGAATACAGACTTGGCTCTGCATGCAGCTATGAATTGAGCTCCGCATTGCAAGCCTATGACTGGCAACTTATTTGCGTCAGATGACTACATAGTTTATAAATCAGCAAGAAAACACGCAATCGAATACAGACCTGGCTCTTTATTCATCTCTGAATTTAGCTCCGCATTGAAAGCCTCTGATAGAAAACACTTTCTCCAAAATTCTACCATCCGTTATAAAACAACAACAACCAAAATTAACACCGATTCGAATACAGACCTGGCTCTGTATTCAGCTCTGAATTCAGATCCGCATTGAAAGCCTATGATAACGAACACATTTGCACAATAGTACTACATACTGTTATTACAACTTTAAAATTAACAGAGAATCGAATACAGACCTGGCTCTGTATTCAGCTCTGAATTCAGCTCCGAATTGCAAGCCTATGAGTATCAACTTATTTGCGCCAGATGACTACATGGTATTAATAAATCAATAAGAAAAACACAGTATCGAATACAGATCTGGCTCTGTTTTCAGCTCTGAGTTCAGCTCCGCATTTATAGAATATGCAAGAAAACACATTTGCACGATACAACCACAGGCTGTTATAAAAACTATTTTAAAAAAAACACCAGAACGAATACAGAGCTGGCTATGTATTCAGCTCTGAATTCAGCTCCGCATTCATTGCAAGCCTATGATAGAGATTACATTTGCACAAAACCACTTCAAGGTGTAATAACGACTATCAAATTAACACATGAACGAATACAGAGCTGGCACTGTATTCAGCTCTGTATTCAGCTCCGCATTGCAAGCCTCTAAGTGGTAACTTATTAGCGCCAGATCACTACATAATCTTAATAAATCAACACAATTCATCGTATTGCATACAGATCTGGCTTTGAATTCAGCTCTGTATTCAGCTCTGCATCGAAAGCCTATGAAAACTCACTTGTGTAATACCACTTCTCGCTAGTACCAAAACTCTCCACAATAACACCGGACTGAAATCAAACCTGGCTCTGAAATCAGCTCTGAATTCAGCACCGCATTGAAAGCCTATGAGTGGTAGCTTATTTGCGCCAGATGATTACATAGTATTAATAAATCAACTAGAAATCACCGTATCGAATACAGACCTGGTTCTGTATTCAGCTCTGATTTCAGCTCCGCATCGATAGCTTCTGATAGAGAAAAAGTTGGCACAATACCACCACAGGCTGTTATAAACACTATATAAATAACACCAGAACGAATACAGAACTGACTCTGTTTTCAGCTCTGAATTCAGCTTCAATTCGCAAGCCTACTATTGGCACATTTTGCGACAGATCACAGCATGACGCTAATAAATCACCTAAACAAATCACCGTATCGAATACTGACCTGGCTCTGTATTAAACTCTGATTTCAGCTAAGCATTAAAAGCGTAGAATAGAGAACGCATTTGCACAATACCGCCGCTTGCTATTATAACAACTATGTAATTAACACAAGAACGAGTACAGAGCTGGCTCTGTATTCAGCTCAGAATTCAGCTGCGCATTGCAAGCCTTTGAGTGGTAATCTATTTGTGCAAGATGACCACATGGTATTAATAAATAAACAAGAAAAACACAGTATCGAATACAGATCTGGCTCTGTTTTCAGCTCTGAATTCAGCTCCGCATCGATAGACTATGCTAGAAAACACATTTGCAAGATACAACCACAGGCTGTTAATAAATAAACTATCAAAACACACCAGAACGAATACAGAGCTGGCTCTGTATTCAGCTCTGAATTCTGTTCCTCATTGCAAGCCTCTGATGCAAAACACATTTGCACAAAACTTGTTTGCGACAGATCACAACATGATGTGTGTACATGAACAAAAAAAATCACCGTATCGAACATAGACCTTGCTCTGTATTCAGCTATGAATTCAGCTCCGCACTAAAAGCCTCTGATACGAAACACTTTATCCCAAAATATATACCCTCCGTAAGCAAACAGCAACAACCAAAACTAACACCGAATCGAATACAGACCTGGCTCTGTATTCAGCTCTGAATTAAGCTCCGCATTGAAAGCCTATGATAAAGAACACAGTTGCACAATAGTACTAAAAACTGTTATAACAAGTATAAAACTAACACAGAATCGAGTACAGATATGGCTCTGTAGTCAGCTCTGAATTTAGCTCCGCATTGCCAGAATAGACTGGTAAATTATTTGCGCCAGATTACTACATGATCTTAATAAATCAACAAAAATTACCGTATCGAATACAGACCTGGCTCTGAATTCAGCTCTGATTTCAGCTCCGTATTGAAAGCCGATTGTAGAAAACGCATTTACGTCACACCAATTCTCGCTGGTAACAAAAGAACTAAACTATGTACTTAACACAAGAACGAATGCAGAGCTGGCACTGTATTCAGCTCTGAATTCATTCAGCTCCGCATTGCAAGCCTATGAGTGGTAACTTATTTGCGCCAGAGACTACATGGTATTTATAAATCAACAAGAAAACACCGTATCGAAATCAGACCTGGCTTTGTACTCAGCTCTGAATTCAGCTCGGCATTTAAAGCCTCTGACAGAAAACACTTTCTCGCAAAATCTACCCTCAGTTAGAAAACAACAACAACTAGAACTAACACCGAATCGAATACAGTCCTGGCTGTGTATTCAGCTTTGATGTCAGCTCCGCATTGAAAGACTATGATAAAGAACATATTGGCACAATAGTAGTTAATTCTTATAACAACTATAAAACTATTACAGGATCGAATACAGACTTGGCTCTGCATGCAGCTATGAATTGAGCTCCGCATTGCAAGCCTATGACTGGCAACTTATTTGCGTCAGATGACTACATAGTTTATAAATCAGCAAGAAAACACGCAATCGAATACAGACCTGGCTCTTTATTCATCTCTGAATTTAGCTCCGCATTGAAAGCCTCTGATAGAAAACACTTTCTCCAAAATTCTACCATCCGTTATAAAACAACAACAACCAAAATTAACACCGATTCGAATACAGACCTGGCTCTGTATTCAGCTCTGAATTCAGATCCGCATTGAAAGCCTATGATAACGAACACATTTGCACAATAGTACTACATACTGTTATTACAACTTTAAAATTAACAGAGAATCGAATACAGACCTGGCTCTGTATTCAGCTCTGAATTCAGCTCCGAATTGCAAGCCTATGAGTATCAACTTATTTGCGCCAGATGACTACATGGTATTAATAAATCAATAAGAAAAACACAGTATCGAATACAGATCTGGCTCTGTTTTCAGCTCTGAGTTCAGCTCCGCATTTATAGAATATGCAAGAAAACACATTTGCACGATACAACCACAGGCTGTTATAAAAACTATTTAAAAAAAAACACCAGAACGAATACAGAGCTGGCTATGTATTCAGCTCTGAATTCAGCTCCGCATTCATTGCAAGCCTATGATAGAGATTACATTTGCACAAAACCACTTCAAGGTGTAATAACGACTATCAAATTAACACATGAACGAATACAGAGCTGGCACTGTATTCAGCTCTGTATTCAGCTCCGCATTGCAAGCCTCTAAGTGGTAACTTATTAGCGCCAGATCACTACATAATCTTAATAAATCAACACAATTCATCGTATTGCATACAGATCTGGCTTTGAATTCAGCTCTGTATTCAGCTCTGCATCGAAAGCCTATGAAAACTCACTTGTGTAATACCACTTCTCGCTAGTACCAAAACTCTCCACAATAACACCGGACTGAAATCAAACCTGGCTCTGAAATCAGCTCTGAATTCAGCACCGCATTGAAAGCCTATGAGTGGTAGCTTATTTGCGCCAGATGATTACATAGTATTAATAAATCAACTAGAAATCACCGTATCGAATACAGACCTGGTTCTGTATGCAGCTCTGATTTCAGCTCCGCATCGATAGCTTCTGATAGAGAAAAAGTTGGCACAATACCACCACAGGCTGTTATAAACACTATATAAATAACACCAGAACGAATACAGAACTGACTCTGTTTTCAGCTCTGAATTCAGCTTCAATTCGCAAGCCTACTATTGGCACATTTTGCGACAGATCACAGCATGACGCTAATAAATCACCTAAACAAATCACCGTATCGATTACTGACCTGGCTCTGTATTAAACTCTGATTTCAGCTAAGCATTAAAAGCGTAGAATAGAGAACGCATTTGCACAATACCGCCGCTTGCTATTATAACAACTATGTAATTAACACAAGAACGAGTACAGAGCTGGCTCTGTATTCAGCTCAGAATTCAGCTGCGCATTGCAAGCCTTTGAGTGGTAATCTATTTGTGCAAGATGACCACATGGTATTAATAAATAAACAAGAAAAACACAGTATCGAATACAGATCTGGCTCTGTTTTCAGCTCTGAATTCAGCTCCGCATCGATAGACTATGCTAGAAAACACATTTGCAAGATACAACCACAGGCTGTTAAATAAACTATCAAAACACACCAGAACGAATACAGAGCTGGCTCTGTATTCAGCTCTGAATTCTGTTCCTCATTGCAAGCCTCTGATGCAAAACACATTTGCACAAAACTTGTTTGCGACAGATCACAACATGATGTGTGTACATGAACAAAAAAAATCACCGTATCGAACATAGACCTTGCTCTGTATTCAGCTATGAATTCAGCTCCGCACTAAAAGCCTCTGATACGAAACACTTTATCCCAAAATATATACCCTCCGTAAGCAAACAGCAACAACCAAAACTAACACCGAATCGAATACAGACCTGGCTCTGTATTCAGCTCTGAATTAAGCTCCGCATTGAAAGCCTATGATAAAGAACACATTTGCACAATAGTACTAAAAACTGTTATAACAAGTATAAAACTAACACAGAATCGAGTACAGATATGGCTCTGTAGTCAGCTCTGAATTTAGCTCCGCATTGCCAGAATAGACTGGTAAATTATTTGCGCCAGATTACTACATGATCTTAATAAATCAACAAAAATTACCGTATCGAATACAGACCTGGCTCTGAATTCAGCTCTGATTTCAGCTCCGTATTGAAAGCCGATTGTAGAAAACGCATTTGCGTCACACCAATTCTCGCTGGTAACAAAAGAACTAAACTATGTACTTAACACAAGAACGAATGCAGAGCTGGCACTGTATTCAGCTCTGAATTCATTCAGCTCCGCATTGCAAGCCTATGAGTTGTAACTTATTTGCGCCAGAGACTACATGGTATTTATAAATCAACAAGAAAACACCGTATCGAAATCAGACCTGGCTTTGTATTCAGCTCTGAATTCAGCTCGGCATTTAAAGCCTCTGACAGAAAACACTTTCTCGCAAAATCTACCCTCAGTTAGAAAACAACAACAACTAGAACTAACACCGAATCGAATACAGTCCTGGCTGTGTATTCAGCTTTGATGTCAGCTCCGCATTGAAAGACTATGATAAAGAACATATTGGCACAATAGTAGTTAATTCTTATAACAACTATAAAACTATTACAGGATCGAATACAGACTTGGCTCTGCATGCAGCTATGAATTGAGCTCCGCATTGCAAGCCTATGACTGGCAACTTATTTGCGTCAGATGACTACATAGTTTATAAATCAGCAAGAAAACACGCAATCGAATACAGACCTGGCTCTTTATTCATCTCTGAATTTAGCTCCGCATTGAAAGCCTCTGATAGAAAACACTTTCTCCAAAATTCTACCATCAGTTATAAAACAACAACAACCAAAATTAACACCGATTCGAATACAGACCTGGCTCTGTATTCAGCTCTGAATTCAGATCCGCATTGAAAGCCTATGATAACGAACACATTTGCACAATAGTACTACATACTGTTATTACAACTTTAAAATTAACAGAGAATCGAATACAGACCTGGCTCTGTATTCAGCTCTGAATTCAGCTCCGAATTGCAAGCCTATGAGTATCAACTTATTTGCGCCAGATGACTACATGGTATTAATAAATCAATAAGAAAAACACAGTATCGAATACAGATCTGGCTCTGTTTTCAGCTCTGAGTTCAGCTCCGCATTTATAGAATATGCAAGAAAACACATTTGCACGATACAACCACAGGCTGTTATAAAAACTATTTAAAAAAAAACACCAGAACGAATACAGAGCTGGCTATGTATTCAGCTCTGAATTCAGCTCCGCATTCATTGCAAGCCTATGATAGAGATTACATTTGCACAAAACCACTTCAAGGTGTAATAACGACTATCAAATTAACACATGAACGAATACAGAGCTGGCACTGTATTCAGCTCTGTATTCAGCTCCGCATTGCAAGCCTCTAAGTGGTAACTTATTAGCGCCAGATCACTACATAATCTTAATAAATCAACACAATTCATCGTATTGCATACAGATCTGGCTTTGAATTCAGCTCTGTATTCAGCTCTGCATCGAAAGCCTATGAAAACTCACTTGTGTAATACCACTTCTCGCTAGTACCAAAACTCTCCACAATAACACCGGACTGAAATCAAACCTGGCTCTGAAATCAGCTCTGAATTCAGCACCGCATTGAAAGCCTATGAGTGGTAGCTTATTTGCGCCAGATGATTACATAGTATTAATAAATCAACTAGAAATCACCGTATCGAATACAGACCTGGTTCTGTATTCAGCTCTGATTTCAGCTCCGCATCGATAGCTTCTGATAGAGAAAAAGTTGGCACAATACCACCACAGGCTGTTATAAACACTATATAAATAACACCAGAACGAATACAGAACTGACTCTGTTTTCAGCTCTGAATTCAGCTTCAATTCGCAAGCCTACTATTGGCACATTTTGCGACAGATCACAGCATGACGCTAATAAATCACCTAAACAAATCACCGTATCGAATACTGACCTGGCTCTGTATTAAACTCTGATTTCAGCTAAGCATTAAAAGCGTAGAATAGAGAACGCATTTGCACAATACCGCCGCTTGCTATTATAACAACTATGTAATTAACACAAGAACGAGTACAGAGCTGGCTCTGTATTCAGCTCAGAATTCAGCTGCGCATTGCAAGCCTTTGAGTGGTAATCTATTTGTGCAAGATGACCACATGGTATTAATAAATAAACAAGAAAAACACAGTATCGAATACAGATCTGGCTCTGTTTTCAGCTCTGAATTCAGCTCCGCATCGATAGACTATGCTAGAAAACACATTTGCAAGATACAACCACAGGCTGTTAATAAATAAACTATCAAAACACACCAGAACGAATACAGAGCTGGCTCTGTATTCAGCTCTGAATTCTGTTCCTCATTGCAAGCCTCTGATGCAAAACACATTTGCACAAAACTTGTTTGCGACAGATCACAACATGATGTGTGTACATGAACAAAAAAAATCACCGTATCGAACATAGACCTTGCTCTGTATTCAGCTATGAATTCAGCTCCGCACTAAAAGCCTCTGATACGAAACACTTTATCCCAAAATATATACCCTCCGTAAGCAAACAGCAACAACCAAAACTAACACCGAATCGAATACAGACCTGGCTCTGTATTCAGCTCTGAATTAAGCTCCGCATTGAAAGCCTATGATAAAGAACACATTTGCACAATAGTACTAAAAACTGTTATAACAAGTATAAAACTAACACAGAATCGAGTACAGATATGGCTCTGTAGTCAGCTCTGAATTTAGCTCCGCATTGCCAGAATAGACTGGTAAATTATTTGCGCCAGATTACTACATGATCTTAATAAATCAACAAAAATTACCGTATCGAATACAGACCTGGCTCTGAATTCAGCTCTGATTTCAGCTCCGTATTGAAAGCCGATTGTAGAAAACGCATTTGCGTCACACCAATTCTCGCTGGTAACAAAAGAACTAAACTATGTACTTAACACAAGAACGAATGCAGAGCTGGCACTGTATTCAGCTCTGAATTCATTCAGCTCCGCATTGCAAGCCTATGAGTTGTAACTTATTTGCGCCAGAGACTACATGGTATTTATAAATCAACAAGAAAACACCGTATCGAAATCAGACCTGGCTTTGTATTCAGCTCTGAATTCAGCTCGGCATTTAAAGCCTCTGACAGAAAACACTTTCTCCCAAAATCTACCCTCAGTTAGAAAACAACAACAACTAGAACTAACACCGAATCGAATACAGTCCTGGCTGTGTATTCAGCTTTGATTTCAGCTCCGCATTGAAAGACTATGATAAAGAACATATTGGCACAATAGTAGTTAATTCTTATAACAACTATAAAACTATTACAGGATCGAATACAGACTTGGCTCTGCATGCAGCTATGAATTGAGCTCCGCATTGCAAGCCTATGACTGGCAACTTATTTGCGTCAGATGACTACATAGTTTATAAATCAGCAAGAAAACACGCAATCGAATACAGACCTGGCTCTTTATTCATCTCTGAATTTAGCTCCGCATTGAAAGCCTCTGATAGAAAACACTTTCTCCAAAATTCTACCATCCGTTATAAAACAACAACAACCAAAATTAACACCGATTCGAATACAGACCTGGCTCTGTATTCAGCTCTGAATTCAGATCCGCATTGAAAGCCTATGATAACGAACACATTTGCACAATAGTACTACATACTGTTATTACAACTTTAAAATTAACAGAGAATCGAATACAGACCTGGCTCTGTATTCAGCTCTGAATTCAGCTCCGAATTGCAAGCCTATGAGTATCAACTTATTTGCGCCAGATGACTACATGGTATTAATAAATCAATAAGAAAAACACAGTATCGAATACAGATCTGGCTCTGTTTTCAGCTCTGAGTTCAGCTCCGCATTTATAGAATATGCAAGAAAACACATTTGCACGATACAACCACAGGCTGTTATAAAAACTATTTTAAAAAAAACACCAGAACGAATACAGAGCTGGCTATGTATTCAGCTCTGAATTCAGCTCCGCATTCATTGCAAGCCTATGATAGAGATTACATTTGCACAAAACCACTTCAAGGTGTAATAACGACTATCAAATTAACACATGAACGAATACAGAGCTGGCACTGTATTCAGCTCTGTATTCAGCTCCGCATTGCAAGCCTCTAAGTGGTAACTTATTAGCGCCAGATCACTACATAATCTTAATAAATCAACACAATTCATCGTATTGCATACAGATCTGGCTTTGAATTCAGCTCTGTATTCAGCTCTGCATCGAAAGCCTATGAAAACTCACTTGCGTAATACCACTTCTCGCTAGTACCAAAACTCTCCACAATAACACCAGACTGAAATCAAACCTGGCTCTGAAATCAGCTCTGAATTCAGCACCGCATTGAAAGCCTATGAGTGGTAGCTTATTTGCGCCAGATGATTACATAGTATTAATAAATCAACTAGAAATCACCGTATCGAATACAGACCTGGTTCTGTATTCAGCTCTGATTTCAGCTCCGCATCGATAGCTTCTGATAGAGAAAAAGTTGGCACAATACCACCACAGGCTGTTATAAACACTATATAAATAACACCAGAACGAATACAGAACTGACTCTGTTTTCAGCTCTGAATTCAGCTTCAATTCGCAAGCCTACTATTGGCAAATTTTGCGACAGATCACAGCATGACGCTAATAAATCACCTAAACAAATCACCGTATCGAATACTGACCTGGCTCTGTATTAAACTCTGATTTCAGCTAAGCATTAAAAGCGTAGAATAGAGAACGCATTTGCACAATACCGCCGCTTGCTATTATAACAACTATGTAATTAACACAAGAACGAGTACAGAGCTGGCTCTGTATTCAGCTCAGAATTCAGCTGCGCATTGCAAGCCTTTGAGTGGTAATCTATTTGTGCAAGATGACCACATGGTATTAATAAATAAACAAGAAAAACACAGTATCGAATACAGATCTGGCTCTGTTTTCAGCTCTGAATTCAGCTCCGCATCGATAGACTATGCTAGAAAACACATTTGCAAGATACAACCACAGGCTGTTAATAAATAAACTATCAAAACACACCAGAACGAATACAGAGCTGGCTCTGTATTCAGCTCTGAATTCTGTTCCTCATTGCAAGCCTCTGATGCAAAACACATTTGCACAAAACTTGTTTGCGACAGATCACAACATGATGTGTGTACATGAACAAAAAAAATCACCGTATCGAACATAGACCTTGCTCTGTATTCAGCTATGAATTCAGCTCCGCACTAAAAGCCTCTGATACGAAACACTTTATCCCAAAATATATACCCTCCGTAAGCAAACAGCAACAACCAAAACTAACACCGAATCGAATACAGACCTGGCTCTGTATTCAGCTCTGAATTAAGCTCCGCATTGAAAGCCTATGATAAAGAACACATTTGCACAATAGTACTAAAAACTGTTATAACAAGTATAAAACTAACACAGAATCGAGTACAGATATGGCTCTGTAGTCAGCTCTGAATTTAGCTCGGCATTGCCAGAATAGACTGGTAAATTATTTGCGCCAGATTACTACATGATCTTAATAAATCAACAAAAATTACCGTATCGAATACAGACCTGGCTCTGAATTCAGCTCTGATTTCAGCTCCGTATTGAAAGCCGATTGTAGAAAACGCATTTGCGTCACACCAATTCTCGCTGGTAACAAAAGAACTAAACTATGTACTTAACACAAGAACGAATGCAGAGCTGGCACTGTATTCAGCTCTGAATTCATTCAGCTCCGCATTGCAAGCCTATGAGTTGTAACTTATTTGCGCCAGAGACTACATGGTATTTATAAATCAACAAGAAAACACCGTATCGAAATCAGACCTGGCTTTGTATTCAGCTCTGAATTCAGCTCGGCATTTAAAGCCTCTGACAGAAAACACTTTCTCGCAAAATCTACCCTCAGTTAGAAAACAACAACAACTAGAACTAACACCGAATCGAATACAGTCCTGGCTGTGTATTCAGCTTTGATGTCAGCTCCGCATTGAAAGACTATGATAAAGAACATATTGGCACAATAGTAGTTAATTCTTATAACAACTATAAAACTATTACAGGATCGAATACAGACTTGGCTCTGCATGCAGCTATGAATTGAGCTCCGCATTGCAAGCCTATGACTGGCAACTTATTTGCGTCAGATGACTACATAGTTTATAAATCAGCAAGAAAACACGCAATCGAATACAGACCTGGCTCTTTATTCATCTCTGAATTTAGCTCCGCATTGAAAGCCTCTGATAGAAAACACTTTCTCCAAAATTCTGCCATCCGTTATAAAACAACAACAACCAAAATTAACACCGATTCGAATACAGACCTGGCTCTGTATTCAGCTCTGAATTCAGATCCGCATTGAAAGCCTATGATAACGAACACATTTGCACAATAGTACTACATACTGTTATTACAACTTTAAAATTAACAGAGAATCGAATACAGACCTGGCTCTGTATTCAGCTCTGAATTCAGCTCCGAATTGCAAGCCTATGAGTATCAACTTATTTGCGCCAGATGACTACATGGTATTAATAAATCAATAAGAAAAACACAGTATCGAATACAGATCTGGCTCTGTTTTCAGCTCTGAGTTCAGCTCCGCATTTATAGAATATGCAAGAAAACACATTTGCACGATACAACCACAGGCTGTTATAAAAACTATTTTAAAAAAAACACCAGAACGAATACAGAGCTGGCTATGTATTCAGCTCTGAATTCAGCTCCGCATTCATTGCAAGCCTATGATAGAGATTACATTTGCACAAAACCACTTCAAGGTGTAATAACGACTATCAAATTAACACATGAACGAATACAGAGCTGGCACTGTATTCAGCTCTGTATTCAGCTCCGCATTGCAAGCCTCTAAGTGGTAACTTATTAGCGCCAGATCACTACATAATCTTAATAAATCAACACAATTCATCGTATTGCATACAGATCTGGCTTTGAATTCAGCTCTGTATTCAGCTCTGCATCGAAAGCCTATGAAAACTCACTTGTGTAATACCACTTCTCGCTAGTACCAAAACTCTCCACAATAACACCAGACTGAAATCAAACCTGGCTCTGAAATCAGCTCTGAATTCAGCACCGCATTGAAAGCCTATGAGTGGTAGCTTATTTGCGCCAGATGATTACATAGTATTAATAAATCAACTAGAAATCACCGTATCGAATACAGACCTGGTTCTGTATTCAGCTCTGATTTCAGCTCCGCATCGATAGCTTCTGATAGAGAAAAAGTTGGCACAATACCACCACAGGCTGTTATAAACACTATATAAATAACACCAGAACGAATACAGAACTGACTCTGTTTTCAGCTCTGAATTCAGCTTCAATTCGCAAGCCTACTATTGGCACATTTTGCGACAGATCACAGCATGACGCTAATAAATCACCTAAACAAATCACCGTATCGAATACTGACCTGGCTCTGTATTAAACTCTGATTTCAGCTAAGCATTAAAAGCGTAGAATAGAGAACGCATTTGCACAATACCGCCGCTTGCTATTATAACAACTATGTAATTAACACAAGAACGAGTACAGAGCTGGCTCTGTATTCAGCTCAGAATTCAGCTGCGCATTGCAAGCCTTTGAGTGGTAATCTATTTGTGCAAGATGACCACATGGTATTAATAAATAAACAAGAAAAACACAGTATCGAATACAGATCTGGCTCTGTTTTCAGCTCTGAATTCAGCTCCGCATCGATAGACTATGCTAGAAAACACATTTGCAAGATACAACCACAGGCTGTTAAATAAACTATCAAAACACACCAGAACGAATACAGAGCTGGCTCTGTATTCAGCTCTGAATTCTGTTCCTCATTGCAAGCCTCTGATGCAAAACACATTTGCACAAAACTTGTTTGCGACAGATCACAACATGATGTGTGTACATGAACAAAAAAAATCACCGTTTCGAACATAGACCTTGCTCTGTATTCAGCTATGAATTCAGCTCCGCACTAAAAGCCTCTGATACGAAACACTTTATCCCAAAATATATACCCTCCGTAAGCAAACAGCAACAACCAAAACTAACACCGAATCGAATACAGACCTGGCTCTGTATTCAGCTCTGAATTAAGCTCCGCATTGAAAGCCTATGATAAAGAACACATTTGCACAATAGTACTAAAAACTGTTATAACAAGTATAAAACTAACACAGAATCGAGTACAGATATGGTTCTGTAGTCAGCTCTGAATTTAGCTCCGCATTGCCAGAATAGACTGGTAAATTATTTGCGCCAGATTACTACATGATCTTAATAAATCAACAAAAATTACCGTATCGAATACAGACCTGGCTCTGAATTCAGCTCTGATTTCAGCTCCGTATTGAAAGCCGATTGTAGAAAACGCATTTACGTCACACCAATTCTCGCTGGTAACAAAAGAACTAAACTATGTACTTAACACAAGAACGAATGCAGAGCTGGCACTGTATTCAGCTCTGAATTCATTCAGCTCCGCATTGCAAGCCTATGAGTTGTAACTTATTTGCGCCAGAGACTACATGGTATTTATAAATCAACAAGAAAACACCGTATCGAAATCAGACCTGGCTTTGTATTCAGCTCTGAATTCAGCTCGGCATTTAAAGCCTCTGACAGAAAACACTTTCTCGCAAAATCTACCCTCAGTTAGAAAACAACAACAACTAGAACTAACACCGAATCGAATACAGTCCTGGCTGTGTATTCAGCTTTGATGTCAGCTCCGCATTGAAAGACTATGATAAAGAACATATTGGCACAATAGTAGTTAATTCTTATAACAACTATAAAACTATTACAGGATCGAATACAGACTTGGCTCTGCATGCAGCTATGAATTGAGCTCCGCATTGCAAGCCTATGACTGGCAACTTATTTGCGTCAGATGACTACATAGTTTATAAATCAGCAAGAAAACACGCAATCGAATACAAACCTGGCTCTTTATTCATCTCTGAATTTAGCTCCGCATTGAAAGCCTCTGATAGAAAACACTTTCTCCAAAATTCTACCATCCGTTATAAAACAACAACAACCAAAATTAACACCGATTCGAATACAGACCTGGCTCTGTATTCAGCTCTGAATTCAGATCCGCATTGAAAGCCTATGATAACGAACACATTTGCACAATAGTACTACATACTGTTATTACAACTTTAAAATTAACAGAGAATCGAATACAGACCTGGCTCTGTATTCAGCTCTGAATTCAGCTCCGAATTGCAAGCCTATGAGTATCAACTTATTTGCGCCAGATGACAACATGGTATTAATAAATCAATAAGAAAAACACAGTATCGAATACAGATCTGGCTCTGTTTTCAGCTCTGAGTTCAGCTCCGCATTTATAGAATATGCAAGAAAACACATTTGCACGATACAACCACAGGCTGTTATAAAAATTATTTAAAAAAAACACCAGAACGAATACAGAGCTGGCTATGTATTCAGCTCTGAATTCAGCTCCGCATTCATTGAAAGCCTATGATAGAGATTACATTTGCACAAAACCACTTCAAGGTGTAATAACGACTATCAAATTAACACATGAACGAATACAGAGCTGGCACTGTATTCAGCTCTGTATTCAGCTCCGCATTGCAAGCCTCTAAGTGGTAACTTATTAGCGCCAGATCACTACATAATCTTAATAAATCAACACAATTCATCGTATTGCATACAGATCTGGCTTTGAATTCAGCTCTGTATTCAGCTCTGCATCGAAAGCCTATGAAAACTCACTTGCGTAATACCACTTCTCGCTAGTACCAAAACTCTCCACAATAACACCAGACTGAAATCAAACCTGGCTCTGAAATCAGCTCTGAATTCAGCACCGCATTGAAAGCCTATGAGTGGTAGCTTATTTGCGCCAGATGATTACATAGTATTAATAAATCAACTAGAAATCACCGTATCGAATACAGACCTGGTTCTGTATTCAGCTCTGATTTCAGCTCCGCATCGATAGCTTCTGATAGAGAAAAAGTTGGCACAATACCACCACAGGCTGTTATAAACACTATATAAATAACACCAGAACGAATACAGAACTGACTCTGTTTTCAGCTCTGAATTCAGCTTCAATTCGCAAGCCTACTATTGGCAAATTTTGCGACAGATCACAGCATGACGCTAATAAATCACCTAAACAAATCACCGTATCGAATACTGACCTGGCTCTGTATTAAACTCTGATTTCAGCTAAGCATTAAAAGCGTAGAATAGAGAACGCATTTGCACAATACCGCCGCTTGCTATTATAACAACTATGTAATTAACACAAGAACGAGTACAGAGCTGGCTCTGTATTCAGCTCAGAATTCAGCTGCGCATTGCAAGCCTTTGAGTGGTAATCTATTTGTGCAAGATGACCACATGGTATTAATAAATAAACAAGAAAAACACAGTATCGAATACAGATCTGGCTCTGTTTTCAGCTCTGAATTCAGCTCCGCATCGATAGACTATGCTAGAAAACACATTTGCAAGATACAACCACAGGCTGTTAAATAAACTATCAAAACACACCAGAACGAATACAGAGCTGGCTCTGTATTCAGCTCTGAATTCTGTTCCTCATTGCAAGCCTCTGATGCAAAACACATTTGCACAAAACTTGTTTGCGACAGATCACAACATGATGTGTGTACATGAACAAAAAAAATCACCGTTTCGAACATAGACCTTGCTCTGTATTCAGCTATGAATTCAGCTCCGCACTAAAAGCCTCTGATACGAAACACTTTATCCCAAAATATATACCCTCCGTAAGCAAACAGCAACAACCAAAACTAACACCGAATCGAATACAGACCTGGCTCTGTATTCAGCTCTGAATTAAGCTCCGCATTGAAAGCCTATGATAAAGAACACATTTGCACAATAGTACTAAAAACTGTTATAACAAGTATAAAACTAACACAGAATCGAGTACAGATATGGTTCTGTAGTCAGCTCTGAATTTAGCTCCGCATTGCCAGAATAGACTGGTAAATTATTTGCGCCAGATTACTACATGATCTTAATAAATCAACAAAAATTACCGTATCGAATACAGACCTGGCTCTGAATTCAGCTCTGATTTCAGCTCCGTATTGAAAGCCGATTGTAGAAAACGCATTTACGTCACACCAATTCTCGCTGGTAACAAAAGAACTAAACTATGTACTTAACACAAGAACGAATGCAGAGCTGGCACTGTATTCAGCTCTGAATTCATTCAGCTCCGCATTGCAAGCCTATGAGTTGTAACTTATTTGCGCCAGAGACTACATGGTATTTATAAATCAACAAGAAAACACCGTATCGAAATCAGACCTGGCTTTGTATTCAGCTCTGAATTCAGCTCGGCATTTAAAGCCTCTGACAGAAAACACTTTCTCGCAAAATCTACCCTCAGTTAGAAAACAACAACAACTAGAACTAACACCGAATCGAATACAGTCCTGGCTGTGTATTCAGCTTTGATGTCAGCTCCGCATTGAAAGACTATGATAAAGAACATATTGGCACAATAGTAGTTAATTCTTATAACAACTATAAAACTATTACAGGATCGAATACAGACTTGGCTCTGCATGCAGCTATGAATTGAGCTCCGCATTGCAAGCCTATGACTGGCAACTTATTTGCGTCAGATGACTACATAGTTTATAAATCAGCAAGAAAACACGCAATCGAATACAAACCTGGCTCTTTATTCATCTCTGAATTTAGCTCCGCATTGAAAGCCTCTGATAGAAAACACTTTCTCCAAAATTCTACCATCCGTTATAAAACAACAACAACCAAAATTAACACCGATTCGAATACAGACCTGGCTCTGTATTCAGCTCTGAATTCAGATCCGCATTGAAAGCCTATGATAACGAACACATTTGCACAATAGTACTACATACTGTTATTACAACTTTAAAATTAACAGAGAATCGAATACAGACCTGGCTCTGTATTCAGCTCTGAATTCAGCTCCGAATTGCAAGCCTATGAGTATCAACTTATTTGCGCCAGATGACAACATGGTATTAATAAATCAATAAGAAAAACACAGTATCGAATACAGATCTGGCTCTGTTTTCAGCTCTGAGTTCAGCTCCGCATTTATAGAATATGCAAGAAAACACATTTGCACGATACAACCACAGGCTGTTATAAAAATTATTTAAAAAAAACACCAGAACGAATACAGAGCTGGCTATGTATTCAGCTCTGAATTCAGCTCCGCATTCATTGAAAGCCTATGATAGAGATTACATTTGCACAAAACCACTTCAAGGTGTAATAACGACTATCAAATTAACACATGAACGAATACAGAGCTGGCACTGTATTCAGCTCTGTATTCAGCTCCGCATTGCAAGCCTCTAAGTGGTAACTTATTAGCGCCAGATCACTACATAATCTTAATAAATCAACACAATTCATCGTATTGCATACAGATCTGGCTTTGAATTCAGCTCTGTATTCAGCTCTGCATCGAAAGCCTATGAAAACTCACTTGCGTAATACCACTTCTCGCTAGTACCAAAACTCTCCACAATAACACCAGACTGAAATCAAACCTGGCTCTGAAATCAGCTCTGAATTCAGCACCGCATTGAAAGCCTATGAGTGGTAGCTTATTTGCGCCAGATGATTACATAGTATTAATAAATCAACTAGAAATCACCGTATCGAATACAGACCTGGTTCTGTATTCAGCTCTGATTTCAGCTCCGCATCGATAGCTTCTGATAGAGAAAAAGTTGGCACAATACCACCACAGGCTGTTATAAACACTATATAAATAACACCAGAACGAATACAGAACTGACTCTGTTTTCAGCTCTGAATTCAGCTTCAATTCGCAAGCCTACTATTGGCAAATTTTGCGACAGATCACAGCATGACGCTAATAAATCACCTAAACAAATCACCGTATCGAATACTGACCTGGCTCTGTATTAAACTCTGATTTCAGCTAAGCATTAAAAGCGTAGAATAGAGAACGCATTTGCACAATACCGCCGCTTGCTATTATAACAACTATGTAATTAACACAAGAACGAGTACAGAGCTGGCTCTGTATTCAGCTCAGAATTCAGCTGCGCATTGCAAGCCTTTGAGTGGTAATCTATTTGTGCAAGATGACCACATGGTATTAATAAATAAACAAGAAAAACACAGTATCGAATACAGATCTGGCTCTGTTTTCAGCTCTGAATTCAGCTCCGCATCGATAGACTATGCTAGAAAACACATTTGCAAGATACAACCACAGGCTGTTAAATAAACTATCAAAACACACCAGAACGAATACAGAGCTGGCTCTGTATTCAGCTCTGAATTCTGTTCCTCATTGCAAGCCTCTGATGCAAAACACATTTGCACAAAACTTGTTTGCGACAGATCACAACATGATGTGTGTACATGAACAAAAAAAATCACCGTTTCGAACATAGACCTTGCTCTGTATTCAGCTATGAATTCAGCTCCGCACTAAAAGCCTCTGATACGAAACACTTTATCCCAAAATATATACCCTCCGTAAGCAAACAGCAACAACCAAAACTAACACCGAATCGAATACAGACCTGGCTCTGTATTCAGCTCTGAATTAAGCTCCGCATTGAAAGCCTATGATAAAGAACACATTTGCACAATAGTACTAAAAACTGTTATAACAAGTATAAAACTAACACAGAATCGAGTACAGATATGGTTCTGTAGTCAGCTCTGAATTTAGCTCCGCATTGCCAGAATAGACTGGTAAATTATTTGCGCCAGATTACTACATGATCTTAATAAATCAACAAAAATTACCGTATCGAATACAGACCTGGCTCTGAATTCAGCTCTGATTTCAGCTCCGTATTGAAAGCCGATTGTAGAAAACGCATTTACGTCACACCAATTCTCGCTGGTAACAAAAGAACTAAACTATGTACTTAACACAAGAACGAATGCAGAGCTGGCACTGTATTCAGCTCTGAATTCATTCAGCTCCGCATTGCAAGCCTATGAGTTGTAACTTATTTGCGCCAGAGACTACATGGTATTTATAAATCAACAAGAAAACACCGTATCGAAATCAGACCTGGCTTTGTATTCAGCTCTGAATTCAGCTCGGCATTTAAAGCCTCTGACAGAAAACACTTTCTCGCAAAATCTACCCTCAGTTAGAAAACAACAACAACTAGAACTAACACCGAATCGAATACAGTCCTGGCTGTGTATTCAGCTTTGATGTCAGCTCCGCATTGAAAGACTATGATAAAGAACATATTGGCACAATAGTAGTTAATTCTTATAACAACTATAAAACTATTACAGGATCGAATACAGACTTGGCTCTGCATGCAGCTATGAATTGAGCTCCGCATTGCAAGCCTATGACTGGCAACTTATTTGCGTCAGATGACTACATAGTTTATAAATCAGCAAGAAAACACGCAATCGAATACAAACCTGGCTCTTTATTCATCTCTGAATTTAGCTCCGCATTGAAAGCCTCTGATAGAAAACACTTTCTCCAAAATTCTACCATCCGTTATAAAACAACAACAACCAAAATTAACACCGATTCGAATACAGACCTGGCTCTGTATTCAGCTCTGAATTCAGATCCGCATTGAAAGCCTATGATAACGAACACATTTGCACAATAGTACTACATACTGTTATTACAACTTTAAAATTAACAGAGAATCGAATACAGACCTGGCTCTGTATTCAGCTCTGAATTCAGCTCCGAATTGCAAGCCTATGAGTATCAACTTATTTGCGCCAGATGACAACATGGTATTAATAAATCAATAAGAAAAACACAGTATCGAATACAGATCTGGCTCTGTTTTCAGCTCTGAGTTCAGCTCCGCATTTATAGAATATGCAAGAAAACACATTTGCACGATACAACCACAGGCTGTTATAAAAATTATTTAAAAAAAAACACCAGAACGAATACAGAGCTGGCTATGTATTCAGCTCTGAATTCAGCTCCGCATTCATTGAAAGCCTATGATAGAGATTACATTTGCACAAAACCACTTCAAGGTGTAATAACGACTATCAAATTAACACATGAACGAATACAGAGCTGGCACTGTATTCAGCTCTGTATTCAGCTCCGCATTGCAAGCCTCTAAGTGGTAACTTATTAGCGCCAGATCACTACATAATCTTAATAAATCAACACAATTCATCGTATTGCATACAGATCTGGCTTTGAATTCAGCTCTGTATTCAGCTCTGCATCGAAAGCCTATGAAAACTCACTTGCGTAATACCACTTCTCGCTAGTACCAAAACTCTCCACAATAACACCAGACTGAAATCAAACCTGGCTCTGAAATCAGCTCTGAATTCAGCACCGCATTGAAAGCCTATGAGTGGTAGCTTATTTGCGCCAGATGATTACATAGTATTAATAAATCAACTAGAAATCACCGTATCGAATACAGACCTGGTTCTGTATTCAGCTCTGATTTCAGCTCCGCATCGATAGCTTCTGATAGAGAAAAAGTTGGCACAATACCACCACAGGCTGTTATAAACACTATATAAATAACACCAGAACGAATACAGAACTGACTCTGTTTTCAGCTCTGAATTCAGCTTCAATTCGCAAGCCTACTATTGGCAAATTTTGCGACAGATCACAGCATGACGCTAATAAATCACCTAAACAAATCACCGTATCGAATACTGACCTGGCTCTGTATTAAACTCTGATTTCAGCTAAGCATTAAAAGCGTAGAATAGAGAACGCATTTGCACAATACCGCCGCTTGCTATTATAACAACTATGTAATTAACACAAGAACGAGTACAGAGCTGGCTCTGTATTCAGCTCAGAATTCAGCTGCGCATTGCAAGCCTTTGAGTGGTAATCTATTTGTGCAAGATGACCACATGGTATTAATAAATAAACAAGAAAAACACAGTATCGAATACAGATCTGGCTCTGTTTTCAGCTCTGAATTCAGCTCCGCATCGATAGACTATGCTAGAAAACACATTTGCAAGATACAACCACAGGCTGTTAAATAAACTATCAAAACACACCAGAACGAATACAGAGCTGGCTCTGTATTCAGCTCTGAATTCTGTTCCTCATTGCAAGCCTCTGATGCAAAACACATTTGCACAAAACTTGTTTGCGACAGATCACAACATGATGTGTGTACATGAACAAAAAAAATCACCGTTTCGAACATAGACCTTGCTCTGTATTCAGCTATGAATTCAGCTCCGCACTAAAAGCCTCTGATACGAAACACTTTATCCCAAAATATATACCCTCCGTAAGCAAACAGCAACAACCAAAACTAACACCGAATCGAATACAGACCTGGCTCTGTATTCAGCTCTGAATTAAGCTCCGCATTGAAAGCCTATGATAAAGAACACATTTGCACAATAGTACTAAAAACTGTTATAACAAGTATAAAACTAACACAGAATCGAGTACAGATATGGTTCTGTAGTCAGCTCTGAATTTAGCTCCGCATTGCCAGAATAGACTGGTAAATTATTTGCGCCAGATTACTACATGATCTTAATAAATCAACAAAAATTACCGTATCGAATACAGACCTGGCTCTGAATTCAGCTCTGATTTCAGCTCCGTATTGAAAGCCGATTGTAGAAAACGCATTTACGTCACACCAATTCTCGCTGGTAACAAAAGAACTAAACTATGTACTTAACACAAGAACGAATGCAGAGCTGGCACTGTATTCAGCTCTGAATTCATTCAGCTCCGCATTGCAAGCCTATGAGTTGTAACTTATTTGCGCCAGAGACTACATGGTATTTATAAATCAACAAGAAAACACCGTATCGAAATCAGACCTGGCTTTGTATTCAGCTCTGAATTCAGCTCGGCATTTAAAGCCTCTGACAGAAAACACTTTCTCGCAAAATCTACCCTCAGTTAGAAAACAACAACAACTAGAACTAACACCGAATCGAATACAGTCCTGGCTGTGTATTCAGCTTTGATGTCAGCTCCGCATTGAAAGACTATGATAAAGAACATATTGGCACAATAGTAGTTAATTCTTATAACAACTATAAAACTATTACAGGATCGAATACAGACTTGGCTCTGCATGCAGCTATGAATTGAGCTCCGCATTGCAAGCCTATGACTGGCAACTTATTTGCGTCAGATGACTACATAGTTTATAAATCAGCAAGAAAACACGCAATCGAATACAAACCTGGCTCTTTATTCATCTCTGAATTTAGCTCCGCATTGAAAGCCTCTGATAGAAAACACTTTCTCCAAAATTCTACCATCCGTTATAAAACAACAACAACCAAAATTAACACCGATTCGAATACAGACCTGGCTCTGTATTCAGCTCTGAATTCAGATCCGCATTGAAAGCCTATGATAACGAACACATTTGCACAATAGTACTACATACTGTTATTACAACTTTAAAATTAACAGAGAATCGAATACAGACCTGGCTCTGTATTCAGCTCTGAATTCAGCTCCGAATTGCAAGCCTATGAGTATCAACTTATTTGCGCCAGATGACTACATGGTATTAATAAATCAATAAGAAAAACACAGTATCGAATACAGATCTGGCTCTGTTTTCAGCTCTGAGTTCAGCTCCGCATTTATAGAATATGCAAGAAAACACATTTGCACGATACAACCACAGGCTGTTATAAAAATTATTTAAAAAAAACACCAGAACGAATACAGAGCTGGCTATGTATTCAGCTCTGAATTCAGCTCCGCATTCATTGAAAGCCTATGATAGAGATTACATTTGCACAAAACCACTTCAAGGTGTAATAACGACTATCAAATTAACACATGAACGAATACAGAGCTGGCACTGTATTCAGCTCTGTATTCAGCTCCGCATTGCAAGCCTCTAAGTGGTAACTTATTAGCGCCAGATCACTACATAATCTTAATAAATCAACACAATTCATCGTATTGCATACAGATCTGGCTTTGAATTCAGCTCTGTATTCAGCTCTGCATCGAAAGCCTATGAAAACTCACTTGCGTAATACCACTTCTCGCTAGTACCAAAACTCTCCACAATAACACCAGACTGAAATCAAACCTGGCTCTGAAATCAGCTCTGAATTCAGCACCGCATTGAAAGCCTATGAGTGGTAGCTTATTTGCGCCAGATGATTACATAGTATTAATAAATCAACTAGAAATCACCGTATCGAATACAGACCTGGTTCTGTATTCAGCTCTGATTTCAGCTCCGCATCGATAGCTTCTGATAGAGAAAAAGTTGGCACAATACCACCACAGGCTGTTATAAACACTATATAAATAACACCAGAACGAATACAGAACTGACTCTGTTTTCAGCTCTGAATTCAGCTTCAATTCGCAAGCCTACTATTGGCACATTTTGCGACAGATCACAGCATGACGCTAATAAATCACCTAAACAAATCACCGTATCGAATACTGACCTGGCTCTGTATTAAACTCTGATTTCAGCTAAGCATTAAAAGCGTAGAATAGAGAACGCATTTGCACAATACCGCCGCTTGCTATTATAACAACTATGTAATTAACACAAGAACGAGTACAGAGCTGGCTCTGTATTCAGCTCAGAATTCAGCTGCGCATTGCAAGCCTTTGAGTGGTAATCTATTTGTGCAAGATGACCACATGGTATTAATAAATAAACAAGAAAAACACAGTATCGAATACAGATCTGGCTCTGTTTTCAGCTCTGAATTCAGCTCCGCATCGATAGACTATGCTAGAAAACACATTTGCAAGATACAACCACAGGCTGTTAAATAAACTATCAAAACACACCAGAACGAATACAGAGCTGGCTCTGTATTCAGCTCTGAATTCTGTTCCTCATTGCAAGCCTCTGATGCAAAACACATTTGCACAAAACTTGTTTGCGACAGATCACAACATGATGTGTGTACATGAACAAAAAAAATCACCGTTTCGAACATAGACCTTGCTCTGTATTCAGCTATGAATTCAGCTCCGCACTAAAAGCCTCTGATACGAAACACTTTATCCCAAAATATATACCCTCCGTAAGCAAACAGCAACAACCAAAACTAACACCGAATCGAATACAGACCTGGCTCTGTATTCAGCTCTGAATTAAGCTCCGCATTGAAAGCCTATGATAAAGAACACATTTGCACAATAGTACTAAAAACTGTTATAACAAGTATAAAACTAACACAGAATCGAGTACAGATATGGCTCTGTAGTCAGCTCTGAATTTAGCTCGGCATTGCCAGAATAGACTGGTAAATTATTTGCGCCAGATTACTACATGATCTTAATAAATCAACAAAAATTACCGTATCGAATACAGACCTGGCTCTGAATTCAGCTCTGATTTCAGCTCCGTATTGAAAGCCGATTGTAGAAAACGCATTTGCGTCACACCAATTCTCGCTGGTAACAAAAGAACTAAACTATGTACTTAACACAAGAACGAATGCAGAGCTGGCACTGTATTCAGCTCTGAATTCATTCAGCTCCGCATTGCAAGCCTATGAGTTGTAACTTATTTGCGCCAGAGACTACATGGTATTTATAAATCAACAAGAAAACACCGTATCGAAATCAGACCTGGCTTTGTATTCAGCTCTGAATTCAGCTCGGCATTTAAAGCCTCTGACAGAAAACACTTTCTCGCAAAATCTACCCTCAGTTAGAAAACAACAACAACTAGAACTAACACCGAATCGAATACAGTCCTGGCTGTGTATTCAGCTTTGATGTCAGCTCCGCATTGAAAGACTATGATAAAGAACATATTGGCACAATAGTAGTTAATTCTTATAACAACTATAAAACTATTACAGGATCGATTACAGACTTGGCTCTGCATGCAGCTATGAATTGAGCTCCGCATTGCAAGCCTATGACTGGCAACTTATTTGCGTCAGATGACTACATAGTTTATAAATCAGCAAGAAAACACGCAATCGAATACAGACCTGGCTCTTTATTCATCTCTGAATTTAGCTCCGCATTGAAAGCCTCTGATAGAAAACACTTTCTCCAAAATTCTACCATCCGTTATAAAACAACAACAACCAAAATTAACACCGATTCGAATACAGACCTGGCTCTGTATTCAGCTCTGAATTCAGATCCGCATTGAAAGCCTATGATAACGAACACATTTGCACAATAGTACTACATACTGTTATTACAACTTTAAAATTAACAGAGAATCGAATACAGACCTGGCTCTGTATTCAGCTCTGAATTCAGCTCCGAATTGCAAGCCTATGAGTATCAACTTATTTGCGCCAGATGACTACATGGTATTAATAAATCAATAAGAAAAACACAGTATCGAATACAGATCTGGCTCTGTTTTCAGCTCTGAGTTCAGCTCCGCATTTATAGAATATGCAAGAAAACACATTTGCACGATACAACCACAGGCTGTTATAAAAACTATTTTAAAAAAAACACCAGAACGAATACAGAGCTGGCTATGAATTCAGCTCTGAATTCAGCTCCGCATTCATTGCAAGCCTATGATAGAGATTACATTTGCACAAAACCACTTCAAGGTGTAATAACGACTATCAAATTAACACATGAACGAATACAGAGCTGGCACTGTATTCAGCTCTGTATTCAGCTCCGCATTGCAAGCCTCTAAGTGGTAACTTATTAGCGTCAGATCACTACATAATCTTAATAAATCAACACAATTCATCGTATTGCATACAGATCTGGCTTTGAATTCAGCTCTGTATTCAGCTCTGCATCGAAAGCCTATGAAAACTCACTTGTGTAATACCACTTCTCGCTAGTACCAAAACTCTCCACAATAACACCGGACTGAAATCAAACCTGGCTCTGAAATCAGCTCTGAATTCAGCACCGCATTGAAAGCCTATGAGTGGTAGCTTATTTGCGCCAGATGATTACATAGTATTAATAAATCAACTAGAAATCACCGTATCGAATACAGACCTGGTTCTGTATTCAGCTCTGATTTCAGCTCCGCATCGATAGCTTCTGATAGAGAAAAAGTTGGCACAATACCACCACAGGCTGTTATAAACACTATATAAATAACACCAGAACGAATACAGAACTGACTCTGTTTTCAGCTCTGAATTCAGCTTCAATTCGCAAGCCTACTATTGGCAAATTTTGCGACAGATCACAGCATGACGCTAATAAATCACCTAAACAAATCACCGTATCGAATACTGACCTGGCTCTGTATTAAACTCTGATTTCAGCTAAGCATTAAAAGCGTAGAATAGAGAACGCATTTGCACAATACCGCCGCTTGCTATTATAACAACTATGTAATAAACACAAGAACGAGTACAGAGCTGGCTCTGTATTCAGCTCAGAATTCAGCTGCGCATTGCAAGCCTTTGAGTGGTAATCTATTTGTGCAAGATGACCACATGGTATTAATAAATAAACAAGAAAAACACAGTATCGAATACAGATCTGGCTCTGTTTTCAGCTCTGAATTCAGCTCCGCATCGATAGACTATGCTAGAAAACACATTTGCAAGATACAACCACAGGCTGTTAATAAATAAACTATCAAAACACACCAGAACGAATACAGAGCTGGCTCTGTATTCAGCTCTGAATTCTGTTCCTCATTGCAAGCCTCTGATGCAAAACACATTTGCACAAAACTTGTTTGCGACAGATCACAACATGATGTGTGTACATGAACAAAAAAAATCACCGTATCGAACATAGACCTTGCTCTGTATTCAGCTATGAATTCAGCTCCGCACTAAAAGCCTCTGATACGAAACACTTTATCCCAAAATATATACCCTCCGTAAGCAAACAGCAACAACCAAAACTAACACCGAATCGAATACAGACCTGGCTCTGTATTCAGCTCTGAATTAAGCTCCGCATTGAAAGCCTATGATAAAGAACACATTTGCACAATAGTACTAAAAACTGTTATAACAAGTATAAAACTAACACAGAATCGAGTACAGATATGGTTCTGTAGTCAGCTCTGAATTTAGCTCCGCATTGCCAGAATAGACTGGTAAATTATTTGCGCCAGATTACTACATGATCTTAATAAATCAACAAAAATTACCGTATCGAATACAGACCTGGCTCTGAATTCAGCTCTGATTTCAGCTCCGTATTGAAAGCCGATTGTAGAAAACGCATTTACGTCACACCAATTCTCGCTGGTAACAAAAGAACTAAACTATGTACTTAACACAAGAACGAATGCAGAGCTGGCACTGTATTCAGCTCTGAATTCATTCAGCTCCGCATTGCAAGCCTATGAGTTGTAACTTATTTGCGCCAGAGACTACATGGTATTTATAAATCAACAAGAAAACACCGTATCGAAATCAGACCTGGCTTTGTATTCAGCTCTGAATTCAGCTCGGCATTTAAAGCCTCTGACAGAAAACACTTTCTCGCAAAATCTACCCTCAGTTAGAAAACAACAACAACTAGAACTAACACCGAATCGAATACAGTCCTGGCTGTGTATTCAGCTTTGATGTCAGCTCCGCATTGAAAGACTATGATAAAGAACATATTGGCACAATAGTAGTTAATTCTTATAACAACTATAAAACTATTACAGGATCGAATACAGACTTGGCTCTGCATGCAGCTATGAATTGAGCTCCGCATTGCAAGCCTATGACTGGCAACTTATTTGCGTCAGATGACTACATAGTTTATAAATCAGCAAGAAAACACGCAATCGAATACAAACCTGGCTCTTTATTCATCTCTGAATTTAGCTCCGCATTGAAAGCCTCTGATAGAAAACACTTTCTCCAAAATTCTACCATCCGTTATAAAACAACAACAACCAAAATTAACACCGATTCGAATACAGACCTGGCTCTGTATTCAGCTCTGAATTCAGATCCGCATTGAAAGCCTATGATAACGAACACATTTGCACAATAGTACTACATACTGTTATTACAACTTTAAAATTAACAGAGAATCGAATACAGACCTGGCTCTGTATTCAGCTCTGAATTCAGCTCCGAATTGCAAGCCTATGAGTATCAGTTATTTGCGCCAGATGACTACATGGTATTAATAAATCAATAAGAAAAACACAGTATCGAATACAGATCTGGCTCTGTTTTCAGCTCTGAGTTCAGCTCCGCATTTATAGAATATGCAAGAAAACACATTTGCACGATACAACCACAGGCTGTTATAAAAATTATTTTAAAAAAACACCAGAACGAATACAGAGCTGGCTATGTATTCAGCTCTGAATTCAGCTCCGCATTCATTGAAAGCCTATGATAGAGATTACATTTGCACAAAACCACTTCAAGGTGTAATAACGACTATCAAATTAACACATGAACGAATACAGAGCTGGCACTGTATTCAGCTCTGTATTCAGCTCCGCATTGCAAGCCTCTAAGTGGTAACTTATTTGCGCCAGATCACTACATAATCTTAATAAATCAACACAATTCATCGTATTGCATACAGATCTGGCTTTGAATTCAGCTCTGTATTCAGCTCTGCATCGAAAGCCTAAGAAAACTCACTTGCGTAATACCACTTCTCGCTAGTACCAAAACTCTCCACAATAACACCAGACTGAAATCAAACCTGGCTCTGAAATCAGCTCTGAATTCAGCACCGCATTGAAAGCCTATGAGTGGTAGCTTATTTGCGCCAGATGATTACATAGTATTAATAAATCAACTAGAAATCACCGTATCGAATACAGACCTGGTTCTGTATTCAGCTCTGATTTCAGCTCCGCATCGATAGCTTCTGATAGAGAAAAAGTTGGCACAATACCACCACAGGCTGTTATAAACACTATATAAATAACACCAGAACGAATACAGAACTGACTCTGTTTTCAGCTCTGAATTCAGCTTCAATTCGCAAGCCTACTATTGGCAAATTTTGCGACAGATCACAGCATGACGCTAATAAATCAACTAAACAAATCACCGTATCGAATACTGACCTGGCTCTGTATTAAACTCTGATTTCAGCTAAGCATTAAAAGCGTAGAATAGAGAACGCATTTGCACAATACCGCCGCTTGCTATTATAACAACTATGTAATTAATACAAGAACGAGTACAGAGCTGGCTCTGTATTCAGCTCAGAATTCAGCTGCGCATTGCAAGCCTTTGAGTGGTAATCTATTTGTGCAAGATGACCACATGGTATTAATAAATAAACAAGAAAAACACAGTATCGAATACAGATCTGGCTCTGTTTTCAGCTCTGAATTCAGCTCCGCATCGATAGACTATGCTAGAAAACACATTTGCAAGATACAACCACAGGCTGTTAAATAAACTATCAAAACACACCAGAACGAATACAGAGCTGGCTCTGTATTCAGCTCTGAATTCTGTTCCTCATTGCAAGCCTCTGATGCAAAACACATTTGCACAAAACTTGTTTGCGACAGATCACAACATGATGTGTGTACATGAACAAAAAAAATCACCGTTTCGAACATAGACCTTGCTCTGTATTCAGCTATGAATTCAGCTCCGCACTAAAAGCCTCTGATACGAAACACTTTATCCCAAAATATATACCCTCCGTAAGCAAACAGCAACAACCAAAACTAACACCGAATCGAATACAGACCTGGCTCTGTATTCAGCTCTGAATTAAGCTCCGCATTGAAAGCCTATGATAAAGAACACATTTGCACAATAGTACTAAAAACTGTTATAACAAGTATAAAACTAACACAGAATCGAGTACAGATATGGCTCTGTAGTCAGCTCTGAATTTAGCTCCGCATTGCCAGAATAGACTGGTAAATTATTTGCGCCAGATTACTACATGATCTTAATAAATCAACAAAAATTACCGTATCGAATACAGACCTGGCTCTGAATTCAGCTCTGATTTCAGCTCCGTATTGAAAGCCGATTGTAGAAAACGCATTTGCGTCACACCAATTCTCGCTGGTAACAAAAGAACTAAACTATGTACTTAACACAATAATGAATACAGAGCTGGCTCTGTATTCAGCTCTGAATTCAGCTCCGCATTGCAGCCTATGAGTGGTAACTTATTTGCGCCAGAGACTACATAGTATTAACAAATCAACAAGAAAACACCGTATCGAATACAGTCCTGGCTCTGTATTCAGTTCTGAATTCAGCTCGGCATTTACAGCCTCTGACAAAAAGCACTTTCTCCCAAAATCTACCTTCAGTTATAAAACAACAACAACTAAAACTAACACCGAATCAAATACTGGCTCTGTATTCAGCTCTGAGTTCAGCTCCGCATTGAAAGCCTATGATAAATAACACATTTTCATCATATAGTACCACAAAGTATTTTAACAACTATAAAACTAACACAGAATCAAATACAGACTTGGCTCTGTATTCACCTCTGAATTCAGCTCCACATTGCAAGCCTATGAGTGGTAACGTATTTGCGCCAGATGACTATATGGTATTAATAAATCAACAAGAAAAACACAGTATTAAATACAAATCTGGCTCTGTTTTCAGCTCTGAATTCAGATCCGCATCGATAGACTATGCTAGAAAACTAATTTGCACGATACCACCAAAGGCTGTTATAAAAACTATCAAAAAACACCAGAACGAATACA
This sequence comes from Congeria kusceri, assembly GCA_027627225.1. Taxonomy (NCBI): domain Eukaryota; kingdom Metazoa; phylum Mollusca; class Bivalvia; order Myida; family Dreissenidae; genus Congeria; species Congeria kusceri. Next base: position 93,395,034 of record CM051025.1, read on the forward strand.
GAGCTGGCTCTGTATTCAGCTCTGAATTCAGCTCCACATTGCAAGCCTATGATAGGGAACACATTTGCACAAAACTTATTTGCGACAGATCACAACATGATGTTTATAAATGAACAAAAAAATCACCGTATCGAATAAAGACTTGTATTCAGGCTCTGTATTCAGCTCTGAATTCAGCTGCGCTTTGAAAGCGTAGGGTAGAGAACGCATTTGCACAATACCACCACTGGCTATTATAAAAACTATGTAATTCATACAACAACGAATACAGAGCTGGCTCTGTATTCAGCTCTGAATTCAGCTCCGCATTGCAAGCCCATTGGTGGTAACCTATTTTTGCCAGATCACTACATGGTATTAATAAATCAACAATAAAAACACAGTATCGAATACGGATCTGGCTCTGTTTTCAGCTCTGAATTCAGCTCCGCATCGATAGACTATGCTAGAAAACACATTTGCACGATACCACCACAGGCTGTTATAAAAACACCAGAACGAATACAGAGCTGACTCTGTATTCAGCTCTGAATTCAGCTCCGCATTCATTGCAAGCCTATGATGGAGAAAACATTTGCACAAACCACTTCAAGGTGTAATAACAACAAATTAACACATGAACGAATACAGAGCTGGCTCTGTATTCAGCTCCGCATTGCAAGCGTATGAGTGGTAACTTATAACTTATATAACTTATAACTTATTTGCGCCAGATCACTACATGATCTTAATGAATCAACAAAATTCACCGTATCGAATACAGATCTGGCTTTGAATTCAACTCCGATTTCAGCTCTGCATTCAAAGCCTATGATAGAAATCTCACTTGCGTCAAACCACTTCTCGCTGGTACCAAAAGCCTTCACAATAACACCAGACTGAAAACAGACCTGGCTCTGAATTCAGCTCTGAATTCAGCTCCGCATTGAACGCCTATGATAGAAAACAAATTCTCGTAACAACTACCCGCTGTTATAAAACCAAAACTAACACCGAATCGAATACAGACCTTGCTCTGCATTCAGCTCTGAGTTCAGCTCTGATTTCAGCTCCGCATCGATATACTCTGATAGAGAGCAGGTTTGCACAATACCAACACAGGCTGTTATAAACACTATCAAAATAACACCAGATCGAATACAGAGCTGGCTCTGAATTCAGCTCTGAATTCAGCTCCACATTGCAAGCCAATTAGTGGTAACTTATTTGCGACAGATAAAACATCATCTTTATAAATATAAAAAAATCACCGTATCAAATACAGACCTGGCTCTGTATTCAGCTCTGAATTGAATTTTTTTTTATAGATACACTTAACCGTCATACAACTAGCCGCTGAAACAAAACGAACCTAAAATATCACCGAATCAAATACAGACCTGGCTCTCAATTCAGCTCTGTATTCAGCTCTGAAGTGAAAGTCTGTAAAGAAAAAAATATGCGTCATACCACTAGTCGCTGTTTCAAAAACAATCCAAAATAACTCCGAATCTAATTCAGACCTGGCTTTGAATTCAGCTCTGTATTTACCTCTGAATTGAAAGTCTGTTATAGAAACACATATGCGTCATACCACTAGTCGCTGTTTAAAAAAGAACCCAAAATAAATCCGATTCGAATACAGACCTGGCTCTTGATTCAGCTCTGTATTCAGCTCTGAATTGAAAGTTTATTGTACAAACACATGTGCGTCATACTACAAGTCGCTGTTTCAAAGGGAAGCGAAAATAACACCAAAACGAATACAGACCTGGCTCTGAGTTTAGCTGTGTATTTAGCACTGAATTGATTTTTTTTATATAGATACACTAACCGTCATACCACTAGCTGCTAAAACAAAACGAACCCAAAACAACACCGAATTAAATACAGACCTGGCTCTGAATTCAGCTCTGTATTCAGCTCTGATTTGAAAGTTTACTATACAAACACATATGCGTCATACCATTAGTCGCTAAAACAAAAGGAACCAAAAATATCACCGAATCGAATACAGATCTGGCTCTGGATTCAGCTGTGAATTCAGCTCTGAATTGTAAGCCGGTTAAAGAAACACATATGCGTCATACCACAAGTCGCTGTTTCAAAAGGAACCAAAAACAACACCGAATCGAATACAGACCTGGCTCTGTATTCATGTTTGTATTCAGCTCCGAATTGGTAGTTTTTAGATAGAAAATACATTTGCGTCATTTGTTTTGCAACAGTACGTAAATACAACTTAATTTCGCGATTACCTTAATTACCAGTTATACTGAAATCGGACTGCGCATCCAGCTCTGTATTCAGCTCTGCATTGCAAACAAATGATAGAAATCAAAATGCGTACAACAGCTCTATTTGCTTTTACAAAAATCAACCAAACGATCACTAGATCAAATACCGACTTCGTTGCGCATTCAGCTCTACATAAAACTGTGCAATGCAAACTTATGATGGAAAACACAATCGCTCTGTTCACCTCCTTGCAAATTAGGAAATCAACAGAAAATTATCGCAATGAATACAGATCTGGCTCTGCATCTATCTCTGCTTTTCAAACTTGAGACGGGAATCTTTTACAAGTGCGTCATATAACTATGTATTGGAGCATAAATCAACAAAACAGTCATACGCCCAGATCGTGTGCAGACCTGTCTTCACATTCAGTACTGTATTCAGCTCGACATTGCAAACGTATGCAAACACCGGTAGCTCTGAATTGACATTTCTTAGACAACATAATAGTATGCGCACGCAGTAACCGGATAAACAAAACAAACACCGGACAGAACAGACAGACTATAACCTGGCTGCGAATCACTGTCTGGAGTCTGCTGTGCATTCCACACGTATGGTGGAATATTTGTTCTGTCATACAACTTTGACTGTGTTGCAAAAGACATAAAAGGAACAAGCGCCGACATACTTCTACTCACCTTAACGACAACCATCGAAATTTACACTAGGTCGAATTACGACCTGGTTTCACATTCAGTTCTGGTATTTCATACATGTGATAGAAATACATGTATTTACAAATTATACTACGACTATTTGTGAAATAATTATCAAAATAAATCAGGATCAAATACAAATCTGACTGCGAAACCATCTCTGTATTCACCTCTGCATTATAAACATGTAATAGAAAAGGTGTTTACATGTCATACTACAACGAGGAAAGATACATCTTCAGAAAACATCCCGGATCAAATACAGAACTCTTATGATTCCGCTGTATTTGAAAAGCTATGTAGTGATAGCAATGGTCTAGTGGTAGGACGCTGGCTTTGGGATCGTGCGGTCCCTGGTTCGATTTCCGCCCAGATCGCTGGAATTTTTCTGATCGAAAAATTTATCCCACGATTGCTCCTCTCCACCCAGGTGTATAAATGGGTATCTGTGCACTGTGCAGTGGCTGCATACTACGCTGAGTGTTGTTGTTTATGTAGATGACGTTGTGATCTGTCGCAAATAAGTTACCACTAATAGGCTTGCAATGTGGAGCTGAATTCAGAGCTGAATACAGAGCCAGCTCTGTAATCGTTCTGGTGTTTTTTTATAGTGTTTATAACAGCCTGTGTTGGTATTGTGTAAACCTGCTTTCTATCAGAGTCTATCGATGCGGGGCTGAATTCAGAACTGAATGCAGAGCCAGGTCTGTAATTGATTCGGTGTTAGTTTTGGTTGTTGTGTTTTATAACAGCGGGTAGTTGTTACGAGAAATTGTTTTCTATCATAGGCGTTCAATGCGGAGCTGATTTCAGAGCTGAATTAAGAGCCAGGTCTGTTTTCAGTCTGGTGTTATTGTGGAGGCTTTAAGTACCAGCGAGAAATGGTATGACGCAAGTGAGTTTTCTTTCATAGGCTTTCAATGCAGAGCTGAATTCAGAGCTGAATTCAGAGCCAGATCTGTATTCTATACGGTGAAATTTGTCGATTTATTAAGATCTTGAAGTGATCTGGCGCAAATAAATTACAACTCATAGGCTTGCAATGCGGAGCTGAATACATAGCCAGCTCTGTATTCGTTCATGTGTTAATTTGATAGTTGTTATTACACCTTGAAGTGGTTTTGTGCAAATGTGTTTTCTATCAGAGGCTTTTAATGCGGAGCTGAATTCATATCTGAATACACAGCCAGGTCTGTATTCGATACGGTGTTTTCTTGTTGAAGTATTCATACTATGTAGTCGTCTGGCGAAAATAAGTTACCACTCATAGGCTTGCAATTTGGAGCTGAATTTAGAGCTGAACACGGAGCCAGCTCTACACTAGTCCCCACTTATCTTGTAATATATATGTATAGCTTAATGTAGATCTCAGAGCTAGCTATGCAACAATCGAATACAGAGCTGAATGTAGATGTCAGATCTGGTAGCCAACTTCACCTTTATTTTCTACTCTTCATGTTACTAAACCTAACATCAGGTATCATGGCAACACAAACCTCCTTGGGTACATTTGTTTGTAAGGTTATAATAACGTATCTGATTATGTCAAATAAACACGGCCGTCTATCTTCATGAACTGACATTCATGTAACCAACGCGTTTTATCTTAACCTAATATAGATCTTTAAACAAATACATGCATTCGTATTTTTTTTTGTCCCAAAATCTCAAAATTAAGCTGTTTTTCGATGAATTATGTACATTTACTGAACATTTAGAACATTTAAAGCATAAGCAGCGAACGTGATCAAACAGGAAAAAAGAATACACTTAATTATTCATGACTAGACTATTGCAATTGACACAAGCCATAGGAAAGAGCTGGAAGTTTTAACTACACAATTTTAGTCATGAATCATCATATAAACATGAATAGAAATGCCCAACTCAACATTTACGTTTTAAGTCCGTATATTGGTCATGTATTTATTGACAATGACAATAGAATGAAAACGTATATTATGCAATAAACATACAGAGCTGGATATTTAAAGCAAATGCTAGCATTTGGAATGAATTTCAGTTATAACAATTACAGGAACGCTTGGTATAGGTCCACTGATCATATGAACATCACCATTACTATTGCCACCAAACTTGCTTTGACGAAAGTTTATTCAATCCCAGTGAAACAAATCATGAGTTCATCAGTCGGACAAATAAATCACGCGCTTTCCGATTACGTCATGCTGCTGATTGTTTTGCGTAGCGTCCTATACGTTGTCGATATTTGGATTTCGCCGTATATTAGTAGAGCAGGCATAATATTTAACACATGTCTTGTGCTAAAACGAAAACTATTGCGTGTCACTCAATTGTTTCAAGCGTAATTTATAGTCTTTTTGAGCATTTTGACCACTAGCTACACTCAGTTTGTAGAAAGCATATGCTGATGTCAAACTCTATAATACCGAATGTGTTTACTAGAGTTGACTGTGTTCAGACCACATTCTTAAAACTTGCTGATATAGCATGACTTGTTTTTGTATTAATAATCGAATAAACTATTTTCAACGAGACGAAACCAAATGATGGTTCTCATGCTTCATTTATATATTTATTAAGAATGTCGCACATTATGCCGAACGTTAACGGCAAGTATTCGGTTTAAATTTACGATGTTCACTATATAAATACAGCTTACGTGTATGAACAGTTTTATTTGGACGATAAGCGTTTGTGTATTCAACATTATTTGTCAAATCGATTGTTTCCTTACTCAACTTATATTACGCATAAGCATACGCATACCAAACTAAGGGCATACAGTTTAAATTGGTCGTTCTGGATTTGACGAATTTAGCCTTTTTTATGGCTTTCAGCTTGCCTCGGTTTTCTTTTGTGTGAGTTGTGAACTTTTGGACCTTTATTTGAACTGCAAGCTTTTGGTGAAATGGTCAATAATCAAGAGAATGCAAACAATGGACATGCAATTAAGAATGTCTTTAATCATTCAATCGATACATCTGAATTCAACGCTTCGTGAAATACATAAGGCAAACACATGAGTTTGATTGACGCGCTGAATGAACCTCACATTTATATAGAATTAAATGCATAATCGGGTGAGTGAATCAATGGTTATTAAATTACACCTGTATGTTTGATGTAATATAGGTACTAAACATATATTATTAATCAAATGACAATGGTTATTGATTGTTGATAGAATAGATACAATAGAATTTGTCAGTTGAAAACTAAAATAATAATTTGAAGCTTTTAGTTTCATATATTCGACAGGAGTTTAACTATTATAGTATCAAAAAATGAATGGCGTTCTTTGTTTTGTTTTTTTTGTTAATTAACGGGATTACTTTACACTTAATTCATTTCTTATTATTTACAAATCAGTAAATATACATCAACATCTCAATTCGTTGTCGAAAGTGTAATTGTGGATGATGATCTGGATGTTATTGTTTAAATACGTCGTAGAAGATGTTAACGGTAAATAATTTGGACTAATACATTTAAATGTGAATTGCATAAATACAACCTCCCGAATCGCACAATGATACGCTAATTACCTGCTTATTCTACACACATTTGTCTATGTTTACAGTTAAACAGTGTAAGTTTTTTTTTCTAGAATCAACGGAAGTTACATAAACTTTCCTTGTTTATCCCAATAAACGAAAAAAGACTTAAGCAAAAGTATACAAAAGCAATGGGATTCAATATAATATGAGTGATTTTGATATTGCTATCCATTAATATGTGTGTTAAAATGTTTTCGTTAATCAGTGTACGGTAATACATAAATGACGCAATCCGATTGGCTAAGAACGGTCACATGACCATGGGGTATTTTTCATACACCACGGATACATTTCAGTACCCCATAAAAGTCTAATGACGCCATTTTGTTTATCTTCCCGATGACATGGCATGTGTTTCGTGTTATTTAGTAAGTATTTCTTTCGTTAATTGTCAAGCGATATCAATTAAAAGAAACCAGTGAAATGTAGTTGGCCAGATATATATTCGTTACACTGCTGTTATTAACTGATATATACACCCTCAGGGGCTGCGCTCTCTTATGGTATGAAATCACTGAGGGTGTATAGCACATTCACCCTCAGTTACTAACAGTTTACCTAATAATACCTCAATTTGTGTTCCCTATGTAAACTCCCATAAATCCGTCCCCGCATAATTTTGTATTTGCCATTTCGTTGCTATGTAATATACCCCGCGCGTGGTAATATACCCCGCGCGTGCGACTAGAGATAGCAACTGGTGTTTTCCGGGAATTCCAAATTACCTAATAACTGGTAGTCGCTTAGGCGGTAGGCCTTCGACCTTGTTTGACATCATTGTCATCTGGGTGAAATGTTTTATATACGCCGCTACTGCCAATGATATTGGCATATTATGCACTCATTCGTTATTTCACATTATGCTGATGCATCGAATGTTTGTAAATAAACGTTTTTGATACGCGCAATTGTGGTTTATGGTATTGTGTACTACATATTTTTCAGATTTTATATTGCTGGTTCCTACCAACTGTTTTCATTTTGTTAGGTAACTATTTCATTTCTGATTCCAATCGTTACTGTAGTATGTTGTGTTTATAAAATCCAATTTACCACAAGGAAGTTATTATAATAACATGTTTAATTCATGTCATTTCGTTCGTTCCTGGTACATGTATGATGCTCTTTGGACAAAATAGACATATTACGTATTGACTGACACAATGACGTTATATAATGATTGAAATGTTCTTTCTTTTATTTCAGTGAAAACAGTTTCTTCTGGAAATGTTTTTTAAATGTGAAATTTCTAACGGAAGAATCGTTTGCAATAATAAATTGTGATACAAACAATGAGATTACCTTTCAATTTTTTGGTGAGAAAACGAATCAAGTTTTTAATTTGGCAGAGTGCTTTACAGAAATACCTGTATGCCACCTATCGAATACAACATTGGAGACCACTACCGCATACAACATACCGAAAGCGGGGTAATGTTGTGTATTATTCATCGTAATGAAGATACATTTGGAACAAACAGATGCGAGTAAACGTACAATACAAGCAATTTTGCTAGCATAGATATTGGATGGCATCATTTGGATAATATATTTAAAACTAAATAAGCTTACCGTAGATCAAATCACAATAAACTTTCGCACATTTCAGCAGCAGCGGCCGATGAAGGAAATGATAATGTTACCAATCGAGCTCTGATGATAACTGTACTGGTCGTGTGTTCACTTCTCTTTGTCATGTTGGCATGCGTTTTAATTCGCCTTTGTGCTTTAGATACAACCAAGGTACTTTGTATGACACATTTTGCTAACAATACTCACATACGTCAATGACAACTGCTTCTATTAATTGTGGTGTATACATTGTACGCATTTTGTTTTCTTTTTAGCGTATTTGTCATGGTTTATTATGCTTCATAAGGTTATATATGAGAAACAGCATTTATTATTTAAAATGTATTTTGATACGTTATGTTCTGTACATATCCATCTCATTCGTAATAAAAACATTTTGTGTGAACTACGAAATAGCAAAACTGATGTTTGTCACTCATGGTCTTTTTCAACCATTTTATGTTACATTAACACGTTTTCAAATTGGTATTGCCATATTTATTTTATAGAGATCCGGTGCAACTGACGCGCGGATGGAAGAACACAAAATATTGGATATAAATAAATGAACTCGTTTGGAAAAATAGTAACTAAGTGAATCGAATCATCATTTGTGATCGCCGTGATACCGTCAGCTAAGACATAGTTAACTTAGCATTTATTACATGTAAGGTTTTCGAGATATTTGCAATCATATATACTTGCATGCTGTGCGTGACAGTTTCTTACTGAACTGTGATACGTGAATCATACTCATCGTTGCTTCGCTCGTAATGAGCAACCGTAACTCAAAGTATGCTGTAGTTGCTGGAGACAAATGTTTTTATTGTTTACTGGTTAGCGACCCATTTCCTCCCGAAAATGGAGGTCTTTGTCGTCTTACTTGTGTCTTACTCGTCCGTTTGTAATGAAACCTGGTACAAGCAATGTTAGGCACCTTAGTCAAAGAAGAGTAGCTTTTTCTTCAAAATCCATTCATACATATCGAAAAATATCACGTTCGAAAATCACTTATATTTTAATGCATAATGACGTCATCCCCCGCGTCATACTGCCAATTTTAGTTATGCATTGTTTGTTTACATAAATATAATTACAAGGAATTCATACGAATTCTGCAATAATCGGCTCAAGTTTAGCAAAAGGAAAAGTTAAATAAACTACAGACTGCTTAACAGTATTTGTTTTTTGTTTTGGCTGTTTTTCACTAGTGGGCGAATAATTGGTACGGGCGAAAAATAGGTCGCTAACCAGTACTAGTCATTATACGACAACGAATTAAAAAACAACAACTTGTTTCCTGCTTGACAAATTCAACGTACATTAGCATGTATTTAACTTATGCCTGCATCAATGGGGGTTAATTGTTTAGGTATATATTATATTCAGTGCTTTTATATAAATCAAAAGATCTGATTGCGGTTTAAATTATGCAGTGTTCTTATATAAATCAACATATTTGATTGATATCCCAAACCAATGTTGTTATTCGTTTGGTTACATTGGTTACATTGATGCGCTCTGAGCCAGGTTTGGGCTTTGATCTAATGTTTTCCAGTGCGCGATGATCTCAGTCTTAATATTTCTTCTGTTATTTTGTTTGTGTGTGTTAAATGTTTGTACAGCGTAGTACTGACCATGATCATTTGCCTTACATTAAGGATACTAATGTTTGTAAAGTATTTTCTCTATTGATGGGTGAAGACGCAGATCGATAATTATATTTTTCGGAATATTTTTACACATTAATTAAATACATCGTTTTACGTGGTTTTTTTATCTAAAATTAACCATTTTTATAATTAATGAAATATTATGTCCGTAAACGACGTTATGTGTTTATATATGCATCATAACAGTTGTGTACACCGTTAACTGTTAGTTGAGCTATAAATGCATTATATATTCTTTATTGCGTTTGTATCGTTATTTAATGTTTGTACGCTTGAACATACATAACAATTTAAACACGTTTCAAACAACTACCTTTTATAAAGCACCATATGTCGTTTTCTACTGTCACCTGTTTTCAACACAATTAAACAATAGTACGTGCGTTAAGTTTTGTTCTTGTGAAATGTTATTATGGGTATTTCTGCATATGCATGCATGCAAGTATGTATATACCTATAGAGTATTACATGTATACGCTTATTACAAGATGTGTGAGTTATACTTAAGATTCGTAAACGATCATATTCATAAATACTCATTGTATTATATTTCAAATTAAGGTTACACATTCAAAATAAAACATGACATTAAAACAGCCAAGTATCGCTTAATTGGGTAGTATAAATGCATAAGTAAGAACATACGAGGGTTAAAGAGGGATATAACTTTATTTTGAATAGACTGTGATAACATTCAAAATCCTTTAATATACAAAGTACATGTAAATACATATTTAATATACAAAGTACATGTAAATACAGATACATTTATAGTCCAAGGTTTGGTGGTGTCAAATCAAGCATACATGTATATACAGTCAGTTTAGAGTTGATACAATACTGGATATGTATAACATATCATCAACAATCAGAAATCATACGTTATTACTGCTTTAAGTTAAACATATGAGTTGAAAACACATGCATTTGCAAAACACATCTATTGTAACTGTATGGGTTTCCAACAATAAATCTGGTCCAATCATTTTATTTCAAACATAATTAAACTCGCCACGTGTCAAATGATACATCATAAATGATCGCGTGGAACTAAAAAATCGAGTCATACGTATTTTGACTAGTAGTTTACAATACTTCAAACACAGAGTTTACAATAGCAATAGACTATGTACATGCGGTATGTTTCTATAAACATACATGTATTTACACTAGCAATCAAAGTATATTTGACATACATGCATAACATTCTGCAAACCAACGTACATATTCAACTATACTGTAAGGAACAAAAACCTGTTTTTAATATCATACTGTTTTTTACTTCAAAATGACTATGTACGGGTTTTGGCCTCGATACCGCGTGATGTATGACCACAATGCATATAGCTATATGGATATTCATCCGTAAAATCCGAATACTGAGACGGTGTTTTTCTGAAATAAGAACAGGAATATAACTTACCAAACGGTGCTACACGAAGATTTTTGCATTCGATTTTTTGCAGCTGAAGCATTGTATTACATTGATCAGTAATGCATTAATCCAATCAAACAATTACAAACGCTGTGGAAGTAAAACTCGTAGCCGTACTTACATCTGTTCTACCGATGTCTCTGCACCTGAAATATGTGTGTGTTTGTAATTATATGCTTAGTTTAATACAGAATAGGACACATGTTTTTTATATTCACTGGCTATGTTGGACAGTTTAAAAGTCTTATTGCCAGAAACCAATGAAACGCTTTAAACATTAATGCAGAAAAATGTTCCTTAGCCTACCATCTGGCAAATTACGGCAATCAAATCCTGTTAAGGTAAAACAAAATATGGTACTGCCTTTTTTCAAACGAATGATTGCCTGTCAACGTAGCAATATTTGCATAATAGAAGATACCTGTAGAAGTGTCCAGTTCGCTGGCAACACTATACGAATACCCATGCGAAGTCTCCGTAACGTAAATTGTCCCAGGCAACGCTCTACAAGTAAGTAAGGAAACAAAACAGGACTGTCACATACATATACAATTTGATTTGAGGTATCACAATCGTACGTCATTTATGTTAAGAAACACTTGATGTATGAAATGTATTGTTGTGTTAATAGTCGGAACACATTAATAGTCGCGAATGTTCATATGAAAAATTGCGACAAATGTTTATTTTGCTGCAGCCTGCAACGATATCGTTTTAATTAAATCTGTGTAAGATATGCATACTATGATCGCAGCTTAAAAACCGAACCCTGTTGTATTGTATTTATATTGTTAACTGGACATACATAGGATAAATACTTACGTAGTAGTATCAAGGAGGGTTTTCTCTGTAAGAATAACAGAATAATATATAATCAGAACATATTCCTTCAATCTATAAACGGTGTTCTTTATAGCAATATGATAAACTAAACGGTTAATGTGTTACTATGTTATTATATTAATACTGGTATGCTTACATAAAATGCCAAAACAGCATGGATAGTGTGTATTGAATGGACAACGTTATTGGAATTTAAGTATTTATAAAAATCATGTAGATCATTACGAATAACATGTTTTTTGCAAGAATTATACCTCGGAATATTATATTCATGTGCTATATCATAAGTACTGCATAGACAAATCAACATATGTGCGTGTTATTGCACCGACACATCCGATGCCACTGTCTACAGTGTGTATATTTAATGCGCATTAAAAGGCACCAATAGTGTATATCTGATATAAATGATCAACCAATATTACCTGGGTGATTAATTTTCTTCTTGTTCACCACACTGTACGTATACTTATCAGGGGTTGACATGTTCATACCATCTTTTGTACTATATGAAACATATAATACACATTCATGGTACACACACTTGAAAAAAAATAACCTCATAAACTCTTATAGCGCTCGTATATATGTGATACAAACGGACTCATTACAAATTTAAAAATAACACATAAAATAATCCCTTTGAGAAACTGATGCATAGAGACAATTAAAGACGTTCGCAACAAAAAGAAAATAATTGGGTTAATTTCTCCTTTTGCTTCATTATTTCTTTACTATATATGGGTTCCAATATACTAATTTCAATATATATATATATAAATATGTGTGAGTCATTAAGTTCCAGTCAATAGTTAAAAATTCATAAAGCATTATAATAATGAAAAACACACGTATGCAAGTTATTGCCAAACAAATTATTTAAAAAAAGATCCATAAAATTATCTATATTCTATTTTGGCAATTGATACGTTGTTTACGTAAAAGCGAAACATAAAAAAGGCTATACAGGTACCGTATTTAAAGTCCAATATTTCCCAAACAAGTTCGGTGACCCATTCCTTTTATTAATGTGTTGGTGTAAGTATACATTGGTGCATGTATGTGCGAAAATTGAAGAAAATCTGTCGTTTGGAACAAAATATATTGATGCATAATAAATGACGTTTCACAAGGTATTATTAGTACCTATTCGACCTACATCATTGTCCAGTGAAATTCATTATTTTAACAGTAATTGTAGGTAAAGCGTTTTTATCACCAAAATACACTTGTATAGTACCAAACAAGTCATGTGAATGAACCATAACATTGTTTGAAAAAAGCTCTCCTTTATACTTAAAACGTTGATAAAAAATCCAAACTGAAAAAAGGGGCTTCGACTGGTACCGTATTCAAAACCCAATATTTCCGGAACAAGACCGGTGACCCCAATTTTTTAAGAATGTTTTAGTTCAGCATACAATGATACATGTACGTATATGGACTTTTTAAAGCAAAATATGTCGTTTGAAACAGAAGATATTCGTATATTCGATTATTTATTGATGCTTTCAAAGGCATATTAAATGCATAATTAACCTCATTAAGAGTCCATTAAAAGTCATTATTTTAATGGCAACTATAGATAAAGCGCGTTTTATCATTAATCTGCACTTGAATATTGCCAAACGAAACATTAAACAAAGATGCATGAACACATCTCAGTCCTTATTTGAACATTAACGCGTTATACAAATGAGCACTGCTAGTCACACAAACTGAAAAAAAGGCTTCGATAGGTATCGTATTTAAACCCCAATATTTCCGGAACAAGACCGGTGACCTCTATTTTTTAAGACTGTTTAGTTTTATGATAAATTAAGACATGTTTGCGAAAATGTTTAAGAAAATCTGTCGTTGGAAAAAAAAATTAAAAAAATGTTGCGAACGTCTTTAAGATAACGACTCAACATCAAGACAAAACGCAAACGCAAACGTAGTACATTTGTAAAGGATTCAATTTACGCGCTAGAAAGACACAGACGACTCATGCGAAAACCTTTTATTATAAATTTACTTTGTACTTATAGACATTCATTTCACTGTTTTTTTTTATTGCTCTTAAAAGTATTTGTGGCATATAAATTCGCTAATGTGTTGAGTTCCGCTTAAAATTAAACTTTATTTTTTACAAGTGAATATAATTATTATAATAAACGAAGTCAACAATTTAATAAAGTGTGTTACAGTATGGGTAATAAATATTACTCACACGTTTATATCAGCTGAAGCACATTCTGTAAAAATAAAATAAGCTTATGATTCAAGGCACGCTTTATGTTTTACGTTTTGTTTTTTAAATTCCTTGGTTTATTGCAACAACACTGACCCACTAAGCAAAACTGTTTACAAACATTAGCTTTATGTGGCAAAACGAGCTGTAATTACCCGTTTTCTCCGCTACTCTTTCGCTGACCGTGCTATAAGTCGGATCATCGTCGATAGCGCCCTCCTGACCTGCAGATTGGGACCCACGACTAGTGCGTTTCCTAAATAATATCTAAGGTTTTCTGGTGTGACCACTGTATGAGAAAGCTTATGACAAGACGTAACGATACATATTGAACCATTTTCTTGCAAGAATGCATTCAACAAGTCATTCCCTTGCCATGTTTTTTGTACGAGCGTAAAGAACTATTTTAAATAACGTTCAACCAACATTTTAATTTTAATAAACATTACAAGAAAATGACGTCTTACCAATTGCATTGTGCACCTGGTTCTGCAAAAGTTTTAAATGTATTCGTAACTAGCAGTTACATGTATCACACAGTCAAACGGTTCCATCAATTTGTGTACGATTTGTCAAAGTTTAAGAGTAAGTATATAAATCAAATACAATAGAACGAAATATTGCAAACATAAAATAGTCGACCATGAACACCTGGCTAAACTTCATATTAAGTTGTGTTGCGTGTCAAATTTAAATAAGTACGTTATAAACACACATAATTGTGTTGTTGTTTTTTCTAACACATTGTTTTCCACAGGAAGTAAAGTGTAATGCAAATAAATACCAAGCGATCCACCAGCAGCGATATTGTTGTCATGTTGTTCAGCTTCACCATGTTCGACATCGACAACATTTGTAACTGCTTCTTCTAAATTAATGAATGTCAAATATTTTGTTAAAAGTTTTTTATACGTCCGAAAGCTGTTTGGACATGTTTGTGTAACGAAATTGAACAGGTGTGATTAAAAAACAGACAAAAAGACAAAAATAAAAACAAAAAAATACGTGAAACAGACTAAATCAAAACGCAAACAAAACTAAACAAATACATGGACTCAACAAATAAATGCCAGTGAATAAATCTACAAACGAATAATAAATAGTATATGTTAGTATTTCAGGTCACTCACCTGTGATATGTTTTCGGCAGGAGGGCAGTTTCCTTCGAAGATAGCACGTGACAATTCCAATGTATAACAACGCTAGTGGCCCGGCTAAGGCAATGGTTAATGTTTTCACAGAAGCTAAAGTTATCATCAGAAAAAAACACGTGTTCTATCATTGTTTCTAATTCAAAATACGTCACTTTTTTGTAACAAATACAGCCTTTCCGTAGAAAGTGAATACAGTTTTAACCGAAATGTACAAAAAGTTCAACAATATAGAATAAGCGTCGGATGACGAATAACTGTCATTATTTATGTACAACAAATGAGTTTTATTGTTTAAATGTTCATTGAAAGCCTGTTTAATGCACAGATGCGATTTTTTTAAATGTTATTATATTTAAAGTAACACACTGTTAAAGCTTACAGTGTGTTACATTCATATGCGAGTATATTCGATTAAATGAAACAGAAATCAAATCAATATCGACTTCTACAATAGCTATTTACAAATGGCATTGTGGCGCCGTTTGATGTTTTGTTTTGCTCAATAGTATCACAGTATGTAAAGACATCAGTAATACTGGATTAGCCTAACAAAATACGATATTGTACCGTAGTACTGCCAGCCAGAAGTGTTACCAACAATTTCTTTGTTTTCCATCAACACCGTTGTGATATTGTGTGTAGGAACGTCCGTTACATTTGTTTCTAAAATGCGTTGTGTAAGTACATATATGTTAACAACTATTTTTCATTTTAATGCATAAACAACTTCAAGATGTGCCTCGTCATTAATGTATTATCTAAGACATCATATACAATTTGGTGTATTTTTATATTAAAGACCAATGTATACAATTATATTAATGACATATTAAATAAATAAATTAATTCACTGATTAATACTTATTTATCAATGCATTAACAAAGAATTATCAACTAAATATACCATTTAAATTACAATGTATACGTTATTTACAATAAACTTTATCAGAGCTTGTTCAAACATACTGCCCTATTTACTCACCATCGATATATTCGTTGGTAATAATGCCCACATCAAACTCCGAACTGTTAAGGCAGCTACTGTTTCCGACAGGGCCTTGGGTTACTATTGGTCGTGAGGTAGTTTCAGCTTGATCTGATATAGAGTATGCAATACATATATAAGTATTTGGGTATGCACGTAAAGTGATTTCCTTTCAAATATTGCGTCGATTAATGGTAACCAAAGTGTCTCCTCTAAGCCTACTTAATAGTATACGTTTTCTGCATTTCGATTACGAGTTATGTATTTTGCTTCAAAAATATAAATTGATTATTACATGTATGTGACATATTGCAAAATTGTACTTACCCAATACAGTTAATGAACAATATATATAGAAGATATATTATCATACAGTCCAGGACCAAAGGGAACACATGTTCTGGCACATTTTAGAGCGGGTCGTTTAGAGCAACTTGAATATATTGATATGTTCTTCAGCACACAATTAGGAAGTGTTCGAGATAGTGTCAACTAGTTGGTTTACACGATTAGACTTCTAACGTTTTCGACTATACATGTATTACAATATAAATTTATAGTATAACATAATACATGTACAAAAAAGAACAATAAGCATACCGTATTCGGAAGCAGTCACAATTTCGCTGAAACTAAATGTACCATCTTTATATGTAGCACATTTCCACTGGTAGGCATTGTATGCTCTCTTTGCATCAGAAACATTGCACATGACACGTCTTTCTATACAAACACATTGCAATTTTGTTGGAGATAGCCCTGTTTTCCATTCACATTCTCCATTTTTGTTGACAACATGTGCAATATTTTCAAAGTTGGGTTCGTTTATTGGTGTTCTATATAATACAACATTTGGCTCGGTTCGAAAGCAGGATATTTCAATTGTAGTGGAACTCACAGCTCTGACGCCAATACTCGGCTCGCACCTTGCTTTAAAGTGTTTTGTTACTAGTGTAACGCAACATAAGAATACAAAACACATAAACCAAACATTTTAGTAAAATGAGTCGCATTAGATGTATAGTTGTAAAGATTTATACAGACATGCACCTGTTACTTATACAATGTCTGTAATATATTTATGTACACCATCCAATAAATCGAAAAGCAAACATAAATTATGACAGTGAGATCGACGAATGTTAAGAATTGTAGTAAGTTTGTTTACTAGTTCGTAAACGTTTATTACTGTGTATAAAGTACATGTATACACTTTGTGTAGACTTATGAACATCTCAGTTATATGAAAGCAATAGTTAATACGTATACACTTACCAATCGCAAAAAATGCTAAACACACACCTGGGGTAATCTTTTTCATGTTTAATGCAACTAAAACATGAGTTCCACAATCTAAAACTTTATTATTGCAAATAAAGAGCATATTATGTCCCTATCTTATGGTTATACATGTTACGACATAAAACTGAAAACGGAAAATGATATATGAAACCTTCACAGTTTCCTTCTTCCTAACATATACACATGAACAATCTGTGCGTGCATATCGTAACAAATGAACTGAGTTATAAATTGAAGAATAATGCTAACCACCGGATGCTTAATTATTGTATCGGATAATTCTTACAATATGACAATTATTAATATTCAACTACTCAAGTGTTGATATATATTAATACAATCGTAGAAAAGTGACGTATATGGATGAGCCTACTCAAGTCCTCAGTCTTTAAGTACGTTAATATATAAGTGATATATTGTAGTGTATATAAATGAGCATGGAACTGAAATATTTCAACTGTCAGTGGATTCACCGCCATTAATTTAAGTCAGGTGACCTATTGACTACATAATTCACTATTAACGTATCAATTACATAGATATAGATTAACCAGTCAGTTGATTTATATGTTCAACTGACTAGTTTAATGCCAAGCAATCGTTAAAGACAGGTGTGATAAATTGCCATTATTCCACAAAACCCATTTTGGTATTTACCGTTCGTGAAAAACGTGCGCGTTATACGTAATATTGAATATGACGTGATATTGAAAATCAACATACGTCACTGTATACAAACCCTGTCTGCTTATTTTGAAAATAATTGAAACCCTCACTTTAATAAAATGCATGATGAAATAGTTAATACAAAGTAATAATCTAAAACTATAAATTCATTGCTTACATACAGAAACTAGTCAGGAAATCAGATAACAGATGGCGTTTGCTTAGATCACCACCTACCTGTAACAAGCGTAATCTCTGCCAAAGTGTCCAGTTTAAATGATTCGACGAAGATCGCTCTGCTCGTTTGTGTTTCTTTCACGTTTCCCATGTTCTTAGAGTTGTCACCTTACTGTGTTTCAATATGTTTACATTTATCATCAGCATCTGTATTCGGTTAATAAGGAGGCGGTGTTGGGATGCATTCGTAGCGGTGAATACTTGCAACTGACTCCGCAGGACCCAGTTCCGAATCTACAATGATGGTCATGCTGCTTGTCATTTGAGCATTGACCTGTTGCGGAGGAGACGTCAGCGATGTATTCTCGTACGGGCGTACGCTTTGTATGTCATCGACTGGAACATTGGAGGTGTTTTCAGTCGCCAGTGTGTCGTCGGTCGTCGTGAATGTTATTCTATCTCTGACTACACGTGGTAATGAAATACTATAAACAATTAAATATCAGCAATACAGTCATAATGAACAGCTAAAGCGCATTTTATAACTGTATTAACAACCGAAACATTGTAACAAAAATGCTTTTTCAATAACCCAACATGTGCGTAAAACTAACTTCCTATTAATCGCGTTCGCACCTCAACGTATTTTACACCCACGACGCAACGCATACACCTCTTATTAACAAAATAATTTACAAAAAACATCTTGTCAGGTGCCCTTGTACTTCCGGTACAGAAACACAAACAGGGAAAGAGCAGCGGCAAGCAGAATGAAGGCAGTGATTATGATGACTAAATGTGCCGAAAAGAATGCTGAAATGTGAAAATGTTATCTAGGTAAATGAAACCTATATAATTTATGTTATTAGTTGATCAAATATTATTTCAATACAACAAGTGAGAAATGTTTATTGTATATATTAATATTTGTCTTGTAAACTTGTAGTTCCATTTGAACATTTAATCGACTCTAAATATTGTGTATTATGATGTTTCTGTTGGTACGTTTATTATCAGTATATAAGTGCAAAATTAAGCTATCAACAGCTAAATTGTATATGTATCTAGCGTCTTGCCATGCTTACTTTTCGTCATGTTTTCAACTGTGGCTTTCCACCTTGTTGACGTATCATGTACTTAAGTAATTGCATCCTATAAAGTACGCTGGTTCAATACCATATGAGAAAAACAGTGCGCTTAAAATAAATTTGGAAAGACAAATGCATCTCTTAAATGCAAATACAGTGTAACTACTTACCTTAAATAGTTGTGACATTCTCGCCGTAATATGTTCATTGACAACTTTAGGTCCGTTAACAGTGTCTGTTCTGACCGTCGGTTCTTCAAACATACCAAGTAAGAGTTATCATGACTTAGAAACATACATGTTTAATATAGTTTTCTTTTAGCTGCGATAGTAAACGTAAACGTAACAGTAAGATAACGAGCATAATTCGTAGCTTATTTTATTGTTAGTTGCACATATTCATACAGCATGGCTGAACACCAGAAGGCACTGCTAATTTCTACAGTTTTGTGACAATGCTCCGCTTGTGAAGATTCTTAAAGGGTGTTGTGTTGCCTCAAGTGAGTCAAATTACGTTATACTTCAAAATAATGTTTAACGTTTTTGAACTGCAAATTGTTGTTCTCACAGATCACGAATGTTTTAAAACCGTACACAAAGAAGAAACAATTATTTATTTGATATCATGTAAACTATATATATATATATATATATATATATATATATATATATATATATATATATATATATATATATATATATATATATATATATATATATATATATATATATATATATATATATATATATATATATATATATATATATATATATATATATGGGAAAACACTAACATCAACACAAAACACACATTTAAAAACATGTATAATATATACATGTACAGGTTTTACTTACGGCGTTGGAAATGTCAATAACGTGGCCGAAAATCGGTTTCCCATCTTTGAATGTCGCACATTTCAATTGGTCACCTTCACTACCATTCATTGTATCAGAAATGGTGCATGTAACCCGATCTATTTCCATACAAGAACAGTGCACTATTTTCAGAGATTTACCGGTAGTTTTTATTGCGCAATGTGTGTCCATGTTTTCAACTTGAATAATGTTGGCAAAACTATGAGAAGCATATGCCTTTGTAAGAAAGACTGCTAGATCTATATTCAGGGTTCCTAAACATGAAATCTCCAACTTTGTTGAATTTAACAGCTCTGCTTGACCTGTAAATATTTGTTTCTGAATACGTACGCTGTAACACATTGCTAAACTAAATGTATATAGTTGTAGGAGTTGACAAATTATATGTTTTATTATTACACAAATTTAATATAACCAAGTGATAGTAAATTGTTGTTTGTATTAACTTGTGCATGTACATGTAAAGCGAAATTGATAATATTGCAAATACATGTTATGTTCTACACAGGTGTGGTCCTTTAAGAACGTATTTGCATTAGTTGCGTAATATAACATACACATATCAAATTAATAAGTAATATGGTTTAAGCTGCTTTGCTATCTCCAAAAACGTTTACAAGTTAGTTACCAGAAGCGAAAAAGAAACAAATCTCAAACGCTTTAAACTTTTTCATGTTTCCAAATTATAGTAAGCCAGCGTAAATCAGCGTCTTTAGTCACAAGTCTTACATTGAGAATTCAAAATGAATTAAATTATAGTGAGAGACAGAGAAATTACTTAACAATTAAATTGTAGCGCGGTTTATTTCCTTATGCGATGAGTTTGATTGATTCAGTACTGTTTAACAATAAGGAGATATTGCATTCGTAAAACGCACTTAAAGATACTATGCTTAAGAATAGGGGCGCCAAGGTGGCAATATCATATATAACTTTAAAATTAAGTTGCGAATACCATATTGTAGGTTATAACAAACTATACAGAGCATACGAATAGGGGCGCCAAGGGGGCAGTATCATATATAATTTTGAAATTAAGTTGCAAATACCATATTGTAGGTTATAACATACTATACAGAGCATACGAATAGGGGCGCCAAGGGGGGCAATATCATACATAATTTTAAAATTAAGTTGCAAATACCATATTGTAGGTTATAACAAACTATTCAGAGCATACGAATAGGGGCGCCAAGGGGGCAATATCATACATCATCCTTAAATTAAGATGTTAATACTATATTGTAGGTTATTTTAGAATGATGTATGATAGTCCCTCCTTGGCGACCCTTTTCATAGGCTATATATTGTTTGTTATAGTATAATATAGTATTAATATCTCAATAATAAACTATATATAGTGGGAAGATTTGTTAGGTTATCTGGAAAAGAGATGATTATAATATATAAGTCTTGTTGATTTGACCATTGTGGATAGTGGATAACGATAGTTTGCGCACGTATTCTTACAAAATAGAACAAAAACTTAGATCGATGGCTTTTACATTGTTCTCATAGCTCCTATATATCTAAGGTGAAAGTTGGGTAACAACTTGTTGATTTCGTTTTAAAGTCAGTATCGATTTGAACTTGTCCACGCTTGATGTTGACTGATTCATCCAATAACTCCACATTTTGTATGTTGATATTGTTGTATTGTATAGCTTTTTGAATTAAAAAAAACAACATCTATCACGCATTCTACATTTAAATAAATAAACCTCATTAGGTTTCAAGTCATCTATGAGATGCTTAATATGGCAGTATGCTCAATATTTGGTCTTGAATTTAGAATGTGCTTACATTTGAATGAAATCATTAATGTCTTATTTACTTAAGAATACATATTTCTATAAAACATGGTATCGAAGCAACAAATCATGCTCGCTTTGGTATCTATAATATTACCATATTAAATGAGATTTAATAATGAAGGGTACGTAACACATTGTGAGTGTACATGTATGCTTCGGAACATACCTTGATACGGTTGATGTCAACGAGACTATGCCTACGACAAGGGCCCCGAGGAGGGCAACTGTTGTACAATATTTAACTCTGTGAAAAGAATTCATTGTATAATTTCGGTCGTGATTGTTTGGTCCTTTTTGTAAATACTTGGATGTCAGATGTACTAATAATATACGCACGTATATTTACAAGTTAGGGTAGCGATGTTGGTTACAACGCTGTAATTGCCATTTGTCTTACGAGTCTATCGCCATGAGTTCCATACACACTTTTTTTTTTGTATATGTTTTTATTGTTTAATAAAACATATTACAATGTAGTAAAATGTTCATGCTTTTTTCTTTATTTATCGTATACGCCTTTGTATTGCTAATGTCTATAACAAAATAGAATTCAAATTGCTGAATGAAAAACACTATATTAGGCATTGTGTCTGTACAAAGCATATTGCAAGCTTCTAAGAGGAAACTGGAAGTTATCTATCATATATCAATGGGTTGACCTTGTTATGAAAAGTACATTTCGTATTGCAGATGCTTGGAGCTATATGTTTTAATATAACTTTAATATTGCTAAAAACTTTTGCAAAGGAGTAAATATATTTTGACAGGCAGGTTTCTGTGGGGTTTGAATGGCGTTATTTGTGCGATGACATTGAAGCCGCACATTTAAAATGACACAAAAAAATGTATGCAGGCTGTAAAACGTGCCTTACTCCGTTTTTTCAATTACGAAGTTGTATAGATATTAGCGAAATGCCGAAGTACGGTTGTTTCTATGTATAGTACACTGTATGCGTTTCTGATATAATGCGATTCAATCGCGTGTTGTTGTTTGTGTGTTAAGATTGACTTGAACACAACAGTGTTGACGTTATTTTTAATATGCACGTAAATAAATGAGAGGTTAATAAATGGCGGCGCGGGGGCATGGCTCGATAATAGCCCCGGCAAAGCGATAATGGCCCGAGGGCCATTTGCGACTTGCCGGGCCTATTATCGAGCCATGCCCCCGCGCCGCCATTTATTGACCTTTTTAATACATATGTTTTCATTATCATTCATATTTGTTTCTTATGACATTCGTGTTTTCTTTATTTCCTTCCAATTTATTAAAATTATTGTCAAAAGAAATTTAAATGTAAACATTTTTCGCGCTTTATAATGTTTATTTACATCTGAACTTACAGCCAGTACATGTTATGGTATTTTAAGTAAGCATTTTTTTATTTTTAGAAGCGACCACAGCCAATTTTCATGACGCAACATGGGTGAACGTAGGTTCAAAATGTATTTAATTTTACCCTGACATATCTACATTTGCCATACATGTAGATCTAATTTATGGTGCATTTCGATAAACCTATATCTAAGTTAAATATAAAACGTTTTACAATAGGAAAAATGCATTTGTAGATTTGTATTCCAATGTTATTCATATGTAGGACAAGTAATGCCCAAGCAATGCAAAATGGCTTAGATACGCCCGTGTGGGTACTATCAAGGACATGTAGATTGTACACATCATCACTAGTGATGTCATTTGTTTCAACAGATCTAGAGAGTTAGAATGCATTTCTTTTGGAGTTAATTTGGATGTATCATAATCTATAATGCATTGGTGTGGATTTATTATAAGATTTGTGTTTTAAAAAGTTGATAAGTCCAGGGTCGGGTTGAAAGCGTGTAAACGTCTTCACCTGTTGTGTTAATAAATCAAGGAGTCTACAGGACCTGTTGAACTTCCAGCCTAGGAATTGTAATGTAAAAGTGGTAGGACTGTATACTCGGTCAGGAGCATTAACTATGCGGATTTAGTCTTACTAGCAAAGCACCTCTAATGCTAAAGCATTTATAGTGTTTTGTGCTTGTTGGCTTTATCTGCGGAAATAACAGAACTCCTTGATGCCAAAGGTATTTTTATCTCTCTTTACTTTCTATTTTAGTTTTGTGGCGATATGTTCTGTCCAGTGTAAAGTAGTGTCCGCCATTTTAAGCTTTGTAAAGGTGTTTCAGTCTGCTTTAAAGCTGTCTCAAAATTTTGAGTTTCACGTTGTCAGCCATCTTTTTCGTGAAGTGACGTCAAAGTCGCGCGAGCGAAAGATCGGCGGGGCAATTATCATAATCTGCCCCGCTGTGGCGAGGCACTTTTCGATAATAACATGTGAGGAGCAATAATGGGGATGTTTTACGTACAAAAATGTTACTATATATAGTAACATATGTATTAATAAATAAATTAATATATATATATATATACGTAAATGAAATGTCAATAGTCCAGATTGAGAAATTTATATAATGAAAAGTGCAAACACGTTACATAGGATTATATATATATATTAACAATATAGCCAACGCGTTTCGACAAATCTCATCAAGGCATAATACAATATATCATAACGTCAAAATGTCATGGAGATAACGTCATTTCAATTATGACGTCATAACGTCAACAATTATTATATAAAATTTAATTGTGGTTTAAATATATGAATACAATATTGCTCTTTCGCTAACCTAGCTGAAACACTGTCCGAAAATAGTTTATAAAAAGGAAACATTTGAAATTTCGGTTCAGATGAAGAACACTCATCCAGGTGTTTACTTAACGGCATCTGTCTTGTTGAGGGGTCTCGCATTTGTTGTTCATGAACAGATCTTCTATGTCTAAATTTATCGCCAGTTTGTCCAATATAAATTTTCTTGCATCCATTGCATACTAATACATAAATAACATTTTTAACATCACACGACATATAAGTTTTTATATTAAACAGACACATATCCTCCATATATTAAGATGATATTCCCATTTCATTTGTTTATGTAATGGTTCAATATGTATAGATATCACTTAAGTCGCATTTAAAAATATTCGTTTCTATGAATGTCAGCCTTTTCCAAATTTATCCAATCATAGTAAGTATTTTTGCTGTTTTTTTAACTATAAACCTAGAGTACCATGTGATGTACATTGTAAACAATTAATGGAAATCAATTATCGGACAAGAAGGGGGCAACATTATTACTAGGGGCAAAAACAGGACAGTTGTATTCTCGGACGATTAGGCCACACAGTATATGTACTAATATTTAATTGATGCTAATTATCTGTTCTTTCATTATTGCATCGCTAAAAAGGAGTGTACTGCATGAACGTCCAAAAAAACTGTCAGCAAAATGTAAAATTGTTTGCATTAATGTCTTGCACTTGAGACATTGAAGTTTGACTTCGATAGACAACGCATGTCCGCATAAGTGTACCTTAGTGTTAAATATGTTTACTTCCGACGTTTAGCCATATGATTTCGCTAACCACAGCAGCCATTTCTATGTACATATTTGTTTGGTAAGAGCCGCCAGCAAAGTACACTATAGTACTCAGTACAAAGTAATAATGTTCAATTGATTCGCTCAAGGTAATAGTACAACTGAAATAAAAGTACACAGGATCAATTGCATTTTATTATCTGTACTTAGCAGCTGGTAGGGTTTCAAAACTAATGATATATAAATACGTATAGTGTTGTTTTTTCCTAATTACATGTAATTAAATATAAGAACATACACAAACAATTTTAAACTTTTCAACTAAAGTACTTAGGGTAAACCTATTTCAGATGTGAAACGATTAAGCAAGGTCTTTCAGCGTTGATACCGATAGAGTCCAAATACTAAATGATACAATGTTATTGAAAAAAATGTGAAATTCCTAGTTTATACCATATTGTTAAGCGTATGTTGTAACATAAATTAGTTATTTGACTTACAAATGGAAGCTGACAACTTACAGAGGGGAAATTATCGTGTTTTTTCTCTCTTAGAAGGACATGATGCGCGGTTAAATAAAATCAGTTAGAAATAATCAATAGTTAATTGAAGTTCGGTTACAAAGGCGAAGTAGCGATATATAAGGATTTTTAAAAAAGTCTTTGATGACATACGACATGTCTAAAAGGTGTCGCCTACGAACATGTCAACTCCATTCGATGTGTTATAAGTAAGCTAGTTTAATTACATTTCTCTTTACCCTAATAAATGCCTTCGAGTTTTGCAAAAGATGGTGCTACGGCTATGTGATTGCTCTCACAACACTGATCTTTTTTTCCTGCTAGACACATTTGATTAAGGCCTGTTGGTGTAAAATCTATTATTGTCAAGATCAGCAAATATGGAATTGCAATTAACTGTATTAATTGGAAATGAGGAAAATATGGGAACATGCATTGCGGTAATTTCTCCTTCTAACACAATTACGTTAATTTCGTCATTTGCAAGTTGTGTCCTTAATTGCTAAACATATCGCGCGTCGGTTTATGCAATGCAGACGCATACCATTGTGAATGCTTCAGACACTGAATTGGCCTGAATACGCTTCGCAAAAGTTTGTTCCTAAACTTATTGTCTGTAAAACACTTCTTTTAAAAATGAAATAAGTCGTATAGTATTATTACAATATGGGCATTAGTTATTCCTCTGTAGCCTATTTTCTAGAAAACGTGCAAATTATCATCTACAGCTAACATGATAAATAGTTGCGTGTGATTTAGATTACCATATCATACATTTGCATGATAAAATACTTAGACTGATTCATTATTTAGTTTCCTGTTGTGTTTTTGTGGTAAGACTATATGTAATCACGTAATTTTATGTTACATCATGTCCGTATACCCATTTCGTCGAAATTCTGACTCCCTTTTAATGTCATATTAATGTGTTTTCCATTTGCAGTAGTAAAATAATACGAATGATGTTAGTGTTACCCGTTTACTGCCTAAAAGCTCCATTGGGTTACAGTAAACAAACGTATTGCGAGCATATATCAATATTTATCAGTTATGATTACGCAAATGTTATTTTAAACGTAAGACGTATTAAAGAGATGCTAGACGTTTGGGACAGTCTTTTAGTCGATAAAGAACAAAGAAAAAGTATATGCCTGGCGTTTCCAGCAACGTGTAATCTCAGATTTAAATTGAATGTCCTTGTTCAAAATATATACGAGTACGCACAACCATTTTGACTCAAACCAGTAGTGTTCTGACATTATTCTGCATCGTTTATTGCAACTAAATTAAATAATAATCTAAACATGTTTACATTTTGAAGGTACGTGTACATGTGCAGAAATTCGAAGCGCCGTTCCCCAAAATTAACATTTGCAAATACATCATTATATTGGAACCTTAACATTGGTTGGTTGGTAAGCAACATTAGAAGATATATCATGTTTTTACAAGATATCACAAGAATGGGTAAGTAATACCTAATTCTTTTGAAGACCGTTCCTGTCAAAGTACGTGGATGGGGAAATACAGAACAGGATCGTAATCGATTGACATTAACTGTATTGCTAATTGTAAAAAACTGAATAACTTTAGCCTATACTAAATACACGAAGTTGATAAGTTTATCAATGCCTAAAGTATCTCAAGTGAAGTCAATTTCGATAAAAATATTTATTCAAAAGTTGTCCATCGTTATTTAAAAACGTTAACCAAAGCAAGGAATTAACCTAACGTTATCCGTTGGACAAGACATATCTGTTTTATATAACTGACTACAGTTCTTCATACTAGCCAAATTTAGTGGATTTAAAGACATAAGATTCTGACCATGACTTAAACATTCATACTATTGATACAATGTTCCATTAATAACACGTAAAACATTTCAATTACTGGAAATGCATGGAACTGAATTCTAACACTATATCAGAAAGTTAAGAGCTATGGTTTTGGTAATGAACATTTTAGTGCAATAACAATTATCGTTCAGTAAAATATAATAATTGTTATTAAAACCAACCATTAATATAACTTCATATTTATTTACGTTTTGCACATGATTTACAAACATTTATTTAAATATTTTGATTTGCATTGTATTTTAATGCTCTTACAATGTCTTATAAACTTTAAAGCTGTTGAATCGGTAATTAGCATTGTATAGCATATTTTGAAATTAATACACGAAATTGTATTTTAAATATTTACACAAGTGTTTAACTTGTTACAAACATGTATTTTAATATTTTGGTTTGCATTGTACCTGAATGCTTACAAAATCTCAGAAACTTTAGAGCTATGCTTTTGTTAATTAAAAGTGTATTGCCTCTGTTCAAGGAAATATACCAAATTTTATTAAAACCCAGTTATTGATGTTTTGTTTGCTCTTTGCACCTGTGTTACAAACAGTACATTTTAAATAGTGGTGTGCATGTTACATCATTTGTCACATAGACATGCATGGCATATTCCGTTTTTGTAAAAACAATATATATGACCTATTATTAAAAGTTAACGCACTAGCAGTCTTTTTACTATTCTTGGTTTATAATGACTCAGGGCATATGGAACATGATTTGTGAAGAACATGCAGTCTGAATCTTATGTCTTTAAATCCACTAAATAATGCAGACATTATTTTCGGAAGGGAACGGCTAAGACGCATTGTGTCTCTAACACATCAGATGAGAAGCCACGCCTCGACTGTAAGGACATGTGGATATTCGTTATAAATCATGGTTGTCAATACCGACAGATATTGATTCTGTGCATATCATAATTTATATTTTAAACGTATATACTTTAATTATTAATATTGCCCTAACAGTATATTTCCTTCATACTTTACACACAGGACATTTGGAACTGTGTCTCTAAGGAATAAGAAAATTCCTGCCGCGTCAATGAAAGCGTTTGAATATACATAATAAAACATAGATGTCAACACGAACTGAGACGAAGGATGTGTGTTGTGATTTCATCTTAATTCGTATTATGGTAGCCGAACTTCTGGTCAAAATAGTGCTATCTTGAAATAAATAGTACAGTTCAGTAATAATAATTTTCGTAACAATACAGCATGTACTTGCACCAGTTTACTATTGTGCTTTGTTAATTATTAAAGTCGTGACTTTGTTGGACTATTTCCTGAAACAGACTTGCAACATGTTTAGATTGTATGCCGATATGCAAAAGCATCCTTCTTAAATTGTGCACCTACCGTAAATAACTGCAAATGCTAATACCGATCCGACAAAACAGTATTTGTGATCATTTCACTGTCTTTATGTTATACATAACGAAATATAAATGAACTAAAACTAAATAATTCTCACTATTGTCTTCAGAACGTTTAAAACAAACCATTCCGACATACTCGACATATGGCGTTACGGTTCTGTGAATCAAAATAGTAACGACATCACCGTTCGTCTTAAGCATTCCAATCCGTATCTTATAGTTACATAACTGGAGGTCTACATAGTACGGACTAGTCGCTATCATAACATTTCAAATGATGTTATAAGGATTTTCAAGGCTATACGGTCTAAACATCTGCAGTTTGAATTCCATTCGTGCAGTTTGTAATTTAATTCGTGAAATGACACTGGACTTTATCGAATATACAGGATAGTTTTAGTAGGCTTATAACATATTAAAATTGTCTTTGAAATCTTGATCGAACTTATTCAAAATGTATACGGCTTTTAAATGAAGGACTCGTACAAAAAATATCGGGAGCGCACATAAAATAGAAACCTGAAAAAAGGTAATTAAAAAGGACTGAATGCGTATATGACGTATATGCGTATATGACGCAAATAATATTGTGTGTTGCCAATATAAAAGTCATATTAAATTCATGACGTGTTGAGAGTAATAATATGAAGCAAGTAATATACGTGTTTTTTTACATTTAAAATTCCATTTGAATACTATTAACAAGTGACACAACTGTTTGCTATTTTTGCAAGCATTATAAAAATATATTTTAACTATATGTGTACGCCCATTCCTTTTTAATTAAGATTTACTTCACTTTCAAAAGCGTCATACCAGATGTATGTATACATGTATTTGGAAATTTAGAGTAATATACATCCCACTAATAAAATAACACAGGTGTTCCAAAAGTACATTTAACTTATATCAAGGCACGTTTTCTAAAAAAAAAAAAAAGCAATTATATTTATTCAGCTACATAATGAACCATCCTATTTCGCATGTAAATAAATGGTACTTTCTGTGTCTTTACATGAAGAAAGGATGCTACAAATGCGTGTTATTTAGTATAAATACGTGTAGTGTTATTAAACCGCAAAGAAGACTTATACATAATTAAAGAATTTAAGCTCAAAAAAGTGCAATTTATTACGCTAATAATAGTACAAAATAATAAAAACTTTCTTCAGCGTTATATAAAGTTGTGTGTTTTTTTAAGTCAGCTAAACCCGTCTCAGTAAAACGTATAACATATTTTAAAACACAATGTATACATAAATTGAAAGCACTCGGAGGCTCATTCCTCCGAGGTGTTGCGCAACTTACGAGTCATACATCATTATGTGGCAATTTGGTTACTAAGAGACATACTACTTTTACTTCCGAGGGTATATGTTAGTTGTCTTGACGTGAATTGCATTGAATGTGTCGTTTTCAATTATAGTGTACTGAATGATCTTTATAGTATGATGAATATTATCAGACGAAACGTGAAGACACAAATTGTTTTGACACTTCGATCATTTATTGAATTACTACTGTATTTCCAAATATGCTAGTTTTATATTTGCAAAATTAGATATTATTAGCATTTTATCTAATCAAAAGCACACAACGACATAGAAAATCAATCGTAATCAACTTTACACGTTTAGTCAACTGCCAAGCTAATTTAAAGAGTGTGCACATTGGGTACGCACTAAAGTGATTTCTGGACTTCCTGGCCTTACCGTTAACATCAAACATATATTAGCAACTTAATAAATTGAATGGCGTCTTTGTAGACATGTATTATGCTGAGTAAATTACTCAATTATAATATTAATAATTATATCTGCTGATATATTAAACCACATTCTTGGTATCCATCTGGTAAAGTTTAAACCTAGTTTACACAAACACTTTGCTGAGATTTTTTACAGCAGGATATATAATAATTATTGACTTTTAGATTGAAAGTAAATAAGTTATCAAATACCGTGAATATTTTACTGCGAATGAGGAAACATCAACTACGTGAACATCAAATGAATTTGAACAGGTGCTATAAAATGATCTTCAGTACTATGGTATATTTTCATACCAGCTTTAGACGACCTATAAAAAACTTAAAATAAATATTAAAGAATAATCATATTCATAGTTATAATTATGTGGATGTTTTAATAAATCTTGAAATATCATTCCCCGTTTGCACTTTTTCGCATTGTCGGATCCCCTGGCTGCTGATTACGCTTCTCAACATCTATCACCATCATGTAGAAATCTAGAATGGAGAGTAACGTAATGAATTGACCGTGGGTGTCCGTCAATGCACTTTTTGTAAATCAAGAAATTAGTTTTTATGCCTTGGCATCGCGACACGATCTATGAAATTACTTTATCATCAAAATGTTCTTGTTTTATGCTTAAAGGCCTAGTTGAAGGAATGTCTGGCGTCTCCGTGCGGTATTCTACCCTGTGTATTGGTTCAGCATAAAATCTTTTATCATTATTTGCAATCTTTTCTCTCAGCTGACTGAGTAATGGCTGTGTCCACTTTTTCCTCTGCAGCAGAGTATTGATATCAGCTAATAAGGGAAGCCACACTGTGTCCACACTGTGACCACAGCAGGGTGCCAATACACTGGGGTACAATACCTCAGATTTGGGGGGCTGGTCAAATAAAGAAGGACTAAACTAGGCCTTTAATGCGCCCTTTTTGCTACAAACCAGGTAACATCTGTGCTGAAATATTGTATTTTGTAAAATTACGCTTTTGTTTGTTTTTATTTCAGTGATTCCTTCAAGGTAAACTGTGACAGCTCGATTATATTGTACTAACAACAATTAAGACATCTCAAATTTACTTTCCGTATTATGAAGCTGTCGTTTCAAAAACATCAACAAAGTTAAATCTTGACATAATAGTTATCAAGACCTGTTCAATCATGTAAACGCCTCACGTACATCAGTGACATTGCAAGTTTTTATCTAAAAACGATTACAATCTAAAAATAATTACAATAATATTCAAAAATCAAATTATTTTACAGTAATGCAAGTGCAAGTTCGTTTTATGTTTGCACTTACTACACTTTAAAGAATCACCCAGACCTCAACATGAAACCTGCTTTATTAACATTTGTACCTTATTTTCAAAACCCATTATGGTTATGTTTATACTGACAGCTATCAAACTTTTTGTACTTTTCGGTTAAGTATCAAACGTAAATGTAAATGATTAACCGGTTTAAACAAATATTATAATAAGTAAGTTCAGATACTGCATCCAATAAGATGCAAGACGAAACCTTTTCATTTTATACTGTAGAACAACGGGGAAATAATACCTTTTTAAATGGCAAGGCACACACTCAAGGAGACTGACTCGAAATATTTTTACAATTAACCACAGACTGCGCGAACACCGTCCTTAATAATTCTCTTAAAAATACGACAATTATGATACAGCAATAACGGCATGCCCCATGTAGAGTCGTGAACAACGAAGCGTACGTAAATGTAATATCTAATTGGCCTTCATAGTGCATAAACGAATACAGTAAATGTCATATTTGATTTGCCTTTTTGCGTCAAACTGCTATAACTTCCACATCCAGACGTTTATTATGAAAGAGCATGTACAATTAGACAATAATGCAAGATCAAAGCAATTGTTTTTGCTTGACCTAGGGTAAAAGTACATTGTCATCAAAGTATACATCAAGTATTTATACAAGTATAAATTAAAACTTTACACTGATTTCTATCTAATTTGTTCTTAGAACGAGTATTTGAAAACTGGTGGTAAAATTAACTGGATAGTGTTATTTACTTTTATATGGTTTCCCTATTATATACAGAACACTTGCATACATATAAAATCTTAAATGATTACAACTACAGCGCAAAGGGTGAATTTATTTTAAATGTGAATGATTTTCACTTTCGTTTCACAAAAACTTTTCTACATCTACAATGATACACATCTGAAGAGTGTCAATCTGATCAAGTTGGTCAAATCTGTGAAATGGTGCATGACTGTGTATTTTAAAAACATTTTAAATACGTTTTACGTTATTCAACCGTAGCCAGAATTTAAGTCAAACGAAATGTTTGAGGGTTGTTTGCAATAACCAACGCATGTACGAGTAAGCGTATGAGGACAATTAAGTTTTGTTGTTGTTTTTTTTCCTCAGCCACTCACACTTGCTATATTCAGTTCAATACAACGTCTGCATCACGTTACGTCATAGACTAATAACGTCGGGAGACTTCCAAGCCGACAGAAGAATGATTTCATGCCACATTTATAATCACGATCATGTCTCCTACAAACCATACTGCAGTTTGTTTGCAATAACTCGGTCGTTGTATTATTTTGCACATCTAATCAAAACACATAATTAATAATAGTTTTGAAAAAGAAATTGTGCTTCCCAGTTTCGTTTGTTGAATACCCATTTCAACGAAATATAAACATAATGTATCTATGTACTCAGGCGATTCTTTTGTTACCTACAACAATGAATGGTAAGCTTAAATATACGATTTGAAGGTTTTCCGTATAATATATGTTGAAACTCGACGAATTACTTTGCCTTTCTTAAATTACCAATACGTCATTAAAGGAATTTTATTCCTGACATTGAAGTATTTTTTTCTTGAATTCTGCAAAGCTTACGAATTTACCGTGCATCATTATTACTGTAATCAAAGTCCACGAATAACCCATTCCTGATTAAGTTTAAATACTCCGTTGACATTTTGTTCTGAATATAATTATAGCCGCATTAGAGTGTTTACTATATTTACATTTATCACATACATTTCCTTGCTGACGATTTATAGGAATCAGGGCTTCATTTGATTCGAAACGAAAATGGTCAGTCGATAAGTAGCATACTCGAAACTTCAAAAACATTATGATGTTAAGGTCACCATGATGCACTTTTGACTATGCACCGAAACCAGGATTGCTCAGTTTTAAATAGTTCATACAATATTTACCAAAAAGCTATATATGTAGTTTCGATAAGCCATATTAATTATGTAGGATATACAATGACTATGGTATAGAATACCTCTTATTGTTTATGTAAACATAACATCCGTGTTATCACAAATGGCAATATAATCCTAGGTGAGCTATAAATAAAGGCGCCATTGGGAATCCGGTTTTAAGACCGTTGCAAATTACCCATTGTTCACACAAGGATCACAACCTTTCTTGTAAAATTCGTGTAATTAATTTAAAATGATATCAGCCTATTAATAGTGTCTGGAATGTTTCTCTTTTCCTGGCACTGGCAATCATCCCAAGAGTTTGTCTTGACCATTTACAGCGAAATTCACCATCTCTTTTTAAATGTAAATATATGTGTTTGAGATGTATAACTTGTGTCTTGTTATATTCAGCCGCGACGGGGTCTTAGTACAGTAAGTTTACTAAATATTTTAATTATTATTTTTGGCAAGCATATTCTTGCAGCGCCGTAAAAAAACAACAAATAAAAACATAAATGAAACCCTACATCAAATTAAAGTAATATGCATGATGGAGTTAGAGAAATACTGAACTCATATTATCCTGGGGCTGTAATTATAAAGCCCCTTTAAAACATGAAACTATGTTTAATATAATTTCCATCGTTGTAATGTTATGTCCATAAAATTAAATGATCTAACCGCCTCATGTTGTTCATCAATGATTCTTGTATAATCAAGATACGTTAAGTACATTGTTTTACACAACAGTTTGTCGATGCCTACTATGAAAACACGATTTTTTGCCATTGGTTATCAAGAGGAGCGGACGGCGTCTATTTTTGGGGCATGGGGACCACGTGCACGGTGTGGCAGTGTTCAAATGAATTGCAATATAATGTATATGAGAGTTGTTAAATAAAAAAACAGAAGAATTGGCGAGAATGAACATAGAGGAACGCGCTCGAGCCGTTGGAATGCTTGATGCAGGCACTTCCAGGCAGGTATGTTTAGCATCGACATTAAATCGTCATTTATTGTAACTTTTGCAATGTATCAACCATTGTCGCATTGAAATATCATTCTGAATAATTTTCATCATTATTTCAGGTTGCACGACTTTTCAAAAGGTGACATTCTACAATTCGTCAGCTGTGATTGAAATATAGACAATCCGGAAGTGTCGATGACATTCGACGGCGTTCTAAAGGAAGAGTGATGATTCGCTTTCAGGATAGGTACATTGTGGTTACACACTTACGTAACCGTTTTACAACGGTTATAAGCACGACCCGGCAGGAAACTGTTACGCACAAACGCCAGATCCACTCATCTACCGTACGTAACCGCCTCAAAGCTGTCGGCTTGAAAGCACATTATCCACGGAAGGTTCAAATAAGTATGACACCGACAGGCACGGTCAAGTCGGCATTTGAGACTCACTAGTGTGGTTTGGGCCAATGTTTTGTTTGTAGATTAAACGCGCATCAAACATCGAGGTGCCGACGGACGCGTACGCATATACCGTCGACGGGGTGAGCGAAACAGCGACCATTGTGTTGAAGAGGCAGATCATTCCGGGGGAGGCTCCATCATGGTATGGGTCGGTGTTTCTATGCATACCAAGACCCCGTTATTCCTTATTAAGGCAACTTAAACGCAAGGAGGTATCATGATGACATCGTGCAGCCAGTACTTGCTCCTCAATTCCAGGAAAATCGCGGTATGATAATGGCTCAGAATAATGCACCATGCCACGCTGCAAGGGGAACCCAGAATATGCTTGCAGCCAACCGCGTGCGAGAACTGCCATGGCCGGCAAAAAGCCCTGACCTGAACCCCATAAAATACGTTTGGGACTTGCTGAAGAGAAAGGTCAGAGCAGCATACTATCGCCGAGCTTACATGTGACGTGGGTCTGTTGTGGGCATCTATCCCGCCAAACTACCTCCATAGATACATTATATAAATGAGGGCTAGATGCCGTGCTCTCATTGCTGCACATGGAGGCATTACAAACTATTGAAAAGCATCTCATGAATTCGTTAACTGATTCGTGGGTTTCTATTTTCAAGTTGATCGTGTTAATCCATTTCGTTACGGTTGATTAACTTATCTGATTTAAACAAAATATTTGGAATAAACTGTATTTTAATATGTATTATAATATATTATGTCTTTACTTTATAATCTTTGCAAATTTTACAAAGTATCAAGTGGACGTTTAGAAATTCACTTCAGTGTATATTTTATGATTTGTCAAAAACAAATACTCAGAGAGTTACAATGCCATAAAATTATAACGGGGAAAGGGTATCAGCGTTGTACAAAAGATCGGTCAAACAAGTATGTATTATATGTGGGCCAAACATAAAACTTAGTCAGGGCACACAATCATCACATTAAAATAATGATTTGAATGCATTACTTTATGTTTTGATAACCGCCATATTCTGTTTATAGAAAGATGTTACATCTTTTTATAAATTGAATAACATCTACAGGAAAAGTTGAGAAAACAATATAATTCTAATTATTTCTTAATAAAACACAATCGTTATTCAAATTTACATACATGGTGAGTTTATTAATATAAATTATCGTTTCATTATTAAGTTTAATATCAATGATTTTCTGGATGTTTGTTGCAAGTACATGCATTTTAACACAGGACATCGGCTGTAGTTATAGAATGAGTCACTACTATTGAACCTGTAATTGGCGCAGGTCTTTTACTCTGTTTAAGTATGTTCAATTCACTAGGCGCAGGTCTCTCACTCTGTTTCATAATGGAACAGCAAAAGCAATTAATTTCTAACTAGAAAATGATCTTCAAGCAAATAATGCAAGAATGTACCTCTCAATTTGATTCAGGGACTTTAGGCAAGTGCTTGTTAATACACTATAATAGGCGCTCATTCTATATTCTTCCCGTTAAAGTTATCACATATAGACGGCGCCAATAATATACAAACATATACATACCAAGACATCGCTCGGAGACGCACCCTTTACCATATGCAAATAATGTGGCAACTTTGGCATTAACTGACAGACAAACCCTCGCCGGCTCTTTGTCGGACTACCTTCACTCCCGTTTGTATTGTTTATTTTGTACTTCCGTTTATTACATTGTTTCATCTTTCGTTTAAACAACAGTGTGCTGAGTAACTTCTATAGCATGATAAATCTAATAAGACATATCGTGGTGACACCTGTTCGTTTTAACATTTTAACATTATTGAATTATGTACCATTTCCGAGAATGTTATTTTTATTTTTACAAAATTATATCTAATAAATATTAGCTGATCAAAAGCACACAGATTTAGAAAAGCAATCATAATTAAATCTACAATTTTCCTGAGAATATCAAGCATCAACTTAATGTGAATGTACTTTTGATAGGCACTAAAGTGAACTTCTTGATTTTTCTCCCCGTACCGTAACTTAAAGACACCGAATCTGTAATATAATTGTTATTATATTCAGAATAGAGTATATTAGCATGGACATAATAGTAGATGCCCTAAGACTTAGTTTACATTACAGGCTATGAAATTCAAAACGTAATACACGTAGATCTCTGAGCAGACAGTTTGGCATCGCTAACACTATTCAGATGTGTAAACAGAATCTTACGTAGTGTATAAGAAAAGTGTATGAATTAGTAACGCTGTTTATTCAATCGTTGTTAAACTTTTAGTATTATGCAAACACAATTATTATATTATGATTATGTATACATAATTTTAGTAAATTCTGGTAATATTTCGATTGAAGTGATCTTTATAAGCCTAAGGCTAAATCGAGCTAAAATAACTATGTTTATAAACTAATCAAAAGAGTTAACAATTGATAATTTATGTAAACATATGTAAATAAGTTGTGCGCTGAATACAGGAATTTATTTTATTGATAATTGGGATGTCGTTTCATGTGCAAATATACATTTCATTTGCAAATAATGAAAACAATAAACAATAATAACAGTGAAAGCATTAACCTGTTGTTTTCTTATTATACACTCTAATTAACATATAAAATAGATAATACATTTTTGAAGGAAATGGCATTTAATAAAAAAAACCTGGGTAAACCGAACACCTC
The DNA here is from genome assembly GCA_027627225.1 of Congeria kusceri. Classification (NCBI taxonomy): domain Eukaryota; kingdom Metazoa; phylum Mollusca; class Bivalvia; order Myida; family Dreissenidae; genus Congeria; species Congeria kusceri. The sequence continues at coordinate 93,433,579 of CM051025.1, forward strand.
TGAAAATCGAACGAACGGCCCGGTCCCGACGCCGTTCGGTTTACACTTGTTCTACTGTATTTTATTATGTTTGCCGTTTCGAAATTATTTTGTATTGTTTTGGACCTTTAATCGAGCCACATCTTTGACAATATATTTGATGCAAAGGCATTTCTGTGTATCGTTTAATGAATAAGGGTCTCACTGAATGTATTCATAACGCCCGTCGAAAAAACAGCTACATAGAAACGGAAAGTATATTTGCATTGACAGAGGCCTAGCTGGACAACTGTAACCATCAACAGCATACATGTACGTTTCTGATGAAACTCAATGAAGAACTTCGCCTTCTTCGTATTTACAATACATAGGGCAACATTATCGCTTTTAATGTAATATTTTCATCATTAAAGTCAATTACTGATTTAATTCAGCAAGGCTTAGTTCTTTTAATGAGCGCCTTTATTTGCACTGTAATCAACGTTCATGAATAAAATATGTGCAATTAAGATTTAATACTCCGCCGGCTCTGCGCTGGATTTTCCCTCAATACATATTTCTCACGTATTTATCTACCCCATACGCGCACGAGCGAGCTCCGTTTGATTTAGAACGGCATGTTTATCGATATGAAGCATTATCGAAAATAGAAAATGGTGTCAATAAATGGATTATATACAATATGGTCTTATTTTCTTATTCTATAACTGATATGTAAAATTGCGAAAGAAAACCTTTTTATCATATTGGCTGGGTTGTTATAACGCGGCGGAGCATTAATTTATTATATGTGTATTGGTACGGGAAGCACACACTAGACAGGATACACAATTTTGACAAAGTAAATGGACGTATACAAAACAAGGGACATAATAAAATGACATGTACTACATATGCTTTTCAGTGAACTATATAATTTCCTTCTTGAAATAAAAATAGATATTTCTTCTTTTGGAATAGTGAAAAGATAACATAAAACGGAGAATTCTTCGATAAGGCGTAAAAAAAAATGTTTGTTTCAGGTAACATGCCCAAAAAAGTTTTTTTTTTTTTTTTTTGGTAAATGGTCAACTTGAAGATTTTAAAACTGAATAAATATTCAAAACGTATCAGTAATATCCTTAAACATTGTTTATAAGTGATACTATCAAAACAAAACACTTATATATCCAAAAACACATTTAATTCTTGAAAAAGATAAATAAACCAAAAATAAATCTGACAAACCGAAAAAATGTTCTAGGGTCGAAGCATTTTTTTAGGGTATGTCGGGTTACCTGAAACAAACATTTTTTTTTTTACGCCTAAATAGCATAGATCTGCAAGTAGTGGTTTATCTATCTTGGTACAGTGTATATACATTTACAGCATTTACATACATGTTTTAAAGGAAAACACATTACACAATTCACACAAATCTAATTACGCGACAACGGCGCACACAATATGGCATCTTTTCCCACCAATCCCGCTTACGTTCTGTACCGTGACATGGGTGATTAGTCGTGATTAGCTGTTCTACGTGCAACTCTCCATAGAACTTGCCCACTGGTTCGCCGGTATCAGGTTTACACTGTTCCCTGTGATTCTAATTCGAGGACGAATTCCAACTGGGCAGAAAAGGATGTCACGGTACCAAACTTAAGCGGGATTGGTGATTAGCTGTGGAAGCGGCCCGGTTAGCTCACTCGGTAGAGCACTCGCCCTGATAGCGAGATGTCCCGGGTTCGAGTCCCGGACTGACTGCACACTTTTCACCACACCTAAAGCAGTGTTTATATAAAGCATTATACAAAAAATATCTAACTATATAGTGAATTGTTTAACTTGTATAATAAATAGGTTAAGAAGCAACATTATCTAGGGTTCGGACAAGTCTTAACATAGCAGTGTACACACATTTCGAAAGGCGTCTTAACAATCCATTTTTAGTCCCCTACCGTTGAATCACCTGAGGGGACTATAGGTTTGCCCTCCGTCCGTTCGTCCGTCTGTCCGGCCGTCAGTCCGACCGTCCGCAAAATATTGTTCCTGCGATAACTCAAAAAGTACTGAAGATACTTCGATGAAACTTGGTATACATATAACGGCAATGTGAAGATTATGAACGACATTTTATTGTTCACCAGAGGTCAAAGGTCACGTGACTGTTACTAAAAATAGAAATAAACAAAAACAAAATGGATCTTGCGATAACTCAATAAGTACTCAAGACATTTGAATGAAACTTGGTATACTTATAAACGGCAATGTGAGAATTATGAAGGACCTTCTATTTTTTACCAGAGGTCAAAGGTCACGTGACTGTTACTAAAAATAGAAATAAACTAAATACTGATATAATTCGAAAAGTACATAAGATATGGCCATGAAACTTGGTACAAAGATTTGAACTATAAGTGTGCCATCCGTCTGTGTGTCTCTCTATCTGTTCGTCTGTATGTTCGTCCGTCCGTCCGTCCGTCTGTCTGACCGTCCCCAAAACCTGGTTCCTGCAATAACTCAAAAAAGTATTGAACTTATTTCGATGAAACTGGGTATACATACAAACGGCAATGTGGCAATGTGAGAATTATGCATGACCTTTTTTTTCACCAGAGGTCAATGGTCACGTGACTGTTACTAAAAATAGAAATAAACTACATACCTGTCATAATTCGAAATGGACATAAGATATGATCATGAAACTAGGTACAGAGATTGAACTATAGGTTTGCCATCCGTCTGTGTGTCGTTCTGTCTGTTTGTCCGCATGTCGGTCTGTCCATCCGTCCCCAAAACCTGGATCATGTGATAACTCTGAAATTACTGAAGACACTTTGATGAAAATGTGTATACATAGCAACAGCAATGTGAGAATTATGCACGGTCTTTTATTTTTCACCATAGATCAAAGGTCACGTAACTATTTCTTAAAATTGAAATAAACTTAATACTGTAATATTTTGAAAACTTCGTAAGATATGATCATGAAACTTCATGAAACTTGGTAAACAGATTGGACTATGGGTTTACCCTCCGTCTGTGTGCGTCTGTCTGTCTGTTCGTCCGTCGGTCTCACTGTGTCTTTCTGTCCCGTCCCCCAAACCTGGATCCTGCGATAACTCAAAAAGTACTGATGAAACTTTGTATACATAGAAAGAGCAAGGTGAAGATTGTACACGACCCTTTATTTTTCACCAGAGGTCAAAGGTCACGTGACTGTTACTTAAAATAGAAATAAACATAATACTGTAATAATTCGAAAAGAGCATAACATATGATCGTGAAACTTGCTACATAGAATTGACTACAGTAAAACCCCGCAAATACGACCACTTGGGGCACTTAATAAATGTGGTCTTCATAGTGGGGTGGTCGTATTATCGAGGTATCACCGAGTCAGTACATTAAAACGTCTGTGTAAGTTAGTTTTAATGAAAATATAAATGAATAATGAATGAAAACGAAAATCCCAATTTGTGTTTAATCAATGCTTTATTAAATGCAGATCTTGTAACTTATAGTTATGGATATGAACTTTACATTAACTCGGAATCTAATTAAAATTTGATTAACAAGGCCATTTAAGGTTCAGTATTCAGCAGTGTTACCCACTAACTGTCTGCTAGTGTCAATTAACGTAATCTGATACACAGTCGATGTGCTAATCCCTTATCAACACATCTGTAACATTGATTTTCATACGCTCCTTTTATACCGCAAAGCATTATGTTATCTCCACGGCATATGTTGTTAATTGATGATGTTAAGTGTCAGCGACCAAATGACAGTGGTCGCAATAACGGGGTCATTTGGAGCATTATTTGGTACTTTCGGACTGGGATTAGTGGTCGTAATACGGAATAGCGGGGTGCCCGTAGTTTGCGACCATTGAAATGTATAGGAAAGCAATCGGGTCTTTTAAAAAGTGTCCGCTTTAGTGTATATGAGTGTCCTGTGTCAGTTTAGTACTGCAATAACTCAAAAAGTAACTCGAATGTCTGGACAATGTTACTAAAATAGACAAAACAACAACTTAATAATGCAATGACACAATGGGATTTGAATATGAAACTTTGTACATCACAGATAAACGGCGATTTGACGGTATTGCACAATTTTTAATTAGTAGGGATTTTCACCGGTAGGGGACTCCTGTATTGCTTGCAATACTATCAAAACCTTGTTTTTAGACGACATGAGGTTAATAAATGTATTAATAGTGCTAAAACCATTGGAAATATTAGAGTTTATATTATCTAATGATACAGGGAGATTGTATAAATTGCATAGTTTGCATAGCCAATTAATTCTATCAATATCATTCCTGTTTAAATCTCAAAACAATGAGGCAATAATCGTAACCTAGTCAATGCAACACTAGATGTATTATAATCAACAACATCTTAATATGTTTCTCTCTTAAAGGCAGTTTCATTTTTATTTTATGTTATAATCTAATTTGTTTTGAGAATTCACAGTGTCAGAGCAACTCAGTATATATTGGTCACGCAGCCTTTGCTTTAACATGTGTACATAGGTTAATTATCATTGGGTATAATATCGAAACGTTTTCATGAGTACATGTATAGAAAAACTATTAATATATCAAGTTTATGCATGCATGGTGAACGACGTATATATAATATAAATATATATTTCTAATTTTACTATTGAAACACCGTTTTGGTATGAACAAAAGTATTTTCCTCATAGGATTTCAAGACCAGTGCGGAGCAACAACAGAAAAAGAAACGTTCACAGTAGTTCTCTTTTCAAAATTTGTATTTCAATAAAGTTGGGAAAAAAGTCTAAATCTGAATGTCAAATGTTAATTTTTTCAGTCGTTCACATACAAATGAGGAAGCAATAACACGGTCCTCCTTCGGCCACTTCAACAATAATGGCCCGTGCTTCGTCTGGAAACACGTTTTTACAGTATGCACATGTCTTGTAGAGCTAATACGTGACGTGCAAAGTCGAGACGAAGAAAACTTATTTACCTAAAACAGCAAATATAGAATGCATAGAGAGACAGTTGTAAATGAGTTTACTGTGCTGAATTATGGTTGATACAATGGACTCCCGATGCCTCGAACTCGCTTGTCTTGAATATCTCGTTGGCTCGAAGTTTCTTCGAGGGACCGTTATGTTATTGCTATATATTCATATAAATTTCTGTCGTTTGGCTCGATTTCGCGAGGGTCAAATTTTTTCGGATGGTTCGAAGTGTTTGTCACAGTCACACTTACAGTGTTCACACCTTTAATTGTTCGTTTGGCTCGAACTCCCTTTCGTCAAATTGAGTCGAAAATAGATTAGATGCACTTTGTGAGTTTAAGTGTTGAGAACACGCAATTATTGAGTTAACTTTGACAAACTAAAAATAAATAATAATAATAATTTATATATATATATGTTCAATATATGTTAATTACCATATATTTATCTGAATACTCTTAAATTGTAGATTTGAATATAAAGCAGACGAATTTCGGTCCTAAGATTATAAATATGTTTATATATTCATATTCTAAAACTCCGTTTAGTTCGAAGTTTCGATGGCTCTAAGTTTCCTTACCGGTCCCTGTGACTTCGAGCCATCGGGAGTCTATTGTATGTATGTCTGTTTTTCATTGTTGTCTTTCCGGTTGTTTGCTTTTTGTTTTTGCAGTATAGTGCAATATTATAGTGCAATACAATGTTATTTGTGTAATATAATCAGCACTATGTTCCATATGAGGCTTGATTGACGCCCATATTTGCTTGAGTAAATAAAAACATAGTTTTTATGACAAAATAACATATGAAAATGATAAGCGTGTAGTTTAAGATTTTATTAACCCTAAATATTTGATTGCATATGTTACCGATTGTTAATTGGGATTTAGCAGCACAAAATGAGCTATGCTACCTAGTAAACAGGCTTTTATCCCATAATCACGCCTGCATTGACACCCCGTGGGATAAACTTAGCTGTATTCCACCTTGTTGAATATGTACAAACACGCGCATTATAATGATGTTACTTCGTTTATTTTTCATGACTGCATTTGGTGGTTTTCGTGTTATTCAGTGATTTTCTTTTGTTTATTTACAAAATAAAGAACGAAAATGATGGGATAAATAGAATACCAGGTAAGTGTAGAATACAGATATAAGTTTTTTTTGCTCGGCACGCTAAATAAACTTCCCTGTTTTCAACACCAACCTAGTATTACCTGTATATTAGCCCTGAATTTCGACAATTTAAAATCTTATCATTTACGCTCAGTAACATAAGCTTTCACATAATTAGGATGAAATAAATATTTAACACAAGTCTACCAAGAGCTGTCGGAGGACAGCGCGCTCGACTTTTCTTCTGATTGTCAGAGTTACTTGCCTTTTTCTTCTAAAACAAGAGATCGAGGGTCGAGTGTGAGACTATTGTATCTGCTATAGAAATGTTAAGCAGATACAATAGTTTCCCACTGAACCCTCGAAATATGGAGATTCCACAAACAACAAATTTTTATAACGAAATGCATTAAAGTCAGCACATGAATAACATTTTTAGTAAAAGTGACCTTGAACTTGACCCCACCGAACCCACATTCAATCCCAAACGAGGTCTCGATATAAGTTGTCAATGTATTAATTTTCATTAAAATATCTCAAAGTTATTGATCGGAAACTTTTTTTCTACTATTAGTAACAGGGACCTTGATCTTGACCCCACCAGCCCCATACGCAATCCCAAGCGAGGTCTTAATATAAGGTATCTATGTATACAGATTCATTAAAATATCTCAATGCGTTCTCAAGTAATTGAACAGAAGCCGTTTTTCTATTTAAGTCACAGTGACCTTGATCTTGACCCTATATGCAATCCCAAGAGAGGTCTAGATATAAGGTATGTATGTATTAAGTTTCTTTAAAATATCTCAATGCGTTCTAAAGTTATTGAGAGGAAACCGTTCTTCTATTTTACTAACAATGACCTTGACCCCATCCACCCCATATGCAATTCCAAGCGAGGTCTTGATATCAGATATCTATGTATTTAGTTTTATTAAAATATCTCGATGCGTTATCAAGTTATTGAGCGGAAACCGTTTTTCTATTTATAGTAACAGTGACCTTGACCTTGACCCCACCCACCCCAAATGCAATTCCAAGTGAGGTCTTGATAAAAGGTATCTATGTATTAAGTTTTATTAAAATATCTCAATTTGTTCTTAAGTTATTGAGCGAAAACCGTTTTTCTATTTTTTAGTAACAGTGAACTTGACCCCACTCACCCCATATGCAATCCCTACCGAGGTCTCGCTATAAGGCATATATGTTTGCAGTTTCATTACAATAGCTTAATCCGTTCTCAAATTAGAGACTGGAAACGAAAAGTTGAGAAAATAGCTTACCGAAAAACTTTAACCTGTCCATATAGCTTATATGTACAATTTCTAGGTGTAAAAAGGCCCATAATTTTGACAAATTTCAAACTAGAATTATCAAAATTGGCCCATGAGTTCATTTTAATATAGGAAATAAGTGTTTTAAGTTTGATTGAAATCCCTAAAGCCATTCCTGAGAAACCAGCTTACCAAAAAACTTAAACCTGTCCATATAGCTTATGTAAAATTCTAAGTGTAAAAAGGGCAATAATTTTAACAAATTTCAAACTAGTTACCGAACTTGGCCTATAGGTTCATTTTAATGTGGGGAATAAATGTGTAAAGTTTGAAACGTCAAATTGATTGATATTTTCTACGACGATTCCTCTTTATTGGCTGTGCTATTATACCGCGGCGAAGCTCTGAATACTGCTATAGTGCTAAAATAGCGTCTCTTTTATAGAAATTAAAACATGCATTAATTCCACAGTTAAAGGCTTCTGCTAAAAGTGAAACTTAAAAGAAGGATATAATGTTATCTCTGATGTACCGTACACGGAAAGTAAATGCCAGTCTTAAGTTTCAGTTCGTGCTACACCCTTAAATGCGAATCCTCTGGCGGCTTTAACGTGTATATAAATAATAGCTCATAAAATAATATATTAATGCAGCGTTGAAAAAGTATCACGGGAAACGACGTACATATTCTTAGATTGTTATATTTATTTATTGAAATATCACTGTTTTAATATCAATGAAGATATGTATTATCCTCATACGATCTCGATGCAGATGCAAAAAACAAGAGTTGAGAATACATGTTCAAAATCATTGCATAACTGCAATTTTCATACTTACATGTAAGTTATTGACATGATCGACAAAAAATATACTATGTGTTGAAATCTTTTAAGTTAGGCAACTTGCAAAAGGAGTTTTGTATTTAATCCTCGAACATTGAATTATAAAATGTATGTATATGAGCTAATGTCAAACCTAGGTGTGTATTAACGGCTTAATTACACGTTTAATATTACGTCATATTCATATAATTATATTCAGCCAGCATTCTTAAATCGGGATTCAAAGACTCTCAATACTTCAGTATAGTTGTAATCTATATATATTGTTGTTTTGCAGATGACGCCAGTTTGTGTGAAAGGATACGTATTATAAGACCGGGATTTCGGATGAATGGCACGTAACAACGATTGTATTTTCAAGAAAGGTCATAGCCACAAGCTAAATAAATTGATTGATTTTAAAATAATGGTAACATCCTAATAAAATCGAGCAATCGTAATTAAGACATGTTTTAATAGTAAATGCAACTTTCCAAATTCATGCTTTTCTCTTTCACTGGTAACTGAATATTTAATCTACCTTATGGCATGTATTGTTAGTCTGTACAATTTCGAAGCAGTACACTTTTCAGACGGTTTAATTGTTAAACCTACACAACTAGTTTTTGAATATTAATCTAGAACTATACATCAAAAAAGCTTTGTCTGTTGCGCACTTTATTTCAGGAGTATTTGTTGCAAAACGGTAAGCATACCCATAATACCAATATGAATATGTACAACAATCATATTAAATCAAAGCAAAACACTCAGCTGGAACTTTCTATAACTATTTTTGTTTTTAACCATAAAATTTCCGTTGCTGCATTAATGACTGAATAAATCTACTATAATCCAGATGTTTCGCGGACACCGTGTCGCCTTACTAATCCCCTGCGGATTGATTGAAAACGAACTTTAATCCAATCATCTTTAATGAAGACGAAGAAACAACACGCATTGCCAGCTGAGGGAAATTTATCGTTCGATCGTGCAAACGTTCTCACAGTAGACACCCCACTTGTGTACAGTTTCGGTCGGTATATACATGTATTATATTTTAGACGTAAACCGTGACATGTCGGGTTTTATCACAGTTCAAAGACATCCGAACTTCATGCATAAACTGGCTACGACGATATATGTATGTGTCCAGTTAATTGATATATAACGTAAGGCAAAATCATAGAGTTTGAGACATATGACAAACAATCAAGATTAATGTGCAGCCGTACAATTTTTCTATTTTAAAAATTAAAAAAAGAAATTGTTTAATATACATGTAGGACAATTTTACACATTTACATGTGCTAGTTTATTTGTAAATTTGGTTAAATGTATTTATTTAAACAAACAACTTTACATTGAAAGTTTCAATTTACCATGTACCTCGACCAACTTTAACACTTTAAGTAATTGCGATACCGCAATGTTCAGATGCACCGTGTAGTGTCGTGAACAACGAAGTGTACTTAACTGCTATAAAAACAAATCTGGCATTCATAGTGTATCAAAGAAGAAAGTGCTCGTAAATGGATTATTTGATTTACCTTTTGAGCATTAAATAGCCCTAAAAGTAAAACTCATAGACGAGTATAATGGAAAACATAAGCAATATGATAAGATGTGGGTGTTTTGATTCGCCTATGAAAATAGTACACTTACGTAAAAGTACAACATTCTTTTGTGATACACTATAGGCTTTTGAACTTAGACCGGGATTTCAATTTCAGCAGCATATCATATTTAATGGAATATTATCTTTTTTATATGTGTTATAGCTTGTTCCTAATAGATTCACATCAATGTCTTAAACACTCAATCTACGTCGTACGAGAGGCCGTCCTTAAAAAAATCTGGTTCTTTTTTTGCGGTAACGCGACCGACTCACGAAATTGGGCCCGACACAAAAGTTTTTATAGGCTTCCGTGAAGCAAAATTTTTTTTCTATTCGAAAATGTTAGTTGTATATTCATATTTAGTTCGTAATTAACCTTGCAATAATATTTCCAATTGGAACAAACAATATGCCACTGACATACACTAAGCAATGGGAATTTCTCTTGTATTTTGTGATAAGACAATTTGGCTCGTGTCTAAGAGTCGTCTACCTTTGTTGCCAGCCAAAAAATTAAAACAATAAAATAAAAATCGACCCACCGACCCACCTTGACAATTCTGGGTCGCGTTACCGCAAACAAACAATTTTTTTAGGAAGGCCTGATATCTATTTTTTTCACACGCGAACATCTATCGGCGTCAGCGTTCTTATTTCACCGTAAAATTCGATGCCCGATTTTTAAATGTAAAAAGACATAAACTGTAATTTTCCGTCAATATGTCCGGCTTATTGAAATAGAAAACGATATCAAAAATAATACATTATCAGAATGTGTTTGTAACTTTGTAATAATTACATAAAATTTTCACAATGTTTATAGAATTATATAACGTTTCTAAAACTACACAGATCAGAATTAACGTTTCTAAAACTACACAGATCAGAATAAAATAAGAAACGTCATTTCTAAAAATACATGCATTTTAAGAATGAAATGTAGCCTTTTAACCTCTAACGCGAATCAGAACGAAAGTTATCTGAATTCAGAGAACAATTTTCAGACTAAAGCGACTAGTAATAATCCCCATTTCAGGTGGCTTTTTTCAGCGGTTCTTAAACAGTTGTCTTAGAAACTTTCAATCTATGAATCGTGACCGTATTTTAATTAAGTTTAATTAAGTTGGTCGGAATTATTCGACTTGGTCTTTTCATCTGACTTCACGGTTAGTAAAATCCATTCTGTGGTAATGTATCGATAACTGTGTACGAAATAAATACGTAACACTCTTATAACCATCCATTCCATATAATTAGTTATGTCAAACGTTATTTCTGAATGGCCAATATTGAGATATTTACACAGCAATATTTCTGGAACACATAGCAATCCAAATATTTTCTGAGATTGCTCTGCCGTTATAATCTGACACGAAATTTATGTGAACGTAATTGACTGTTTGTTACAAGTAAACGTTAAGACGAACGCTATAAATCGTGCACGTAAGATATAATCTTCTACATCACTCCCAAATATGTGGCTTATAGCGTTGCTTAAAAGTAAATTCGGCGCATGTCCGAAATACATTTCATCTCCCTTATTTTGTAAACCTTAAGGTATAATATGATTGCGATTGATACCAATCAATATGAACTAACATGCAGAAATTATAACAAAACTACGAATAATCATAATAAAAATACGTTCATAATAAAAATAATTATGATATCTCGTATTAAATTCAAATTGAACTGATTGATTACACATACATTACAGGAAATACACGAGTTGTTTGCCTATATATTTTGCATGATAATATGTCAAACCTGTGCGTTCAATATGCCTTAGAATCATTTAATTTTGCCAATTCTGCGGAACGACTGAGATAAACATTTTGCGCAAATTCTAATGTACGTTTCGTTTTTTTTAAGTAATATCAGAATCACAAATCCAAGTTAATGCCAAACATATCCAACCACGGATTCGTGATATGTATCAACTTTGTAATATTGCATTATTTACAGGGAACAGTTTATCTGAAAACACTTATTAAAATACATGATGATCCAGTGTAACGTTGTTATTATTCCCAGTTAAATAAACGCAATGTTAATCTCTTCTGTACTATGTATTGGTTTAATGGATATGATGTCTTGCGTTTCTGATCAAAATACCGTAAATGGACGTAAATGTAATATATTATTGGCCTCAGAGAAAACAGTAAATGAAATGTCATAACGGATTTTATTTTCTGGCAACAAAAAGCTCTAAAATTGAAACTTCTAACCGATCAAAGGACTTATTGTTGCTTAATCAACAAAAATACTGTTATGACATAAAATCACATAAGAATGTACTTCTGTAATGCAGTGATATATATAAATATTAACTTCAGACAGTGCAATAAATGTCAGTATATCATATATTCTAGCAGCAGGTTGCATTTAATGGTATTACATAATATATCATTTCCTTTATGTTTTCCTCCTAAATTCAATACAGCGGCACATTAAACCTTAATACTATACGACTAAACTACACACCTTAATTATAGCAGCGGCGTCATTATTTTGCTGTTCAAAGATATAAGCGTTTATTCTTTATTAAACACTATAAATCCAAAGAGTCTGTCTGTCAATTGGATCGACTGCAAACATGTGCATTTATAAGGTGTGGCGTTTAAAAAGCTGTAATCAACAATATTTCCAGCAAAGCAAACTGAGTTAAATTTGAATATGAAAATATGCCAAGCAATAACATACGTGATAAGTACATGTTTGTCTCTTTGAAACAAGCAGGTAGAACATCAAGAAAGATATGCAGAATATGAGAATGGTTTTCGGCATGTGTATTGAATGAATGTTGAAAGAAACCTGTGTAAACTAAACGTTTTCGAACAGCAAAAAATTATAAACAAACATACATATTAAATGGTGTAGGAGGCAAGTCATGCCACTATATTAGGTTATCTTTATTACACGCTTATTCCGCATCAATCATTTACATAAACATTGCTTTACATTTAAACTATTAACCTCACATTCTCACGATAATTAAATACGGACTGCAAACTATTGTATTGTTGCCAATGTGTAACGTTCTGCCTCTTACTTAAACGGCTAGCTCACTTGACAGAGCATACACAACGGTTATATCAATTTTCCTTGTGGCTGCCTTGCCAGTATGATAAGTGAATAAAATATTAAACAAATGATTGGCGCATAAAACGGAATCAAAATTAGAATTAAACAATAACACAAAACCCTAAAGCATCAACCCTAACGCATCAGCCCTCACGCATGAATCCTAGGGTATTGATCCTATGAGCATGAAACCTTATGCATGAACATCACATGCAGGAAACTCTATATACGAACCTACATCCATGAAACTCTATGCGCGAAACCCTATGCATGAAACCCAATGCATGAAACCCTATGCATGAAACTCTATGCACGAAACCCTATGCATGAAACCCAATGCATGAAACCCTATGCATGAAACTTTGACAAAAGACAAGGTCTTAATTTTCACACGCTGGCTGAAAAGACTTTGTATATGCCGTTCCTGTTCAGTCGGTATCGCAATGATCCCAAGACCTACTGGTGAACGGCAGGTTTGAAGCCCGGGAGTTTACTGTTTGTATGCCGCACGTATCGCAATGATCCGTTTTAGGCAATAGTTATGCCCAAGAACCCTTTTGATCAGTCAGCAATGTAATAAGTTATTTCCTTTCTTTTGTTGCTCACTGTAAGACAGTAGCGCCGAGAGCGAGAGTGCGAACCCTTAGGCACCGGGTTCCCGAAACCTCTGGTTTCTCAAACTACTAGCCTTTTACCCTGTTAGTCTACCCATACGCATGGTATGCAAGCAAACACAACCCTTTCGAAATCCCGTTGGCTCCAAACAAACCCCGAGTAGGACAAAACTAACGAATCTTTGTTAAAATGACCGTAATTCCCAGTGTCCCTTTTCGGTCAGTATCGCAATGATCCTGGCTTACAGCGTACATAGGATTCCAGCCCAGGGGTATCTTGCGTCCTATCCCGATGCCGCTCGTATCGCAATGATCCGTTAGGCAGATATGACTGTTCAAGAGCCCCTTTGATTAACAACGTTTTACAGCATCTTCTTTCCTACCGGTCCTTACTCATCGACAGCCACATCGAGAGTCCCACCAAATTACTACTGTCCCGCGCTTTTTATACCCTGATAGCAATTGGGCGAGTCCATTTGGTGGCTCAGTCTACTTTACGTTTAAATAGGGAGATCAACATATATGTTCTGAATCCCGGGTTTCTAACATACTTTAATGACACCATAATGCCCTAAGGTAGATTTATATAATTTTCAACCAAATTAGAAACACATCGGAATATATTTCACAAAATAGAATCATTTATAAACGGAAAGATTCCACCCATTACTTCTTATAAACAATCGAACAGTCAGTAGATACTTTGCATGATTTCTAATTTAAAACGAAATGACAAATCTACCTAATGATCTTATGATAACAAAATATAAGCAATCTTCACGTACGAAAGATTTCCTAGATCAAAATAGAGTTTAGTAAGTTATTCCGGCTTTGTTAATACACAATCCGTGTCTCGAAATGTCCGAATTACTTGTTCCCATATATAAACAATGATTTGAGTTTTGGGTTACACACTACTAAGATATTATTTATCTATTTGGCTATACCGGCCCTCGCTTCACAATGTAACAAAACGCGGTCATCAGAGCTACAAGTTTCGAAAATTCTTTTGTCGAATAAGCTTTAAATCTTGCGAATCATTTAACGTGTCCAGGTAAAACAGTTGTATGTGTTCTGCATGCATTTTTTTCTCCGTGTGACATACATCAGCATTTTCCGTCGAGAAGCAATTGAAAACCCAATGACGTTTGCATCACATCAATTTTATGAGTAACTAATTGCATAATTGTTTTATTATTATAAGGTTTAACTATAAATAATTAACTGTGTATTAAGATGTTAAGGTTAATTTATTAACAAGAGAGCCACATGGCCCTTAATCGCTCACCTGAATATGAAAATCTGGGACTTTCGGTTTCAGAGTAAAATATTTTTAAAGTCATTTTGCTACTTAATTCTATACAAACCATGTGAACCTCAGGGCGTGGACAAATTTTAACCTAGGGTTATAATTTGAACAATCTTTGTAAAGGACTACTATACAATGTTATATACCTAATACGAAACCTAAGGGCCTTGCGGTTTTAAAGGAGAAGATATTTAAAGTCCACTTACCATATAGTATATAGAAACCATGTGGCCCCGGGGCGTAGTTTAATTGAACCCCAGAGGTATAATTTGCACAATCTTTATAGAGAAACACTATACAATATTTAATACCAAATATGAAACCTCTGGGCCTTGCGGTTCCAGAGGAGAAGATTTTTAAAGTCCACTTGCCGTATACGTCTATAGAAACCATATGACCTCGGGGCGTGGCTTCTTTTTACCCCAGGGGCATAATTTGAACAATCGTTGTAGATGACTAATATACCATGTTATAAACCAATTGCAAAACCTCTGGGCCTTGCGGTTTCAGAGGAGAATATGTTTAAAAGTTAGTTTGCTATTTGAGTGTATATAAACCATGTGACCCCTGGGCGTGGCCAGGTTTGACCCCAGGGTATAATTTCAATATTCTTTGTAGAGGACCGCTGTACAATGTTAAATATCAAAATCAAACCTTTGGGCCTTGCAGTTTCAGTGGAGAAGATTTTTAAAATTCACTTGCCATATAAGTTTATAGAAACCATATGACTCCAGGGCGTGGATCTTTTTTACCCCAGGCGCATAATTTGAACAATCTTTGTACAGGTCCACTATTCGATGTTATATACAAATACAAAACCTCTGAGCCTTGCAGTTTTTCAGAGGAGACGATTTTCAAAGTCATTTTGAAATTTAAGTCTACATAAATCTTGTGACCCCCCGGGGCGTGGCCAGTTTTGACCCCAGGAGCATAATTTTAACAAACTGTGTAGAAAACCACTAGAGGATGTCATTTATCAAATATGAAAGGTCTCAGCCTTGCTGTTTCAGAGAAGATGATTTTTAAAGTCATTTCTCTAGTTAAGACTATACAAAAATTTGGCCCCGGGCGTGGCCACTTTTTTACCACAGGGCATAATTTCAACAATCTTGTAGATGACCACGATACGATGTTAAATGCCTAATACAAAACCTTTGGACCTTGCGGTTTCAATAGAGAAGAATTTTTAATTCATTTTGCTATTAAAGTCTATATAAACCATGTGACCCCCGAGGCATGGCGAGTTTTAAGCCCAATGGAATAATTTAAACAAGCTTTGTAGAGGACCACTAGAGATTGTCACACATCAAATGTGAAAGCTAGCAGCCTTGCGGTCTCAGAGGAGACGATTGTTTCAGTGTTCACTTTTGAAATTTATTTTTAGCTCTGGTGACCTATATATGCAGCGGACCGGAATGCTTTGAACAATTTTGAAAGAGGGTTGCCCAAGGATCCTTCCTGTGACGTTTGGTGAATATGCCACGGTATAGGAGGAGATGTTGTTTGAATGAAAAGTTGACAACGGACACACGGACGGACGCACGCACACACGCACGAACGATGGACAACGGACAACGGGCGATCACAATAAGTTCATTATGAGCACTTTGTGCTCAGGTGAGCCAAAACCGCAGTTCGAAATGTGTTTTAGCATTGGTTAATTTTAACAAATGCTTAGTGCAATGCCCATTCTATGACTGTGATGGTAGAATGCGTGACAAGAAACGATTCATGCATGCATAATGTGTCTATGGTCTGCATTTCTTTTATTTCGAAAACGGTCCATTTGCTAATGCACTTTATTTGTGTGTTTCCGTAAGATTCTAGATCATGTACATTAGGCATTTTTGTGAGTTAGTAGTCTAGACTTTATCTTTACAAAAAATATTAGTGTATAATATGGATGACATTTAAGACACTTTCTGTGGTTTGTACATTAGTTTATTTATAGACGCAGTATGATAAAAAAAATCGTTGGCTATTAGGTCAGCCAAACAACACGTCTTAAGCCTAAAACTCAACTCATATCTCGCTCTAATTTGAGATATAAAATCCCCATTTCAGGTGTTATGCTGTTCTGTGCAAGCAACAACTTGTTGAACCACAGGGACATATTTTCAACAATTATCATTCTTTAATAGTACGCCTTTACTAAAGATCTATCAGCGGCTACATATGCGCGAGAGAGTCGTTATTTTGCTGTTTAAAGAGATTATACGTTTATCATTCTTTTCAATTAAAAACTATACATTTAAAATGTCGATTTGATAATCATGTGAATTATGATATGCGTTTAAAACGTCGTAATCAACAATATTTAAGCCACATTGTGTTAAAATTAGAAACAAAAACGTAAAGTATTAGCATACGTGATAAGTACATGTTTTTTTTTTCTTTTTGAAATAAGCAGGTTGAACACCTGGAAATATATGCAGAATATATGTTGAGAGAAACCTGTTTAAACGAAATGTTTCCGAACAGCTGAAGAACAAAAAAAAATTATTAAATAATATGAAAGGCACGTCATTTTTTAACTATTCCCCGCAGATTCTCACCGTAATTATATAAGGTCAGCAAACTATTATTGTCTTCCAGACACAAAACGCGGCCATCAGAGCTATGTTAGCTCACGCCGTATACAGCTTACTCGGGAGCTGTATACTTTGACTATAAAGCCGTATACAGCTTACACCGAATACAGCTCACCGTAAGCTGTATACGTTGAGATGGTGCATATCGCCGTATATATATCATGTCTAAAAGATGACGATGATCATAATCATTATCATCATTTTCGTCGTCGTCGTCAGCAACAGCGTCATTATCATGATCATCTTCAGCAGCAGAAGTCGTCATGAACACATTGTTGCGAATGCATGTTTGTAGTTGCTGTTGTTATTGCTGCTGCTGCTGCAATCTGTCTGTCTGCCTGTCCGTCCTTCCGTCCGCTACCATACGCTGTATACGTTGTCAAACAACGAATATGGTTCACCGTAAGTTGTATACGTTGTCAACCAACGTATACAGCTCACACGTAAGCTATATACGTCGTGACCTGTATACGGTCTAGCAGAGCTACAGTTTATTCTGTTATTGCTTTAGGGGTGATTTATTATTCCGATATTGGAGATCATGTGGTCAAAGACGATCACCTACATATTGCGCCAGCTATCAATGTAGATAAATCGCACTCAAAAATGCTTTTATTTTGAAAGGGACAGATTTATTCACAAATATGCATCTTACATTTCAATACAATCATCAAATGAGAACTACATAATATGTGTACAATCGTACATAAAACAGACAATTATAATAACGGTATTTCGCAGTTACAAAATGACTCTACTTACTGCCACGATCTTATATATTTATCTAGTAGTTGCGTATTTTGGACAATTGCACAGGCTATTTTGCAACCATCTTTAAAGCCACTATCATTATTTTGTGATGCGATATCCTCAAGCTTAAGGGAGTTTAAATATTTTTAATTGATTGTATCATACCTTCGAATTGTAGAAAATTAACACTGAAACCAAGTTTTTGTTCAAAATCAGTTCTATTTACATACATGTGTTCCATTACATTTCATGACATTCTTTTAGATATCTTATTTCTCTGCCATATAGTGTTGAACAAAAAACAACTGTTGTCCAAAACAAACTATTATTAAATAAGAGAGGAAGTTCTTGAAATTTAATAATACTATCTCAATGCTTTTTGTTCTGATTTTATAATGAAATGGAAAAGATGTTCGATAGGGCATGATTACACCATTGTTTAATTTTGCAACAACAAAAGTTCCAATTCATAAACATACAAGGCAGTGTTTTAATATACAAATTGTTTCAAGTAGATTCGGCCTACATGCAATAAAGCTATAAATACAAAGTGGTACATACACTTTTTTATGTCGAATACGCTTTGAGATCCGGTAAATTATCATGCAATGTGACAGGGCGCAACGGTTTTATGGGTTGTGCTATTCTGTTCCCCGTGTGATATACTTCAGCACTTTCCGTCGAAAAGCGCTTGAAAACCTATTGACGTTTATACATGTGTTTTACATCACACCAATTTTATGAGTAACTAATTGCGCATTTGATAAATAAAAAACACATTTTACAGTTTAAAATGTAGATAATGAACTGCTTCTTAAGATATTAGGTTAATTTATTAAATATAAGAATAATGAAACTCCAGAGACATCACCAGGAGAGAAACCCTTATTAACATCCGCTAGTCATTTATTTTTGAGTCAAGTGACCAATTGCCTATACGATTCATGACAATACGCACAAAACAACACGAAACATGGTTAAAACTGGGGTCACCGCCTTGGAACGGTCAATTTAAACGCATATACAGTCCGGAATGTGTTTCTGCATTCGTTAATTTAACAAATACTGAATGCAATGCCAGTTCTATGAATATGATTGTACAGTGCGTGACTAGAAGTATTAAAATAGACCTTTCATGCATGCAAAAATGTACCCAAGGTCTACAATTTTATAATCTCGAAATCGTTTGCTGATTCGCTAATGTATTTTATTTGTTTCCGTAAAATCCCCTATCACGTTCATTTGGTTGTTTCTGATTGTATGTGCAATAATTAATAATCATCTGGTAAAAAAATACTAAACTGCACCTGTATTATATTAAATATAGTGTAGTCCGGAAAGACATTTTTTTAATAGTGTACACTGGTAAATTTTTAGACGAAGCATATTAAAAACAAATATCGTTGGCCATTATTTAAGTTAATTAAGACGTATTGTTCATATCTCGCTCTAATTTGGGATATGCATTATATAATATGGTGTTACGTATATAATAAGTAACTCGTGAGCAATAATATTTCTATCGTTGGCCATTTTTAAGCCTATTAAACATGTATTACGACTAAAACTCAACATATTTCTCATATCTCGCTCTAGTTTGGAATATACATATACAATGTGGTGTTAGGTATATGATAAGTTATACTGTGAGTAATCATATTTCTACGTTACACGTATGGCAGAGCTATTTAATCGTATATTCAAACTATTAGTAACAACCAAAATCATTACATTTTTTACTCTAAGGGTATGAACTATGATACATTGGATTTGAAAATATTTAGAACGTATCTTAATAATGTATGTCAGTCAAGTTGGTGTACTTGTAAACGTTCAGCTCAATTTCATAGTAAATAATTGCGAATATCGCTTAAATTTAAATGTTTGACTGAATACAATTTAGTATTACAGATTATTGTTTTAGATTTACTGTAGTCCAAATTTTGAAACATTCATTACACGTCTTTAAAAAAAAGATGCAAATTAACGAACTCCAGTTGAAGTAGATTATATTCAATTTTAATTAACACAACATACTACAGGTTTTAAAATATGAACGTATAACGGCGAAAACGAAAACCGAACTGGCTATTTAGATAAACTTTAATATTATTTTACTGACTACATTTCATCTAAGCAATCATTGTATTACTGTTAATTCAACTGTATGTAACTGGCAGAATTTCATGCATTTAATTTTGCAAAATCGTCCTCGAAATTCTTGCTTCATAATAGTAATGTCTGCTGATCATAAGATACTGCTCCTAGCCGGGCTGGCTAGCTCATTTGGTAGAGCGCTGGACTACAAATCAAAGGATCGCGGGTTCGATTCCCAGCCCGGCCACATAACTTGTGTGGGGATTGGTCATCAAATTATTCCTACGGCCATTCTCCCCCTACCTCTGATTCAAGTAGTGCAGTTGTCAGTTACTGGCATAAGTATGTGCACTCAGTGTGCACTCAGTACTGGTAAACCAGCTTACGCAGGAAAAGTGTGAGTAGGTTAACTGACCGCCGTTATATGACTGAAATACTGTTGAATACGGCGAAAAATCCAAATAAACAAACAAACAAGATACTGCTCCTGTTTTACTTGCTCTCTAAGCACTTAATCTTTATTTGCGGTTAACAAGCTATATTAACGCTTAAGGGCGTAACAATGTTTATTACAAGGCTTTGATAGTATTGCAAGCAATACAGGAGTCCCCTACCGGTGAAAACCCCTACTAATTAAACATTGTGCAATACCGTCAAATCGCCCTTTATCTGTAGAAGTATAAAGTTTCATATTCAAATCCCATTTGTCACTTAAGTATTAAGTTGTTGTTTTTTCTATTTTAGTAACATTGACCAGACATTCGAGTTACTTTTTGAGTTATTGCAGTACTAAACTGACAGAGGGCAATCATATAGTCCATTCAATGTTCCAAGTTTCATGATCATATGTTATGTTCTTTTCGAATTATTACAATATTAAGTTTATTTCTATTTTAAGAAACAGTCACGTGACCTTTGACCTCTGGTGAAAAATAAAGAGTCGTGTACAATCCTCACCTTGCTCTTTCTATGTATACAAAGTTTCATCAAAGTTTTCTCCAGTACTTTTTGAGTTATCGCAGGATCCAGGTTTTGGGGAAGGGACAGACAGACAGAGTGAGACCGACGGACGAACAGACAGACAGATGCACACAGACGGAGGGAAAATCCATAGTCCAATCTGTGTACCAAGTTTCATGAAGTTTCATGATTATACCTTATGCACTTTTCAAAGTATTATGTTTATTTCTATTTTTAGTAACAGTCACGCGACCTTTGACCTCTGGTGAAAAATAAAAGGTCGTGCATAATTCTCACATTGCTGTTGCTATGTATACAACGTTTCATCAAAGTGTCTTCAGTACTTTCCGAGTTATCACAGGATCCAGGTTTTGGGGACGGACGGACATACATACATACGGACGAACAGACAGAACGACACACAGACAGATGGCAAACCAATTGTTCAATCTCTGTACCAAGTTTCATGGTCATATCGTATGTCCAATTCGAATTATTACAGTATTTAGTTTTTTCTATTTTTAATAACAGTCACGTGGCCTTTGACCTTGGTGAAAAAAAAGGTCGTGCATAATCCTCACATTGCCACATTGCCGTTTATATGTATACGCAGTTTCATGGAAATAAGTTCAGTACTTTTTGAGTTATTGCAGGAACCAGGTTTTGGGGACGGACAGACTGACGGGCGGACAAACATACGGACGAACAGATAGAGATAGAGAGACACACAGACGGATGGCAAACCTATAGTTCAATCTTAATACCAAGTTTCATGGTCATATCGTATGTACTTTTCGAATTATAACAGTATTTAGTTAATTTCTATTTTTAGTAACAATCACGTGACCTTTGACCTCTGGTAAAAATTAAAAGGTCTTGCATAATTCTCACATTGCCTTTTATATGTATACCAAGTTTCATTGAAATATCTTTAGTACTTTTTGAGTTATCGCAGGATCCAGTTTGTTTTAGTTTATTTCTATTTTAAGTAACAGTCACGTGATGTTTGACCTCTGGTAAAAAATAAAAGGTCGTGCATAATACACACATTGCCGTTTATATGTATACCAAGTTTCATCGAAGTATCTTCAGTACTTTTTGAGTTGCGCATGAACAATATTTTGCGGACGGACGGACTGACGGACGGACGGACAGACGGACGGACGGACGGAGGGCAAACCTATAGTCCCCTCCGGTGAAACACCGGTAGGGGACTAATAAAGAGCTATAAATATGCACCTTAAATGAACTGCGTTCAACAACTGAAAAGGGAACAACGCAACATGCTTTGCGACATTTCAGCTTTCTAACACAATAGCATTGCATTCATCAGATGAAGCTTGCTTCCTGTTTTTGCTTAACAAATACCGCGTAGGCTTGGTTAATGCAGAAACATGTAGTTGACCACGGCCTGTACCCGGATAATCCTAACGCAGTGCAGCAACCCTAAGGCAGTGCCAAAATGGCGGACATATTGACTTAATGTGCTATTATTTTGCATGTTTTTATCATGTTATATTTGTAATACGTATAAATCTAAAACTTTTAATATTTAAAATGTCCAGTGGTTTATGTACTTAATATATTGTTTGACAATCACTCTTTTGATGCTTTAAGTCATTAAAATGTACCTGAAAAAGTCCCAATAAAGAACATTTTTATGTTTCCGACCTGTTAAAATATCTTAAAATGCATTAGTACCTTACTTGAAAACTATATTAGTTAAATGAACATCTCTACGACAATGTGTTATCATATCAAAGTTTAAAGTCGATGTTTACAGCTAAAACATTGTCTTTATTGTGAAGGGGTTATGTGCTTGCGGATGATTCCTGACTGATGTAGGAAACTGTGATGGCTAAGTGCGAACGTAAAACGGATAATTACCTAACAAACTGAAAGATATCTGTTTGTCCTGTATATATGAAATAATTTGTTTTAGTGTTATGAATGTGCTTGTTCAATCATTTCCTCTAAACTATCAGCAGATGTATTACAATAAAAAAAATTATAACACAGACTTAAACTTTGGACGTTCAAATATATTCACAAGAGGGTCACTATGAATGCGTTCTATGCTTTTATATTTTTAAGGGTGTTCCACTTTCATTATTTTGAACTATATCGTCTTTAAAAATAATTGATTTTTTTCTGTTTTTGCAAATTGTTTGGCACTCTATCAGGATAGAATTTCGAGCTATACCCATACTTCCAACTATATATTCGTCCAGCAAAAGCTCGCGATTTTCAACAAAGGTTTTCATGGTTAAGTTTGATATGTAAATACACGTTAAAAATTGTCACTGGTGAACTAGCATTTTATACGGTACGATTGGAATGACAATAGAAATACATAGAGGTCCATTATAGTCGTTCATTATACATATATATTCATTCAATAATATAGAATATTAGTCGGTTAGGTGTTTATTCGTCAGGTTTTATACGTTGGTTTACCCAGCGTGTTGCATTGGAAGATTGGTATATATTTGAATAGGTTATTGAAGTATAATCACCATTAGTTTATGTGTGTATTTTTTCTTTTCCATGATTTAATTAACCTTCAAATTTCAGACATATCCCTAAAATAAACGAGATGCTTAGTAAATATGAGAACGTATGTACATAACAGTAACAATTCATTTACGCAAATTATACATTCGAATTCTCATGTAACCAATTCAATCACGTATTCCAATTAATTGTCTCACCCAAGTCTACAAATAATAATTACGACGTCAGCGAATGCCGATACATCCGACCAGCTTTAATCCTGAGTGTTGTTTTAATGACCAACGTATGTTAATACAACCGCATGCAGACAGTGAAGTGTTTTGCTCATCCACTTAGTACATGTGCTGTATACGTTGTGCACTTTACGTCATGTTGCACTATTACGTGATAAATTAATTCCTCGACAGTTCCAAGCGGACGTATCATGTTTAAAAAAAATACACTGCACATCTTGGGCTTTAAATTCTGACTGCGGTAATATAAAACATCACATACAACATTCCTAATGGACGTGATTGGAGACGCGATGATACAAAACAATACAATAACAATAAGGTGCAGCATTAATTGGAAAAAAATTCATGTCAAATTAATGATAACGGTAATGTCTCCTACAAGCCATATTGTATTATTATTGAAAATGCTCATTGGTTGATTCTGTCGGCACGTTTATTGTTTTGGTGATGTATCTACGACACATATTTGAAAGTAAGTTCAAAATCGAAATGAGTGTCCCGGTTTATAGCTCACCTAAGCACGAAGTCTGAACATTATGTGTAGGACCATAAAACCTCGGACGGGATTGATATTGGGCCCGTTCGCATCAGGAGGACCACTAGCGTTGTTACCTTTTTTAAGTAAAACAATGCAAAAATGTCTCTTTCAAAGATATATACTATATTGTTCATCCTATTTTAACCAAATTTTCACAGTTTGTGTATGATATAAGATCTCATCAAAAGCCTAAAATGGGTTGGATCGGGATACAAACACCGGAGTCATGTCCCTTGTTAATGAAAAAAGGACTTTATTTAGGACATTATTTTCATCAAATCTGCACCAGACATACACAATTTGTCTACGATTTCTGATGGGGCCAGATATAAGCAAGATCGACCAGAAACACTAGAGTTATTGCCCCTTGTGTGTTCGAAAACATCTGGTTGTCATCAACGATTGGCTTGAGCTAGCAATAGAGACTTCATTTGTATTCAATGTTAACCAAACTTGCACAGTTTGGATATGACCAAACAATCCAATTGTAATGGCAGTTTCCATCAGGCACACTTGCGTTATTGCCCCTAACTCATGAATAAAACAATGTAAAGTGTTGTTTTTCCAAATAACAGAATTCATTTTCATCCAATCTTGATCAAATGTCCACAATTTAATACATGACCAGAAGATCTCAGCAGAATCCAAAAGTGGCTAGCTGCACAAATGCACAATGCACAAATGGATAGAGACTTTATTTTTCATCCAGTCTTAACCAAGCTTCCATAGGCTGTGCATGACCATATGGTCAGAGCACTGTCCAACGCATTAAAGCAAATCGATCCAAACCTCCTCCGCGCATGCATGTGTATTCTTCAGATACCTTTATTTGCAAACCAGGCGCAACAGTATGGACTTCGTTTTTGCCAGTTTGCAGTTTAGAGTTTTGGGTTGTCGGGGCTCTCTTGTTTCTTTTGTGAACGGGTTTCTCAGAATGTACACGTATTAATATGTATATCGTCTTTCTGACACAAAACACAAACCGGAATTATCTTTCCACCTAGGAGACTTATTTGAACACTTCAATATTATTTGTTTCTTATAACTGTCAGATGCTCAATCAAAGTAGTCGGTAATGTAACATGTATATGCTTTTCACGAATAATAAGCTTGATCATTGATCATCGACTAGCAAATATAATATTTGAAAGTTTAGACTTTAGACTAAGTGTCAAATTAAACTATATTAAGTTCTTTGTCTTTCGCTCAATAACAATACAGGGAAAACATTATTCCATGTTTTTATAATATTGGCATCGTTTAAGGCTATTTCGTATAGAATGATGTTCATGCTTTTTAATGTAGGTTAAGTGATAAATGTCATTTGATTACTCAACTAATGTAAATCCGTTTAAGGATCGGTTAGATTGTGTTATCCAGTATGTTTTTGATGTGTTTGTGCACCAGCAAATTCGTCGAATTAGCTATATATTGTATTAAAACAATGTCTTAAAACATTGGTAAAATACTGCCATAAGTAATTGTGTAAAGGGTAAATATTAAAACTCGGGCTGCATCAGTTTTAATGTAAGTTATCCTCATAAGATTTCAATCTCAAAAGGTCAATGTATAAAATAACGCGTTCGATATAATAGCACAAACATTAATCAACAGTAATTGTTTGAGAGTGGTGACATGAAATAACAGCGACTAGCAATATGTGTCGTGTCTTCTTTATGGTGCAAAAGAGAGTTGCAAATGAACAGCCAAGGTTATCTTTATCTGAAAAGTACCTAAGGTAATTACCAATGCGAATAAAACGTATGGTTGATCAAAACGGTATTAAAGCACAACAATTAATGTCATGTCATCAGTAAAACTGTTGTTTTATACTAATCCGAACATGGTATTACCAATGTGGGATGACCCAATGGAGAAGTAGTCTTACTGTTGCAGTGCGTGCCTAGAGTCACTTCAATGGTTCTGGTTATTTTCTATCAACACTGCACATTCTCAAAAAGTAAACCTGCCATATGTATTGACCAAAGCAAAACCTCGAGCTCCTTTTCAGTCTGGAATACTTCTGCTGTAGCCAATTACTGAATAAATCAGGGATTAATGATCCAGACAATCATATTTACTTAATAAAATTAGAACCAAAGGTTCGGAAATAACTACTCGATTATGTATGCACAGGCCTATGAAAAAGATTTACAGATTTGTACTAGACCAAATATTTCTGCCTTTTGGTCATTTCTTTGGTCAATGCACCGATTAATGTCCTAACCCTATGCAATGAGATAAAGTATGCATAGAGTGTGTTGGTGTGTTGTCAACATATAATTTAGAATAGTTTTAACGACTATCCTCATACAAATATGAACATTAAGGTCACCAAGATATTTTAAATGCAATGTATGCTAATTTTAGGTTGTATTTGTTTTCAAATTAGATACTGTTTTCCATCGAATTTCACTTCCCAAGTGTCAGACTAGTTTTTGTTACGAAAGATAAATATACTCAACCAATAGTAAATGAAATAGAACAGTAAACATGCAATGTAAACCTTTAAAGATTGTTCACTGTTCAGTTTGTATATGCATAAACAGCTACTTGGAGACCAATAATGACACATGGCCTTTAATTTATACCACATATGATGATCATGTTCCTTGTATTTTCAAATTCGGTAACACGCATTATCACAGCTAGACCAAATTACATCATGTTAAGTAAATTTGAACATTTATTGTTTCGCAGTGCTTTTTGCGATATAAATATAAATTGTTATATCACATTACAATAGGTTTTCATAATAATTTTAGCAATCTACCTTTTCAAAAATACGTTTATATTATATATTATATACGCTTATATTTCACTAAACCATATCTTTTGTATATCACATGACGTGTATTTGAACTATAAAATGCTATGTTCTGGGCGTTACGATTGTCAATATAGAGTTGCATATGCACGTATTGCAAAATAGAGCCGTTGATAAGAGTCTACCAAAAATACTGTCAGATGAACTTTTTTATTATCTTCAGTTGATTACACTCTGATTTTTTAATATGTACACTGTAAATAACACGTTTCGAAATCCGCAATCCCAAGAAATAGACCATCGTCAGATATCACGAGAACATTTAAAAGATAGTACACTTTAGTCGGATGTCCTTTTCACAGAGAGTGAATTACATATTACAAACGCCAAAGTATTATTTACAAAGAAACTCATTCGTATAAGTCTTATTGTATTTTCTTTAAGACCCACTTCATGTTATTTAGAACTAAAATCTCCCGATGACAATTAGTTACCAGTTGACTTCACGTAGCCTTGGCAGAGATAAAACCGATTCGATCCGCATAAATAGGCAAGATGTCTGAGGTCCATTTCCACAAAAGTACAATGATATAATTCTCGAAAGATTTTCTCTTAATGTTGAATATCTGATAAGTTTATATAGACATGCATTTCTGCTAATGGTTTTTGTTATTCATTTGAACAAGAAAGTGCGTTCCTGTCTGTAATCGCTCTGGCAGAAATTTTAATGCAGTAGATTAAGTCATAAAATGTATTGTAAGTAATAAATATCCATGCCGAACGACATATGTACCTATTGCATTATTCACACGGAAAATGTCTTGCAAGGTAGGGCGAATATACAACAAGGAAACAATGCATGACAAACAATGATGTTCCTGATTGTTAAGCATTTGTTTGCACTATTTGTGCTCTTTAATGCCACTAGAATTGTTTTACTTCACGTGACGCTATTAACGCCCTTGCTTTTGTCCGAACTGAACTTTTCATTAAATTTATTAATATTGCTTAAACATTTCTTTCTTGTTTAAACTAATTATTGGTGAAGATTCCGAATCAAAATATTACATATTAACAGCAAATAAAACAAATAATTCAAGAGGCAGGTGGTGAACGATAAATGTTGATTTCCTGCGCGATATAAAGGGCCATCACACATTAAAAATAGTAAAGACAATTGACATTTAAAAGTTTTAAATATCAAGGACACATTTGTTTGCTATACTTATGACGTATAATTATAACGTATACTTACTTGTTACACTGTTATAAGTTTATCCCCGACATTATATATCTAGTACAGTCTTGATTTAATAGCTCTATAAAGCTAAGGTTTTATTTACAGTTTTTCAATAAATCGTATATGCAATTCGCGCATAATTGGACCGATGCAAATATATCGAGGGACATATATCATTTTTACGACATTGTCTCCCTGGAGAATGTCAGTACCAACCGATGAATTTTGCACTCATAAAACATAGTTGTATTTCTGTTGTTTTTTTCCTACACTAAATGGACACTTAGAAGTTTGGTTTTCATTTTTCTTCTGCTAAGTGTGTCCTTCTAATGGTGCAAGAGCTACAAGCTCGTGTGCTTTGCTACCATCCAACATTTCCGGATTATAAACGTTTTGTTTTATTTTGATGGTAAGTTTTACTGACGTAAATGAAGAAACGATACTATGTACTTTCATATTATTTTCTGGTACTTTCGTATTAATTTGCATACATGCGCAATCTAACATTAATATATGCCGTAATATTCTGGTGAACTAGACGACTTTAGACTAAACCGATATTTACTCATTTTCAAACATACAAGCTAGTTTTGTTTTAATAAAAATTGTTTGACAATAGTCCCGAAAAACAATGATAAGTATATTGCGAAAATTGTTTCGATTCGTACATGATCAAACAAAAAAATTATCACATGCTATACCTTGTTTCCCCTGTAATACAACCATTACGAATATTTCCATCTTACACATGTGTAAGATAACATTTTGAGCGTTTTAATTGGCTACATATTCTTTGAATGACCAATCGGATGACGTTATTTTGGTGAAATGACGTCGTCAACATGAAATGACGTCACGTCAATACACAACTTTTTGGATTTATCAAAATGTTTTGGTAAAATTAGAAGATTTTTGTTTCGTTTAAAAGCATGTGGTAAAAAATATTTAACACTCGTTATCATTTTATACCATATTTTATTAAACTCGACCAGAAAATTCGTTAGTAAGCTCGCCAAAAGCTCGCTTACTAACACAATTCCTGAACTCGTTTAATAATATATGGTATGAAATGACAACTCGTGTCAGATCCTATACGTCTGCAATTTTAATAAGAACTACATTTTACTATGCACCGCCAGTCTTCAAGCGCGAATATTCGAATGCGCGTCATTGCCGTTCATTGTATCGTCACCAATTGGATTGACACAAACTAAAGGAATGTCATCAGTGTGGGAACTATTTTTTGCGTTATTTAATGGAGGTTAACAGAGGTAAGTTTGTTCTTTGCCTATAGAAAACACAGCGAGTGTCATGTTAAATTGTTACATTTCGATGGCAATTAAGTGACTCGATTGCTACAAGCGTCAATTAATCACGATATATTGCCTCTACCGAAATACACAGGGGGTGTTTTAGATAACACGATATCCGAGCACCATCTGACGTTCAATTGCTTTTCCTCTCATTATTACAGTAACATTCTTATCCATAGGCAGCTTTAAATTAAATGTATTACTACAAACAATCTTAGATGTGTTTGTGTCAAATATATGTTGTTGTTTTTTATGTTTGATAAATCAATATTTGTACAAAGAATGGCAATGAAGTTTTACATGTGTTAAGTACTGAGAGCTTTTGTCAAAACAATTAGTAAAACGCATAAATATCATATCGTATCTAGTGTGTGTTTTTCGCAGTTCCTTTTATGTAATATATAGAGGATATTTGTTGATTTCGGTGTAAGATCGTATTTTATTTTACGAGTTTTCAAAGAAAATGATATTTACACGAGTGGCGCAGCCACGAGTAAAAAAAAAAAAATTCTATGATCACGAGTGAAATAAAATACAATCTTACACCGAAATCAACATATTTTCTTTTATTTTATAAATGTTGACAATAAATAAATAAAATTGCGCGAGATAAGCTTAAACGTCACAAGTTAGTGTCTTCTGACGTCATAAAATTTACGTCATAAATGATTCCAAAACTGTCACTCGTTAGTATGGTGGGAAAAAAGTGCCATATTTTGTGAGTCGTTGTCGCTAAATTATAATTTTGTTGAATTTTATAATGTATTTTATGTAAACACATGCATGTACATACTGTACATGTATATACATTTGCCAAGGGTTGTAAACCACTACATGTAGTTCGATGCTATTTATGAAAAAATAGTCCGAACAGTGAAAATATAAAATTTTATGCCACCAATAAAATTCGATTTTTCACTGAAAAGCGTATAATAAAGAATTACATTATCCCAAGGTCGTTTTGTTAAAATCTGGACCCCCGTTCTATTTGTGACCTAGACATAAGTCTTGAAATAGGTTCAGACAACTGTAAGCGGATGTATATGCAATATGTCTGACGTTTATTGCTACAGAAGTAGTACTGCAGTGCAAAATGTCGTGACAAATATTCGTCTTAATATTGTATATGTAAGACATCTATGTAGACGTATGGTCCATTATAACTGATAATCCTTTGTTCCTTTAAATATGCATACCGACAAGCATTTATGTCACTGGTTGTTGTAATTCAATTGGACCAGAAACTCTGCTACTGGTAGCTTATTTTAGTAATATGATCACTGTCAAATGAATTATTTGTACCTATTGAATACTTCAATAGGTACATGTCTGGCAATGTAACACGTACATACATAAAAAAATCGATGCATGTTTTCAGTTAAGATGCATTTATGGGACTTGACCTTTCAAAATCGTAAATCATAAATAAAAAAATGTATATATAAAAGCAAATAATGTTTATTGTATTAGTTGGTATATAAATAAAACATAAATATAAATGTGTTATTGTGACAACAATTTAGATTGATTGCATACAAACTATAAGCAAAGGTAAAGAAAACTAAACTACCAATACATGTTTATGTGCATTTTGCATATCGGAGTAATAAACAAAAAAAATAATGTTTTGTTATATACAAGTTACATCATTCTATTTTTATCTTTATATACTCCATCATATTACTTTGAACTATATTTGTCTATACGTTTGTTTTGTATTTTTATTATGATTATGATTATGAAAGGACTTGCCTCTTTAATATTGAAAAGAGAGTATATTGTTTTTGATTCAGTGTCTCTCTAGAAAACATGTAGCAAATGTTTAATATTATTGTGTTAAGTGTTGGTTATTTCTAACACAGGTATACAAACATGGTCGTCTTTTCATCAAAATAGTCAAATATAGTTATATCTTATAACATTGTTACAAGGGTTTGTTTATTAGCTGTTTTATTGTACACTTTAGTTATAATGATGACAACTAAGGACCCATCGTCCTGAATGTGTCCAGGAACTAAAGGGTCGAGACACTTCAGAACAGGTGGTTCCTTGTTGGTGTCATTAGGAAACAAAGTAGTAAGACTGTATCTCACACATGACAATTAATGACATTAAATCAAAACGCTGACAGCGTAGAAAGACTGTTGGCGAGAAAAGAACTTAAACGCAAGTGAATTATGACTGAATACTCTTGTCGTATGACTTTATACATTTTTTAATGAGGTCAACTGAGTTTTAATATTTTCTATCATATGTAACTGTATTAATATATAATATTATATAAAACAGTGCACAGTAACAAACGGAAAACTACTAATATATGCAAAGACATTATATTGTGGTTACCTCCTGTTATGGGTCATTATATATTCAACACTGTTGTTATATTTATTAGTTAAAAGACTAATTTAAATTCCCAACTCTCTGCAATAGTAGAATGCTTAAGTTTATTTACCACATTTGTTCATGTTCCTATGTAGAAAAACAAGAATAATCCTTCACTAAGCGAATACACTATTGTAAACTTACGCAATATGATGTAATACGCAAGTAACCAGTAAACACCACAAACAGAGACACTATTATATCTATATTACTCTATTATTATACAAAGAAGCACCGATAACAGGAAATTTTTACAGACACTGCTCCACGGTCCAAAAAAGCAAAATGGAGCGCATTCACACATCGATGTACTGACTCGTATCCTGCAAAGTAAACAAGTAGTTCATGCAATACAGATTTCCAGAATACCCTTTCTAATTACTGTACTATGTACGAGTAGATTATTATGCCTGTAAAATTAAAAGCGAACTAGCGTTGGAAATCTGACAAATGAAACAATGTGCTTTCAGTATTAACATCTCAAAGCTGTTCACTTTAAATTGATTCAAAAAATAATATCTCAGAAAAGTTTTAATCAGACCACGTTTTCTATTTGCAGCAACTTCATATAAAAATAATAGTTCAATCAAAAGTCTTGAAATATTCGAACCAGTGCAAACACGTTGAAGTATTTGAAGCAACACAATTGAATGCACTCACGAACAAGGTACGAATGTTAAAATAAGACAATCAGTGTAATTCCATTTTGTCTCACAACTGCATTGTGTTAAAATGGCAAAAAAAAAAATTATAAAAAAATACAACTGCAATTGCGAATAGAAATATCATTTGTGCTTTTCATAGAGAAATCTTTGACAAAAAGATACTCTGTGCGACTTAAAACCACTTTCAGTTTTCAATAATAATGATTGCTTTCTAATTAAGGCTTTCGAATCTTCTATGACAATATCTGGGATGTTTCCATCAAACTAATTGTGATACGAACTTGCCAAAGAACTAAGAATCCCGTGGGGGATTACAAAACTGCTTGTCATGTGGCAGGTGGTAAAAGTTACATTACGTCACCAGTCGATTAAGATTAATTTACTTACTCATTAAATTTTAAACATTAAATGGAAAACATAAAAAAAACACTTTCTAACTATGTCTAAACTTACATATCTTATTTAATGCAAATCTCGTCAAACCCTTGCAGCTATGTTAATTTGACTAAAATTATGTTCTGACTAGAGACATTTTCTTGTATCTTGATATGTTCACCTTATATGGTAGTATGTCATCACGTATTTATTTGCCATACGTTCACGGTAGATTATCCATATAGGATAAGTCTTATGACTAAACCGAAATTATGACATTCCTTGCATATTAAAGTAGTTTAAGTCAGTGTCTAACTTACGTTCTCAACAACGAACTAACAGCAACCCTTATTTCTGCTTTTATCTAAACAATATCATATTCTTTTATGTTCAGTGTATTCATTTGCTTATTTTGCAAAGTAATGCATTGGCATTCAAACGAAACAAAATGCTGAATGTATGTTTGCTGTTAACCAAGTGTTCTGAAAAATAATACCTTATGACACAATATGACCCAAATGTCATAATATAGAACATTTATTAAATTCTGTTTAAATTCAATCGCAGTGTATTAAATACATACAATTTACACACAACTTATTTAGAATGTGATCTTATTAATGAAGGTAAAACAATATTAAACACAGATATGTCATTTGCCAAGTATTGTCGACTATTGACTTGGAATCGGAAAACGGCAGTGTGCGATACGGAATTTTCAATCTGATCAGTCAGTCGTTTTACATCAACTAATGTTAATAAAGTGTTAATGCATATATGTTTAAAAACAATTTCAATAAAATTGGAACAACAGTATAACACAAGAACAATACGTCAATTCGTGTGTTCACGCAAAAAGTTGGTGTAATCAGATTACTAGTAAGTGATGTAAACAATATGTCTTGAGGTTCCTCAACTTCTACATAGAAAAGGATAACAACACCTTAAGTGGTCATTATCCCCAGCAACCTAATCTCCACTGTCTAAAACTTGTCCTTAGAATTCAGGAAATAGTTCGTTCTAATTTGCGTTGAGGATTAAAGGGTTAGTGTCCTAACAACAACAAGTTTGGAAATATTGTATAGCCGAAATTATGTGTTTATAGATTACGCAATAAAAGAGTGAGTTAAACATATATAGGAAATATTTATAGACTGTATTGTTCTAGGTACTTGTCTCGCTCAAGTTGATTGTGTAACTGTGTATTCCACGTATATCTATTTCAGGCGCATAAAAATTGTAGAGAAAAATGGAAATAAGCGGACTTTTCTTTTCAACGACAATATGTGAAATAAACATTTTGTAGCCACATTTTGTCAATTGGTAGATTCGAGATACACTATGGTGAGTTTAACATATTTGGAAGACAATTGCGTTTTAATTGCTGACATGGCTTGCAAATAAAGTGTGTACAAAAGAAAAAAGAAATGAAACAACATGAATCATATTTATTATGGTAAAGCGTCGTCAACTGTGGTAGATCCACTTAGTTCTTACATCTAATGATTGCTTAATTAAGGGACCATCATTTTAAGTGTAAAATGAGGCACATATCTCAGATGTTTCCCAAAATTACTTTTTATATTCACGTGTCAGGACAGGCTTGTCAGGACAAGCTTCGTGAAATTGTGTACCCCAAAATTTCTTATTAAATGCCGAAAAGAAAATCAAATTTTAAAGCAGAGGGTATAATTTAATTTTTAGTTCCTTGCAAGTCATAAAGCATTTTCAAATAAATTGCATTTATGTAAAGAATGCAATAATATGATATTACTTTCTTTATTAGAAATTTAGCGCGAGCTAAATGCTGTGTTTAACGTTAAAGTTGGTAATAAAATCGAATGTTTCAATGTTCCATGTGCGTGATACAATACACAAAAATGATAATCATGCCACAGTCTATTCCAGTTCTTTCCTCGGTCAAACATGAAAGACCTTGAATACAACAAGCACAAAAATTGTAGTTTTACGTTCAAGTTATTAAAATAGCCTCCAAGAAATTAAAGTTTACAACATCATCACTAAGCTTTTTTGATTTTGTTTGCTTTTACGTCGCTAGATAAAAATGGGATAACTGATATGCATTGTATAAGCAATGATTGCGTCTTCAAAATATATTTGGTTCACAATTCATCGTTTGTTTTGCCAAGACCGACTTATGCTCCTATTGCATTGACTTTTGTTTTGCTTCTATGTCCTGTTTGTATTATTCTGCTTTTAAAAAATATGTTCGCTATGTTTTAAAAGCGCATTAGTTGCGTGTTAATCATAGTCTATAACAAGTTAAGCAATATTTGCATTTCGCATTAGAAATGATACATAAATGCTAGTCGATTTTTCTGAAATTCTACGATAAATCAAAAATGATAGTACTAAAATGCATTGGTGCATAAACATTTGGTTATCTACAGTAAGAACCTTTACACCACCAAAAATATGCATTTCCCTGGCAAATAATCACGTTTGTCCGTAGTTGGTTCCAATTAGTCATGATTAATAGCGTCTATTTTAAACAATCTACTGGGATAAGAAAGGCGACACAGCGTCCTGACAGAATCTGGATCCTATTGGATTTATGTAGCCATTAATTCAGCAACATGTGTTTCATGTTTTATGACTGTCACTGTTAAAGAATACTCTGCTATAGAAGCTTTTGCTTTGATATATACCTATTGTATTAACGATTTTTAGTCATATATAAACTTGACCGTTGTTTTATTTTCTCTAATTTTTTTTTTTACCATATTGCCGTATACATGTTATGTATAATGAGATATTGTTTCAGATTTCAAATGTTTCAGAAATATTGTTAAATGGGACCACTATGTGATTATGACAATTGTCAGAAGCCCATTATGTACTAAATGTACATCTTCATCAGTGTTTTTGTCAGCACATTTGATAAATTAAATGGGATTTCAATCGTTAAGCATACAGTATTGTCATTATATTTCAACAAATTAGCCTGAAGTTAAGAAAATTAATAATAACGGGTTGTATAATAACCTCTCGTACACATATATTGAAAAAACCAGAATAAAAACAAAACCACCAGCGTTCTAATTCAACAGATTGTTACGTTTCACATGTTTTGTTAATCATAACAAAAAACATAATACTATGTGTGTACTGTTGATTTATTCCCATATCGCTTAGTTTTATCATTTTCCAAAAAATCAATGAAAGGCTGACGTCATTTTCGTAATAAAAATTTACCTGTGATATTTCATTACCAAACAATAAATTTACTAATTTGTAATTGTATTAAGTAAATGTGATTGTCTGGGACATTAAAACTCTTTTTCTCAATAATTGACAGTCTTGAGAAGTATTTCTATACTGATATGAAGCGTAATGCTTTGCTTTGGTCAATAAAACAGTATTACATTTCGTAAATGTGCAATGTTCCTATAAACTAAACTTCTCAATTTGTTCATAATGCGTATTGTACTCAAATGCTTTTGGCAATTTCCAGATATACTTGACGATAGCTTTGATTGTCCATTAGCAACTCTCAAGCATTTGCAGTAAAAACAAGACACGTGACACGTTACTAATCGTTGTTATTTCATGTCACCACTCTCAAACAGTACATTTCTATCGATTTCCATATTTTAACATTAAATGTTTACTCACTGTTTTATGACTTCTTCCAGAAATTCACCCGGTAACTATTGAACTTGTTCGTAAACCATTAACCATTCCCCTACATGCATTGCATCTTACAAGCCCTCAACATGCTATGTACTATCGAGATTAGTGCTTACAGTATCATAATGTCAACCATTACCGTTCACAAGTTCATTCAAATGTTGTTGTTTGTTTCGTTTACATTAACTACTGACTAAAATAGAACGGTGGATATTTCCTAGCATAAACAGTGTACCAGTACATTTATTTTGCGTTTGAATTCAGCAGCTCTTCAGCAGATCTTACATTTCAGTCTTTATTCCAAGGCGATATCAAAATTTAAACAACAAAAAAAAAACATGTATTATCTTATGTATTAATTTACAATTTGCAGTTTGTATTATCGGTTATGGTGTATTTTAATAAACACAACCTTATTTTTCATATCGTATAGAGCCCATTGCGTATTTATCTAAAGCAATGAACTCTGTGGAAATGTGGTTTGATGCAACAATGTAGCGCGAATGTAATTACTTCAAGAACTAAAAGGCCAACGAAGTACTAAAAGTTAATTAGGCAGCATCAACACGACAACGCTTTTCACACAAACCGTTTTATGGTGCGGAAAAACTTGGCATAAAAAGTTCATTGTCTTTCAACCATCTGTTCTGGACACATGTCGAAAACCACTGCATATATTTCATGATGTTATACCCGTGTATTAAGAGATAAACACGTACTAATCACGTATTCTGATACTTGACAACTTGTCTTATAATAACTTAATTTGCCGTAAATATTGTGGCTATGATTGCTACAATGTTTGAAATTCCATTACAAGTTCACTTTTTCACAATCAAATTGATACTATAAATGTGGCGGTGTATGTTAACAATAATATAAACGCAGTGCTGTTAAATCTGCAAGAAAACGACGCAGTCGTTGGGTTTATGGTCGCTGATGCAGTATATCTTTTCGAATTTGAACTCTAGTTGTATAGTTTCAAGAGTTAATGAATATGCTCTTATACTAAATTGATCGATGAAAACCTATAAAACAAATGATACATTATATTATGCCACAAAAGTGCGAACAGCTGCGAAAGAATTGATGATAAATAATACTGACAATTGGACTATCTAAAGTACTTTCTTGTGTAATTTTGTAATTGCACAATTATTTTGGGCTACGTAAAAATAACTGTTTAAGCATATCTCAATTCACAAGCTGCTCCCTCATGATCGTCGAGAAGTAGTAATTTGACACTGGAAAGCATATCAAATATGACATCTTATTCTTTGATGCACTACCACGGCCAATTAATTACGATATTTTAGTGTATTGCGTTGTCCACGACTCTACACATCATCGGAACTTTGATCTAAAGTCATTTACCTAGTTAACACAGAAGTATTTAGGTTCGGTTTTTTTTTTTGTCAAGTTAATTGAAACAGTCGGCTATAATCGTTCTTGTTGCGTTTGTATCTTGAAAAACCACGAGTATTCCGTGTGTTTTGAGCTCAGGCGTCATATGACAAAACCATGACACCAATTCAAATAAATTTCAACATTAACGAGAATTGTCATCTCTACCATTTGTTTGTTTAACTAAATAATTTTACACGCGTCTTTGATTTTAATTGCACGTGTAAATTTAGTAATATTTTCAAATTGTTCGATATTATAAAGATGAAAAAGTACAGAAGATATTATAAGAAGATTTAGCGCAAAATGCCAATCATTAGCATGTTGGAAATAAACCACATCGGGAAAATATTTCAGATAACAATGCTATGTTAACATGCTCTGTGTACAATTGTGGCAGCTTCTTAGGCACCATCCTGTGAAGCAGCGCATGTATGCCAGGTAAATGTGTCAACTAAAATTGACTTTTAAAATAACAAATCTGATCCAATTTTGTCGGTTGTTGTCTTTCATATAGTTGCACATTTACCATCCTTAGCAATACAAAGATACCTTCTAAGAAATAGAACACTGAAGACCAAATCTGTTTCAGATGGCCTAACGTCAGACACATTTTAGCAACGATATTGAACGCGTATGAACATAGTTTAGAAGATAATATCTTATGTGCATGATTTATAACGTTTGTTTTTGATTGTTACAAACATTCAATTACGTTTACATACATCTCGTGTCAGATTTAAACGGCGATCCTTTCTCAGAAAATACATAGCGTTCTAAGAAATATAGCATCGTAAACATGGCCATATTTATATCAGTAATTAGATTTTGCCATAACTTGATTAAATGGAAAAGATGGCTTTGAGATTGTGAATGAAATACATGTTTTTGCACACGAGCTACACAAAATTATTCCACTTTCCATAAAGTAAAATGGCCAGTGTATCAATTAACCAACAACTGCCTTTAAAGTGGTGATCACCTAAAACAATAGTATAACATGTACCTTACATTGATGGCATTGTAATCATTAACTCCGCCAAGGAGATTATGTTTTGTCGGCATTGGATTCTTTGTCTGTTTTGTTTGTGTTTGAGTGTTAGCACGTTTACGGAAAATGTTGAGATCGGATTTGCATAACAGTTTCTATAACAATTACAAACGGGGCAATGAGGAAATGATTACATTATACTGTTATTTTGCTATTTTATTTAAATACATGTATATCACATCAAGTATTTACGTTGTAAAATCCGCTTGCAATTTTCTTGCAACTAAAATGAAACAAACTATACATTAGTTGTTGAAGCTTGGATTATAGTTACAACGATAAGTTATGAAGTTTAACGCATGTTGAGTTTTAAAAAGTGAATAACGCAACGGCTTTTTAACATAATGCGTCAACGTTAGTGATATACTTAATGTTATGTATATGCACTAATATAATATAAACATGTTTTGGAAGAGCAGGTCAACTATACCCTTCAGTCTATTAAGACACATAAGTATGATTGAATTATCAATTAAGTAAAGGTAAGGTGAGAAAGTCAAGAAATCCATTAAAGTGCATACACATAATAGTTCCACAAAGTGTATAAACGTATCACCACTGCGAGTCATGGTTGATTTTAAGATGAGGTATTTTGAACAATACATAATTAAACGACACACAACAGTTCTTTGTATCGTTGCATATTGATAATCGTGTATCGTATTAGTCGGGAACTCATGTCGATTGTTAACACGACTTTCAATCGTTCAAGTATATTGGCATTTTCTAGACGAAACCGTTGTCATTTTCTGTAAGAGGGTTTAAATTAGATTCTTTAAAGAAAAGTGCATATTGAATGGTCTTAAACATTTTTACTTTCATAGTTTGATCCTATTTCAGTACACCGTTTAATGCTGCTATTTATGAACATGATTGCGAAACCGTACTCTGTGAGGATAACTACATGTACCGAGCAAATTGATAATAGCGAGACTATCTTTATAATTGCAATAACTAAATCATGGTCAACTGTTCCGCCAAAATATATGTATTTGCAGCTGAAAACCTGAACGACCATGCAGTTAAAGTGTTTAAAGAGAAAAACAACTAAATGTTATTACTTTATTGTAAAACGGTCTGTGCGATATCTTCTGAGTTTTAATTTATCAAGTGATTGCTTCTTAATAACGAACTTCTCAATCCTTTGTTTAATGACATGCATACGTGTTTCTTAAAAAAAGGTTTATACCAGGCTGGCCAATCAAACATTCGTAAATATTTTTGATATGGGATATCCGTGTGGACTTCGAACATTGCTTAACAACTATATACATCGTGAGGCAATACACGAAGTATCCTGAAATGTTTCATGAATATAAACAGAGCATGTAAATGAATGTTAAAATCATATGTAAAGCTTACTTATTGTGAATTATAGATACGGGTATGTTTCTATTAACACGGATTAGATGTAACAAGTTAATTCATGGTCTGCGTTGTGCATCAGACAGGACAATTGCACATTAATTCAATTATTTTTTTGCCATATGACCGTAACTATATGATCACTTTCCCTTTCTAACACAAAAATGGGTAATAAACAATATTTGGATGACATTTAGACGAACGGAATGTGTAATACACCAATTAACTGGACTGTCGCCCTAGACGGTTTATACAGAAGAAGTCAGGACGACCCGGAAATGTTAAAAATACCAAACGCAACGTTACAAGTCTATATTCTTATATATAATATTGAATGTTATTTACAGTGAGAACACACAATCTTGGCATATATTTGTTTGGCCCTAATTAAGTATTAGTTTCATCTTGTTCAACCAATTCATTGGGGATCATCAAAGCAATGCTGCGTCCGCGCACAATCTGTATCCTAGTGTTTTTTTATTCCTTTTTTAAGCAATATCGGGTGTTTCGTGTTCAAGAACCTTTATACATATGTAAACAAGTGCAATAACTACGCAATATACAATGACTGTGATATGTTTTGCAATAATATTATTGAATATCTATTTTTGTAGGTTTAACGATTTAACGTTTATTCTTTTTCTAACGTATTCAGCTTCTACAAAATTGATTAGTTTGGCATTATAACATCTAAAAAAAACTAGTCTTCATTATATAAATACACTAAAAGTAATAAATTGATAGTCGTTTGAGTCAATTTGAACATAAAAACTGCGTCAGTGTTTATTAACATTTTAAAAGATGACAATGTAAACGACTTTCTGTGTTGATTGTTTCCCATTATGTTCATGCAGTAGTTTAATGGGTTTCTTTTGCATGATGAGTTTTCTATTTAAAAGCTTCTTTACGGTATCAATTAAGTAGATAGTTATGCTTTTATGTTTAAATATAGGTCTTTCACAGAACGTCGAATCGCATATTTCTGCACACAAACCATAAATGTTGTTTTTCATTGAATTAGCTCTACTTCATAGACATAGCGCTCGAACACTAAATTTGTTTTTGAGTATATAAATGTATATGAAATTAACAGAACATCATATGTAAATAATAACCGTAGTTTCATTTTACCTATACTTCCAGTAAAGCCTACAATGACAAATACAGATACAACCGAAAGAGTTGGATGGTAGCGAGTAATGTTATAACGAAGCACACACCATTCATATACACAGCACAAATATTGTTTAAACCGGTCATACATCTAAAACAATGACATCAATTTTTAAAAGATACATGAAAACTAAACTCCTGAGTGTGCATTATGCGAACACTTCAAAGACAGAAATACATTTCTGTGTTGGGTCTGAATAATTCATCTACAGCATCGTAAAAATTATATACGAAGCAGGGCGACAGAATCATAAAAAGGATATTCGTCCCAAGATATATGTGCGATGGTTCAAATATGTACACACTGCAGAAGATGTATTGAACCACTATGAATGAAACCATAGCTTTACAGTGTTATAAGATCAATGTCAGTACTAGATAGACGAGGACTGGATATACGCACAATTGTTACACGTAGATGAGTGTTATGATTCAGAACTATACACATGCGTGTCAATAAATGTGCAAATATAATTAGACATAGAAGCAACCCATTTAGTTCGCCCAACAACTTTAATCGTTTTCGTTTTTAAATTTGAAGCAACTACCTTTCAATCATCATGATATTTTTTATCTATATTAAAATCGATATCGTTAAAATAGCAAAGGGTCACTTTTGCCACCGTTACGTTTGGATTTATTAAATTAATTAATTGATTAATTTTAATGCATCACGGTAATTTATATCGTGCAAGGAATTTAAATGTAACGCGTACCACCTGACTCTGAATTTATGTGTTTCAGCTGTGATAAGCAAAAATCCGATTCTTACAAATCAGTTGAAGCAAGTAAGAAATAATAAACCAATATTTATACATTTAATTAAAATGGTGTTTGATTGTTCTCTACTAAACTCTACAGTTTGGACATAAATGTGGGTGTTAATAATGTCATAACAATTTAAAACAAATCAAATGACATTGACGAGCATCAATAGTACAGGCATACGCTTAGCAACATTTCTGTATGATATACATGATCTTTTATTAAGATAGTAATTTTTTTCTGGAAATACACGCAGAAATGATAGTATGGAAGTAACCTTCATATTATTTGCAATTATGTGCAATCTTACATTCATAGATGCCGTAACATTTAGGTGTAGTAGAGACTTTAGACTAAAACCATATCCAACTTTCATTCCGGTGTAGCGTGAATTTTGGAAGACCGTGAAAACATTAAGATATTCCAGAAAACCTGGGAATTTGCGCATGCGCAGTGCAATGTAAACGCTGCCGTGAGAAACATAAGACTGCTTTCGGCTTGAGTATCGAGTATTCATATATAATTGTTATTAATTTAATGTGCTAACTGCAAAAAACCTGAATAAAAGACAATAATGAAATTCATATTTCTTCGTTCGTTCACTTTTTCCTTCAAATAATCTATGTCTCTAAGGGAGATGACTCGCAGAACCTGACCCTTTAAACTAAGATAGCACGGTTGGCTAACCTCGCAGCCCCTTATCATATATCTGATCACAGTAAGTTGCCTACAGAAATGTTCTTTGGGTGGTCCTCTAACAAAATACTTCAAATTATTTTGATTCATTAAAAAACATGGCTGACAGTGAAAACTTTGAAACCATGCTGGGTGGCAATTTATTGCTTTGTGGTCGATAATCTGTAAATAGCCTATATGTAAGAGAGGTTTCTGATAGCCTGGGGAGTTTAGATAGCCATTCTACTGGAAAATATCGAGATTTCTTTGAATGTTGCAGTTTTCGTTTTGAAGCTGTAAATTTGTTTGGCTTGCAAAATGGAATCCAGAAACTAATAGCAATAAGTTTCACTTTTCGACATTTTTGTTGTTATTGTTTTTGATGTCGCAAATATTTGTATTTTTTAACAACGTGCATTTTTTAAATTACAAATCTCTTCTGTTAGTAATGCTGTTGCCAATACTTTTACCAAACCTGTTCTCTACCTTGACTTTGTACAAATATTCCACATAAATATTAAATAATGCGAAAAACTATCCATAATGCAATTTGATGCGAAAGTTGGTGGAATCAGAACCTGCGTACTGAGCGGTGTAAATAATATGCCCCGAGGTTCAACAAGTTCTAGATAGAACGGAATAACAACACTTAATATGTAGATTATCTCCAGCAACCTAATCTCAACAGTCGGAAACTTGTTCTTAGAATTCAGAAAAGAGTTCGTTCTAATTTGCGTTGAGGATTAAAGGGTTAGTGTCCAACAAGTTAGGATATGTTTTATAGCCTAAATTATGTGCTTATATATTATGCAATTATGGGTGAGATAAATATATAATATAGGAAATATTACATGACTGTGGTGTTCCAGTTGCTTAACTCGCTCGAGTTAATTGTGTAGCGTTAGTGTTTAATCTAGAAGGGCAGAGGGGCATGGCGCTTGATTTGGAAAAGGGGCACTATGTGCGCGGTGACACTGTCAAAAAAGGCAAATAAGATTTTAATAGTTTTTTCTTTAAGTATTACTGACTGATTCCTGTTATACATTTGATGATTATTAAGTCAATTTATTAACACATTTTCATTTTCCAATATTATAAGTTCTTCTTATTATTAAGTTATATTATTCGTAAAGATTAGAAAAAATATTTATTTTTTATTCATAAGTATTTCCAATGGGCAATCAAACAAGAAAAGTTTTAGCTTAAAACGGTTTATGGGCCAGTTAAAATTATGTTTATTAATGGTAAAATCCTATTTATCCGGTGTAATTTAATTGTATCTTTTTTATTGTAGGAAATATTTTTATTTTCATCATTATGGTTTATATGAATTATGCTGTTGATGATGACCTTGCTACAACTATTTTGATTTATGATGAAAAGCGAAAGTCAAGACTGAACATTAAGAAAACAAACATTGAAATTCGGATTGAAATGTTTTATCCGAATATGTTTGTCCGAAATTATAGCTAGTTCTGCAATTCGTTTTTTTCGGGGATTTTTGGTTATTATTG
Organism: Congeria kusceri; assembly: GCA_027627225.1. NCBI lineage: Eukaryota > Metazoa > Mollusca > Bivalvia > Myida > Dreissenidae > Congeria > Congeria kusceri. Next base: position 93,478,412 of record CM051025.1, read on the forward strand.
GAAGAAATATTGTATACACATGTATTTTTTCATAGTTTATTAATGAAGACGACATTGAGTCTACATTCATATGCATTCTGCCCTTTGTAATCACGTTTATCATAAAAATTTCACGAAACAAAAACATGTAAGAAATTGCATATGAAAACGAGGCTGTTAAAACCCGACAATTTCCGCTCATTTTTAAAGCAATATCAGCATGATTTGATTGTATCTGGACACAAACTCGCAATCTAACTGCCCCTACTGCTGATCTTATCAGGTGGTCACAGATTAAATTATAATAACATGCCATCACAAAGGGCCCTCGTTAACAATCAGTACAGTCGATATATAAGAGTAACATTGTAACAGATATTGCACTTTTTGCAATAAAATTGATTTGGAAGACGAATATCATTTTATATGCATTTGTCCTCAGTATAGTGACATTCGGAAGACATATTTAAGTAAATATTACTATGCTAAACCTAGTGTGGTCAAATTTATTAGCCTATTTAAATCAAAAAATTATAAAACAGTATTGAATTTGTGTAAATATACATACCATGCTTTTAACAGACGAAAAGGTATGATTAATACTGTACAATAGTTGCAATAATTTGTGTTCTCTACAGTTGCATATATTAGTGTACATATTGTACATACATTGATTAAGCTGTCTCGTATTTTTGTCTTATGTTTCCGTATGAAATCTACAAGTCCCTCCTCTGGGCAAGTACTTTATTAAAACACACTTGTCGTAACTTTCTCTGGATTTTGTTTTTTTTGATATGCGAACTAGAAATAATAAATGTTATTTGTTTTATATACATATTAGTATTATAAACTGTGTATATATGTACATATGTTATAAGGTGTCATGTGACTATTATTATTATTCATTGGATCATGTTACGAAAAACATGTATATGTTTAAGTAACGAAATAAATATGTTAAATCTTGAATCTTGATATATAAGAGGGCTCGAGGCGCGAATTGCCTTTGAAAAGGGCAGAGTGGCGGATCAATTAAAGGGCGTGGCGCGGCGCCGCGCTGATTAGGTCTGGAAAAGCTTTGAATTTCACGTGCCAGCTGGGGGCATGGAATACAACGTTTCACAATCAACGAAAAATAGCACAGTGTGACATACGGAAATTCTATCCAGTCGTTGCATTTTATACCGAAAATATAAACGTTTTTAGACACAGTATCTATAGGTATACAGTAAATGCAAATAATCAACTAGATTAAAGATTTTTTGCGCCATGTTAGTATTAATGTCTATTTCATTTATTACCCAATCCGCGTGTATTTATATGTTTTTGTTTCATGAGCTTGGATTGAAGGGGTAGTGCAACATAAGTATTGATTTATCATTTTCAGGCGTCTAAACATTGTTAAGAAAAATGGGCATTAACGGACATTTCTCCTTTCAATGGTAATATTTATCTACGGTCGAACAATATCTTGTTTAATCCTGCTTTAATACAAAAAGTAATACAGAGGATAATTAATATGTACATAAAATAATACAATGTTATATATATACCCGTAAGCATACACTCATTATATTAAAAACAAATTTAAAGCAACGAAATACAAACAAAAAATTGCAGTAAATAAAGCAATAAGTCAACATAGTCATTAATAAATGCTTTTGAATTACTCACAAGACATGCAATTAAAGCGTTTTTTTCTCATTTATTATTCCATAAATGCCATTTACATTGCAAACAATTATGATAGTATACATAAACATGGATAGCAAAAAAAAATAATATAAATACATTGTAGTTCACTCACACATAATAACTGACAAGCACAAACAAGTTAAACAACATTGTGGTCACAACATGAATTTATATACAAAATCAAGATACATTCATATATATACTTGTACACACACACACACACACACACACACGCACACGCACACACACACGCACACGCACACACACACGCACACGCACACGCACACACACACACACACGCATACACACACACAGACACACGCACACGCACACACACACGCACACGCACACACATACACACACGCACACACACACGCACACGCACACACATACGCACACGCACACACACACGCACACACACACACACACACACACACACACACACACACACACACACACACACACACACACACACGCACACGCACACACACACGCACACACACACGCATAAACAAACTATACACACCGTTTGTTAAAAGTTACATGTTAAAAATTTCATTTTTGAACATTTTACATGTACATATGACAGAATTCAAATATATTTATTTGTTGTTTTCAGGAATGTGGAAGATACAGCTAAGGTCAGTCTCATTAAAATCATCTTCAGTCTGACGCTACTATATTATCCGCTGACTGGATCTGATGACTTCGCATTAGGGGCACGTTCAGATAACCTCTTCAGGAGCCAATCAAACTGTTGCCTTCAAAATCTTGCGGTATAACTTCATTTATATACCACAAATACTATGCACGAAATTAACGTGAACTTTGCATGTTTACTCGTCTAAGGTACCACTATATCCATTGTTATCCCCGTGAAAATTAATCGTAAATAAATTATTCCCGAGGATCAGCTGAAAATGCATCACTTTTGAAAAACCGTGGCCAAACATTGCTGTGCAAAAGGCAATTTCATTGGGTGCAGCAGGGCTGTTTTTTATTGTTCGAAAGGTCATTTGAACGTGACCTGTTATACGATGTCTTCAGATCCTAACAAGGTTAGGATTTGATTTTAATGAGATTGCAGATAAGGTTGAAATTATAATGTGTGAAACCATACTATTTTTCAATGAATTGGCACCGTTATATTGTGTTGTTTTTTTTGGTTGTTTAATCTAAGTAATATTGGTTAAAAAATATTGATTAAAGTGTATCAATTTTTGGTTATGTTTTTCATATTTGTTTTTGCTTCGGTCTGTATTTTTAACTTCAGATATAGTTAAGAAATATGTTGAAGTTTGGAGTGCATTTTTTCATTTTCATGTTAAATATGAATACTTTCATTAAAATGATGAAACAATTTAGAACATAGCTGTATACATGTTTTCGGTAAATCCATAAAAGGCAATTTCTTTGTTTAGTTTAGTTTCAATATTCACTTGTTTTAAAAAGGATTCCAGTTTTGTCCATAACTCTTGGCTATAAATACATTCCCAAAATAAGTGGTCAATTGTTTCAACGTTTGCTTGGCAAAAATCATAAAAACTACAAGCTTTCAATCCACATTTTGTTACAAATTTATTTGTTGGCACACCTCTAAATAAGAACTTATATTGAAAGTTACGTAGATATGTATCAATTGTTGACTTAAAAGGAATTGTATATATCGTTCTCCAGTCTATGTTTTCTTTTAAATTCAAACAGTTTTTCCAATTTAATTCAGTACAGTTATCATTTTGACTTTGTATTTAACTGTATATTATATAGTGTTTTGTTTACTTGTTTAGTATTTCCTATAACGTCAACAAAAGTTTTCCTTTTCATAGTAATCGTATTAATGCCTGGTGTATGTAGTATTGATTTATATTCTTTTGAGATCGCAGATACTAGTGAATAGTAGTTTACAAATTCATTTGAGTCAATGTTATACAAATACTGCATTTCTCCATAGGTATAGTTTATATGTTTTGGTAGTTGTACAATTGCTCGATTGTTTTATTCCATCGTTAAACCAGTTTGCAAAGAAAACATATTTATTTTTAATTTTGGTATCCTTGTTATTCCATATGACGTTTTTGCAAATATCGTAGAATTACTTTGTCAAACATATTGATCCTTAATGTTTTGCCAAGAAGTAAGAATATCTTTCAAGAACATATTTTCTTTACTTACGTTTTGTATTATATATTCGTCTAAATTACTTTCAAATATTAGATTGGTACCGAAATTTTTAAGTTTTGCCTAAAGTAAGTTTCCATTTGCCGTGATGGTTTATATCTAGGAATCGTTTTACCCAACCTGCTTTTATGGCATTTAAAAAGTAATTAATATCTATAAGCTTAAGACCTCCGTTTTCATAATTTTGTATTTACCGTTTTCTTATAGTCCCATATAAATTTAAACATCGTTGTTGTTAGTCCATCTATTAGTTGTTTAGTTGGATTTTGGAGAACAGAGAATGGGTATATTAACTTTGGTAACGCTAATGTTTTTATAACAGTAACCTTTCCCATTAAAGTGAGTTTTCGGTGTTGCCATTGTTTTAAGCAGGCTTCAAAGTCTTTAATTTTTGGCATTGATTTGTTTTCAATGTTTAATATTTGTTGATTATAAATGTTAATTCCTAACGTTTTCGCCCCATAGGATGTCCAAATATTGGTTTTCTGTACAAATCTGAATTTTTGAGTTTTTCAATGATCCAATTCTCAAAACTGTAGATTTTGATGCATTGAGGTGTAATCCTGATATTTTGCTGAAATGTGCAGAGTTTCAAATAATGTTTCAAAGGACTTTTGTGAACCGTCAATGAAAAAAGGTTGCGTCATCCGCAAAGAAAGTTTGTTTAATTTCATTTTCACGTGTTTTTTATTCCCTTAATGTTATTATTAGTATTTAGGTAATTTGAAAGTAATTCTAAACATAAAATAAATAAGGAAAGAAGACAGTGGGCAAACTTGCCGAACACCTTTTTCTATTTTAAAACTTCTAGAAAGATTGCCGTTGTTGATAATAACACTGCTAATATCATTGTAAAAAAGCTTTATCCACTGACTTAATTGTGGTTCAAAATTGAGGTGGTTAAGACAATAATAAACGTGTGGTTTAAGCTGTAGAATGCTTTTTCAAAGTCTGCAAAAAATAGACGTCCAGGTTTATTATTATTTTCAAGATATTCAATTACATCGAAGATTAGCCTAAAATTTTCACCTATATGTCTATTTTTCAGGAAGCCTGTTTGATCAAAACTAATTATTTGTGGCAATACTTTTTTTATACGATTCACTATTGATTGTTTTGCAATTTTGTAATCGATAATTAATAAGCTAATTGGTCGCCAATTTGAAATGTAGTCCAGGTTTTCATCAGATTTTGGAATAAGTGTAATAATACCCTGTTTGTAAAGCAGTTAATTCGCCGTTGTCGAAAGAATAATTTACTGATTTAATATAATATTCTTTTAATGTTGGCCAAAATATTATATAAAATTCAAAAGTCAATCCGTCAGAGCCTGGGCTTTTATTATTAGCCATTTCTAACAATGTACATCCACGTTCATAATCCGTAAGTTTTCTTTCACATTTCAATTTATTTTATTCACTAAGTGTATTTATTGGTACTTTAAAAAAAAATCAAAAACATCTTGTTCTATATGAGTGTGTTTATTTAATGATTCATAATAATATTTAGTTTTTATCTTTTAATATACCGTTTTATCTACAACAAGCTTATGAATAGTTTTTGTTCTTAGCCTTCCTTTTTTCTAGATTTGCGAACAATGTTGATATTTTTTTCATTTCATTTCACCTGAATAGCTTTTGATCTAAAAATGTGTCCATTAATCTTTTTGACATATATCTGTTCTAATTCTTGTTGTTTACTTTTAATTGTGTTTGTTATATTATCAGTCAAATCAGAACTATGACAGTTTATTAAATCTTCCTCTATTTTTTAAATATCTGTAATAAATTTTTTTTCGTCTTGTTTATTTTTTATTTTTCATTGAGCAATATTTTATTGTTCCGTTACGAATAGTACTTTTTATTAATTCCCACATTGTGTTTGGATTACAATCTTCGTTTAAAGTTGTTATGTCATTTATACTTTGTTTAATTTTGCTTTGGTGTTCTGTATCTGATAGTATGGAATTATTAATTTTAAAGTAGGTCCCTTTCCTAGAAGTAAGTTATCGACACTCAGTTGTACAAAAGAGTGATCCGTTTTATATCCAGGTTTAATGTTACATTTTGATATTATATTACATAAAATTCGATATCAAGAAAAAGTCAAGCCTGCAAAATATATGTAATTTACAGTAAGAGTGCCACGTAAACTGGCTTTTGTCTGGATGTTTTATTCTCCAAATGTCACATAGCTCATTGGTGGCGATTAAATCAGTTAAAACCTTTCTGCATTTGGAATGCGTTGTAAAATTGCCGTTCTTCTTGTCTAGGCCTGTATCTAAAACAGTATTAAAATCAACACCTATAATTACATTGTTATCACAATTCGACAATTAAAAGCGAAGAGGAACTCTTTAGTAATAGTCACTACTTTTGAATGGACCACGGAGGGATACACAATGATTTACTGGTATCTAACCTTAAAGAAAACTCAACATTTTGCTATCATGAAAAAACTCTTCTACATCATTATTAACCTACTTGTACCACAAATGCAAAATTTCAGGTCGATCTGCTAAGTAGAAATGCCCCCAAAACGCATTTGAGAATGACACATGACAAGCCATCTGGCTTGCGCTTCAGTACTTGGACTGTATGGGGAGCGTGAACTAAAATTCGCACCTAAATCACATCAACCAGTCAAAATACCAGCTCATTTCGACTTATTTTAATGCAATAGACAGTTATAAGGTATAAACCGTGTAATATTCGCGTATAACATGAATCGATGTGCTGTGAGCTGCATAAGGCGAGTTTCCGTACTTTTTTTCATTTTTGTTTACCCGAAAACACAGGTTTCGCTTTAAAAAGTGTAGATAACGTGTCAGTTACGATATTATTCTCATTTATTCCCGTGAAAAGTAATAAACGCAATAAAATAACACAGTTACATGGTGATTTTATGTATAGTGGACCCTAAAGGGCCGGTCCCTGGTTTTCTTAAAGGTTAGAAACCAGTAAATCCAATTCCCATAGGGTCCCATTATAAAACGGCAAACATTCCAAGCATTTTTCTAGCATTTCCTTTATTTCAGATTATGCAAGCCTGGTATCAATTTAAAGATCAATATGTCCTCTTCCAAAATTTGCAATAAAAAAGATATGTCATGTTACTTCTAAGAAAATGCATCTCACTTGAATGCAGGCACCGGTAGAAAACAGGGTTTCCGCAGTCATATTTCGACAAAAGCCCCATACCACAGTAAACACACTCCAAAAGTTCACCTTTCAAGTTAGCCTCCAATGAAATGCACCAAAATGTTGCAGACACGCATAGGATAATATAAATAACCACAAATGGCATGTCTGAGATACCTAAATGGCTGTTATGCCCGAAGAGAAGAAGAACTCTTTAGTAATAGGCATTACTTTTGAATGGACCACGGAGGGATACACAATGATTTACTGGTATCTAACCTTTGCAATGGCACAGTTTTTAGGTTCAAACATCCAGCTGAATTCCATGTACTGTGTTTTGTTCTTATTTCAACAGAACAATAATTATGACAGTCACACAAGACATCAATACGAGACTCTCAGCATTATGTATATCATCGATTAGGACTATTCAATCAAACAGACCATTGTGCTTGATGTATTTCCATTTTAATTGTGTTTTAAGTCTTGTAAATGATATTTAGCTCACTGGTTAACAGCTCAAATACCCAACTAATTAACCGGTTGCTGAAATACTATCCGGTGCCATCCCAAATGAAAAATGAAGTCTCTATCCCTAACATTTTTTGCTTATTTTTCACAAACAAAGGGGCAAATAACTTTGTTCTTTATACCCTAATCAGCGCAAAACCTTGGTTTATTATGAGATCTTATGGTCATACACAAGCTGTGCAAGTATTATCAAGATTAGATGAAAAATGAAGTTTCAATGTCACACTAAGTCCATTTTTTGCAGTTTCTCACAAAGAAGGGGAAATAACTCCAGTGTTCCTGGTTGTATCTGGTCCATCATTGCACCTTGATCAAATCGTATGGTATACACAAACTGTGCAAGTTTAGTCAACAAGGAATGAAAAGGTAATTCACTATGTAGACTGAAAGCCAATTTTTGACAAATTATGGAAAAATTTTCACAAACAAGGGGTTATAACTCTGGTCTTTCTTGTCTGATCTGTTCCATATTGGGAATTGACTGAGACCTTATGTTCAAACACAAACAGTGCAATTGGTCAAGATTAGGCAATAAATGAAGTCTCTATACTCCACATTGTCCATTTTTTCACACAAACAAGGGGCAATATTTATGGTCTTTGTAGCCTAATAATGGCTATTTTATTGATTATTTTGAAATATTCAGTTCATGTACATGCTGTGCAAGTTTGGTCAACATTCAGACGAGAAATGAAATTTGTATGTTGCACAAAGTCCAGTTTGCAGATTTTCGCATGAAAAACGGCAATAACTCTGGTTTTCATGGTCTGAATTGGCCCATTATCTATCCGAGATTTTATGGTAAAGATTGAATGAAAGTGAAGTTTTTATCACGTCCACATGACCAATTGTTCCGATGCACTACGGACGACGGACGACGCAGGACAGTCCCCCTATACCGATAGCTCATCGAGCATGAAGTGCTCAGGTGAGATGAAATGTAATGAAAGTGATGCACGGGAAGTCACTTTAATTTTGTTGAACTATAAAAAGAGTCCCCAAACTACAAGCCCTTACTTATATATACCATACAAGCAGCAAGTAACGTGGTGCACTCTAAATAGTGTAAAAATATTTCTCAATTAAGGAGAAAATGTAAAACAGTGTAGAAGTATTTTTCAATATAGGAGAAATAATAAAGCAGCTTCAAAAATCATGTAAGATAATTACTTGAGTTTCCAAAATACCAATTCAAATGCAAAAGTCAGTCCAAAAATTACATGATTAAATGATACTGAGTAAATTACTAACTAAACAGTCAAAAAACTACAGAAAATAATTAACCCTTTCATGCACTAGATCACATGATCTATATCCTATATTCTGATTGCTTCTTTACAACATGAATTCTAGCTATTGATTTTTGTATAAATCTTTTTCCTGACTGCATGCCAAGACAGACAGTGGAAAATTTTATTGCTACACACACAGCCAAAATATAGGTCAGAAGCAGGCTATCAATGGTTACTATGTGTAATGATGCTGATCTCAAATAGAAGTATCATGTTGACTCAGAGTGATGTATTGATTTTACTGATAAGCATACTTCACTATCTGGGTTATATCTGTGAATGAGCTACAAAGGAAAATAACACATTTCTGGCAATAATCTTCCTGATACTGCATTTACCTCCCTTTACCAGGTGAGTTATTTAGGAATAGGTGTATTTGGGATCAAAAAATGAACAATAACTATGGTATCCCTGGTCCAATCGGGCCCATTATCGAACCCGTCCAATATTTTATGGTTATACACAAACTTTGCCAGTTTGGTCAAGATTGAATAAAAAATGTGTCTTTTTCGCGATAACGGGCCAAATTGTTGACGTCATACGGATGACGGACGACGGACTACGGACGACGCCGGAGAGGTCCCCTATACCAATAGCTCACCGTGAGCTTCGTGCTCAGGTAAGCTAAAATGCTTATGGTTTAAATAATCAATTTAATAATTAATAAATATTAACAAAATATTTTTGAAATCAATTTATGTACATTCATATTTCTGATTTTTTTTAATAATGTATATCATAAACTGTGTGTTAATGTTTTTAATAGGACATTTAATCATTCATACATATTAACACTTTGATATTGAAATCAGTTTACATATATATACTTATATTGCTGATTCTATGACATAATGTATATTTATATGATTTCTGATAATGTTTTAATTAATCACTTTAATAGTTTACATATACACGTATATATATTGCTGATTCTATAAAATGTTGTAGATTATATAATTTGTGCTAATGTTTTAAATATCGTTTTGCCAATTTGCATATACTCAAATATTAATAGAACATTCTATACCAATGATGTATGTTACTTAATTGTGCTTAATAATGAACTTAATTATTTTGAATATTAACACATTGATATTGAAATCAATTTACATAGTATACACATGTATATTGCTAATTCTATAAAATGATGTATATTATATTATTTGTGCCAATATTTAAAATAGTTAATTGTATCAATTTTACATATTAACAATTTTTTTAATAAACTTACATATACTCACACATTAATAAAACATTACATAACAATGATGTATATTATTTAATTGTGCTTTTTAAATTATTAATTAAATACATATTAGCAAAATGGAATCAGTTCACAAATACACGCCAATTAGCGAGATGAGTTCAGTTTATTACATAGTTAGTACTAGTATTTTAATCACAGTAAGGCAAATAAAATAAACACTTTATATGCAGGTTTCTGTGATAATTTTTACTAAGTCACTAAAGCCTTTAGCCACAGGGCCGCTCGTTTTAATTGTTGCATTTTATAAAGAACTATATTGTTTATTGATTACATTTATTGTTCAAATTTTTACAGTATGTAGGTCATGCTTGATCTATGTCCGCATATAGTTTATAGAACCCTGTTAATAATTTCACGTAGTTAAATCAACTCGTGAATATTGTTCATAATAACAAGATTTGAAAATCAACACAGATTTGACTGTTATATACAGTACCGTATACACACCGTATACACACATAGGTTAAGAAAGCATGATGATACCAATCAAGGTTCAAAAGCACGAGGAATCGTGTTTATGTGTTTATGTGTATTTAAGGTCAATAGCGTTCTTTCGACGCTGTTCAATAAAAACAGGTGGTCTATTTTACGCAAAAAAAAACCCTGTTTATCAGCTTTGGCCAGTCCGTTCCCATCCACTGTCTGTATACTCTTCGTAGGCAATTGGCCAAACTTCACCTTTGTTGATTTGTGGTATATTTTCCCGTCCCATGGCCGAACAGCTTCATTTTCAGACAATGCCCTTTTAGTTGTCATCAGCACCTTTTGATTAATGTTTGTAAGATCCTCATTTATGTAAATGTTTGAGCATTTAACTGCCTTCTATTGGCCATCACAAAAATCCGTTTCTGTCGCGCAACAAATTTGACGATTATCGGCCTTGTATAACCTTCCTTGACTTTGCCCAGCCTGTGCGATCTGTCAATATCGCCTATTTGCTGATTCACCCCTTCTATTTTCTAGCTTGACTGCTCAACAACTTTCTGCGTTGTAGTTTCGGAAGTTTAATTTAATGTTACTTTTGACCATTTTGTGTTTATTTCGTTTCTTCTGGTATTCCGAATATACGGACATTATTTCGTCGACTATATTGTTAAACAGAATTAAGTTGACCAGAATGGGAATCAACGTATTCTTGAAGGTTGATTGAATTTTGTTTCTCTTGTTCTCGATTGATTTTAATTTGTTTTTCTAGAACTTTGACCTTTTCTTGAGTTGTCATCTGCTTTTTCTTTGTCAAATAGTTTTCCTTCAAGGACTTCGATTTTATGTTCTACTGGCTTTAAGAACTCGTTCTTAGTCTGATTTATTATTTCAATGATTATTTGTTTAAAGCTTTTATCGTTGCCAGAAAAAATGTTTTCAAGCTTTGTATTATTGTCTGCAAGTTCTTGCAATTTGTCTGCCATTTTTTCAACATGTACCTTTTCAATTTCAAGTATTTCACTGATAGTGTCTTGATTTGAACTCGTCTTTCCATTCCTTTTCTTTTGTTTCACAGTATTATTACTAAAAGAGTTTAAGCTTGTGTCTAGCTCACTACTGCTGGAGTCGCTGTGTTTTCTTTTGGATGCATCGGACATTGCATTGTTTTATCCCTTAACTTTTTTGATGACTATACTTTCATTTTGCATTTGATGTATTTATAAGACAGGCATGTTTTCCTCGTGCATAGTAAATATAAACTAGTCAAGATGGCTGCCTGTGTGCTTGTACCTTTGTAGATTTGGTAGAAATAAAACAGTAACCACACCATGGTTGTGTTAATTAAATTCGAAGAGAAAACTTGTTTAAATTGTTACCGGTTATTCTATATTCCTTTTAATCCAACTTTTTTTACTCAATTAATATATTCTAACAGTTAAATCCAATGATTTTCACTCCGGTGTACGTCCTCACTCACTCACACACGTATTCCCTTGCAATTAAAGCGTGTTAAAAGAAACAAATAGAAATGGTCACATAAAACGGATATAATATTTACCGTTGTTTTCTGTTCTGTAATATTTATGATTTAGCATACTGCCATATAATGTATAATAAGATATTGTTCATGTTTTCAAATGTTTCAGAAATATTATTAAACGGGACTACCATGTGATTATGACAGATGTCAGAAGCACATAATGTGGTACATATACATCTGTATCACTGTTTTTGTCAGCACATTTAAGGAATAACATGGGATTTTAATCGTTAAATATACATTGGTTTGTATTTATATTTCTACAAATTAATAACGAATTGTCTAATAACATCTTGTACACATATATTTGCATTACCAGATGAAAAACAAAGCATCCAAGTGTTGTACTTCAACAAAGTGTTATGTTTAATTTGTTTTGCTAATCAGAAAAAGATAATTTTATATGTGCATAATTGATGAATTCATATAATGCTTGGAGATATTATGAACCAAGGAAATAAACAAAAGGCTGACATCATTGTCGTAATAAAAACTAGTAAAATTTTCAGAGACCCTTGATATTACATAATCAAATAATAATTTGCTAAATTTATTAACTAATTCAATTATGTAAATATGATTGTCTGGAACATAAATCCCTTTTTTCTCAAAAATTGACATCAACAGTTGTTTTCTTGAGAAGTATTCTAGATTGATTTGAAGCTTCAGCCTTTGCTTCGATCAATAAAATTACCTTTTAACATTTCGTGAATATGCAGATTTGCTAGAAAATAAACATATCTTTCTGTTCAATGTATGGAGTACTCAAATGCCTTTGTTAATTTCCAGATATACTTGACGATGGAATTGATTGGGCATTAGCAATTGTCAAGCATATGCAATATAATAAAGACAAAAGCCACTTTTCTATTCGTTGTTATTTCATGTCACCACCATCTAACAGTAAATTTTCTATCGATTTCGATCATTTCACATCAAATGTTCACGTACTGATGTATGGCTTCTTCCAGATATTCACCCAGTAAATGTTGAACTTTTTCGTAAACCCTTAACGACTAACCTACATGCATTGAATCTGACAAGACCTCAACATGCCGTTGGCCATTGAGATTAGTGACTACAATTTCAGTCAATCAGATACAACTACTGTTCACGATATTCATTCAGATGTTCCCGGCGCTTATTTATCTATCTGGGAGAAATACAGTTTGATGGAACAATATAGCGCGAATGTAATTACTTTACGAACAAAAAGGCCAACGAAGTACTAACACTTATTTGGTATTTTTTTGTCTTGTAATTACAAAGTTATCGCATATTCGTATAAAAAGAATTAAGCCTGATATTACTTGGAATAAATTAGACTTTAATGATGCCAATATAATATATAAAATGGAATAATGTAGTTCATGTATTTCTGATGTTATCAAGACACTAGTTACCTGAATTCACCAAGCCTGCGCAGTATGCATTTATTTTTATGAATTAGTACAAAAGGAATCAACCTTCATCTGCAACAAAGCACTGTAATTGTGTTAGACAACTGAATTGTCGAAAAGCATGTTCATTTGTTCTCATTTTTTGTTAATTGTGCCTGCTCTTTATTTAAAATGTGGAATTGCAGCTCAATACAATAAACATGGCTAATAAAATGTGTTTAGCGCAAATATAAAGTTGTGCTTGCAGAGCAAGCAAAATAGAAGTTGCAAACTCGAGATATTATTATTTTCTCGGAGTGAGAACAGGCTTTCCAGTAAATCATTTGTAAAATTTGAACAAAGGCAATTGTGGCTGTGTTGTTTCGGCAATAATACAATGTAACTGGCGTAATACGTGGGTGAAAAACTTTGACACCGTGATCGCCAGCATTAGAATAATAAATCCCGTCTAAAGCAATAAAACACTTAAAGACTCAAGTATGGCATTAATGACCAGGCTTGTGTTCGTGTCTGTAAGTCATATTAATAATATATTGTAATGGCCAAATATTTGAATTATCAAGAGCACTTGCGGTTAATAGCATACATATGTCAAATAGAATCAAGGTGAAATTATCGTTGTCTTGTGCTACATTATATCGTTGCTTATATAGCATCATACATAATTATATATGCCGGAAAACGGAAATGCTTTTCACGCAAACCATCTTATGGTTTAAGAGAAACGTAGTACAAAATTATCGTTTTATTTAAAACATTATTTCTAGTCCCATGTCGAAAATCATTGTGTCTGTTCTGCATCTAGTTCCTGGTGTTCTACCTGCATGTCATAAAGATACAAACACGTACAAGTTTATGGCGTATTCTTATGACATCTTTTCTAAGTTTAACTGATTTGACGTAAATATTGTTGATACGATTATTAACATGTTTAAAATTTTAAGTTCACCTATTAAATTGACATTTTGAAGACGTGTCTTTTTAAACTGCAAACTGAACCATACTTTAAACGGAGTTCTCTTTAAGCAGCTAGTAAATAGAAAACGACACTGTCGTAACTTATGGTCGCTGAACGAGTTTTCAAAAATTGAATTAGTTTACATTGTACGTGTACTGCAGTTCTATAGCTTTAAGGTTTAATGTATTTGCCCTTACGTTGAATTGATCAATTAAAACCTATAAAACATGTGATAAATTATATTATGACATAAAATGCTTCCGGCGGGAGAATCGATGATATACTGGCATTAGTTGCACTATCTAAAATTTATATCTCTCAATGCATTACAAAAGTATTTTTTTTATGTCGTCGCTTCATTTTTATTTTGGTTTCAGTAAAAATAACTACTTTGATCATATCTCATCAAATAAGTGTTTTCCTCATTATTGTCTAGACGTTTTATTTTTAGAGCAATTTGACGCTGAAAAGGAAATCAAATATGAAATCTTTATTCTTTGATGCAATACCATGGTCGATCCGTTATTACATTTAAGTACAATGCGGTGTCCAAGACTCTACACATCATCTGAACATTGCTCTATCCAAGTTTCCAAGTTTATTTCAGAAAATCTCAGTTCATGATAACATGACAACATGAGTAAATGAGAAAAAATACATAATGTGGATATTTGATAACGAGGCTATCGGTTACAATATACAATGCACAATTATGCACATTTTAATTATATAGGATGTGCATTTGTTAAATACAACAACAATACAGCAAATAAATATGTCTAGTATAAGTTATCTACACAGTATACGTATTAAAACATTTTAACAATTTCTTTTACAAATTGGGACAACTTTTTATACTTAGAGTTCATATTGTTGTAACATATAGTCATCAACAATTTAAATTTGATCACATTTGGGTGTACATAATATTTACTATCTATGTAACGACTTCTGATATTGCTAAGTGATCGACATTCTAAAAAATAATGATATTCGTCGCCTATGCTACTATTAGACCTGCAAAGAGGGCATTTCCTTGCGGAAACATCAATTCCAGCCCAGTTACCAGTCTCCATATATTTCA
The DNA here is from genome assembly GCA_027627225.1 of Congeria kusceri. NCBI lineage: Eukaryota > Metazoa > Mollusca > Bivalvia > Myida > Dreissenidae > Congeria > Congeria kusceri. Next base: position 93,493,902 of record CM051025.1, read on the forward strand.
ATAAATTATTCTGCGTATTTTTAAGATAATTTTCGAAGCCGAAACAGGTCTTAAATATTCGATAATTGTGACATTTACTTGTATTATTAATAGTGCTGTACCATTCATTTAAGAAAATGTCACTTAATTTTAGCTTAACATTACATACAATCCATTTAGGATTTGGAAATGTGTGTGTATCCCATATGTTAGCATGACCGCATTTTAAAAGTATGCTTCTAACATTGGAAATCCATGACAACGAATGCCTTAGAGAATCGTCACAGGCTAAGTAATGACTTAGCAAGACAGTATACATAGTTGATGACAACTTTGGATATAATGGTGATACTAGATACCCTAACACGAAATTATTCGCGATTCTATGTCAATTGATAGCGGCTTTACACCTGATTCCCCATATACAATGCAAAGCGCAGAACTTGGCTTGACTCCAAGAATATGTTTTAAGAATTTAAGTTGCACTCTTTCCAGTACTTATACTTGTTTCCAAGTCTTCAGCATTCGCATCCGTATAAAAGAATGGGTTTGATCATTTTATTAAATAAATCTATTTGCATATCCAATGGCAAAGCTAATGCCTTACACTTACTTATAAGACAGTACATGGCTCTAACAGCTTGTTTAGATATGTCACCTTTCGCTTTATAAAACGAACCGCTATTGCTAAATTCTACTCCTAAGTATTTAAAGCTGCTAACTTTTTCTAAAGGACAATCTTTATACGTTAAAATGTAATTACGCCTTCGGCCCTTTTGTATAACTAGAACTTTAGTTTTTTCTGAACTGACTTAGTTTCCATTGGTCACAATATCGTTCGTTTAGATTAATAGCGTTTTGTAAGTCATCAGCAGATTCGCATAATATAACTGTGTCATCTGCATACACAAGTACAAACAATTTTTAATAAACAATAAGAGTGTCATCAGTAATATGGCTATTGCGATTGACACCACGCAATATCGTGTGACTTTGAAAATAATGATGTAAATCGTTTAGAAAGTAAGAAAATAATAACGGTGATAGATTTTCACCCTGTCGGACTCTTATAGAACGAGGGAAATAACCGAATTGTTTACCATTGACAGATACACATGATCTTGCGTGGTTTTTCATAGATTTTACGATATCTCGGAAGGGACCATTGATATTATACGACAACAGCTTGTACCATAGTAGTGATCTGTTTATTATTATCAGAGGCCCCTTTCAGGTCAATGAATGCGCAAAACAGTTTTTTCTTCTGTTTTTGCAATAGGTCAATAACAGATTGAAGCACAAACATATTATCAATCGCCATAAGCATACTTAAAACAGAAGTATTTAATTTTGTTTTTTTCCAAGTCTATTGAAACAGTCTGCTCAATATTATTCCGTGTTTATGTCTTGACAAACCGAAATCTTCCCCTGTGATATCGCGAATATTTACTATATAAAGTTTACACAGTGGAGTACAGCGAGATTATTTAAAAATGCAATAGTATGTAGGTTTAAATGGCCCAGACATGTTTTCATACAAATATTTATGGAACATTAATTAGGAATGGTTCATCTGTCCAGGTGTGTAACTATTATTGCAATCCGCTAATGATCTAATTTCGGGACTTGAAAGTAGCGATCAAAATCCTGTCGGAACAATATAGACAAAGAAGAACTTTTCACCACAGAAATGGTCGTTCCCTGGTACAGCCCGTCAGCAAACATTGCTCGTATAAAAAGTAGCTCAATGTTTGCATAGGGCTTACAAGTACAGCTAGCTCCTCTGTGCTTGTGATCGCTGACAGATCTTTGCAAATTTGAGATAGTGTGTATTGTGTACAATAGCTCTATCGTTTTAAGGTTTAATGTATATGCTCTTATAATGTTTAATTGATCAATGAAAACCTAATAAGCAAGTGATATATTATGCAACAAAATTCGTCCTGCTGCAAAGAATTGATGATATACTGACATTAATTCCACTGACTAAAATATATATCTCTCTATGCATTACAGAAGTCCATTCTTGTGTAAATGCATGTCATTGCACACATTATTTGGGCTAAGTAAAACTTCTTTGATAATATCTCATTGCACAAGTTGTTTACTCCTTATCGTCTAGAAGTTTTATTTTTCATAGCAATTTGACACTGAAAAAAATGACATCTGTATTCGTTGAGTCACTACCAAAGTCAGCTCGTTACATTTAAGTACAAGGCGTTGCCGCAACTCTACACAACATATGAGCATTTCTCTATCGCCATTAACGTCATTAAAACAGAAGTATTTAGGTCCATTTTTCCAAGTTAATTGAAAACGTCTGCTCAAATCGTTCTCAATGCGTTGGTGTCTCGACACACCGGGATCATTCCCAACACGAGCACAAGCGTTAGGCGTTGTTTCACCATTACACCAATGCACATAAATTACAATATTACAGTGGATCGCCATCTCCACCATTTGTTTGTTGAAATAAATAAATCTTCAAATTATATTTCCCGTGTAAATTTTGCAATATTACCCAAATGGTTCGATATCGCACAGTTCGAAAAGTATCAAATATATTACTAGAATCGTTTAGATGAGTTAAGCGTTAAATGGAAATCTTTAGCCTATCGGGAATTAACCATATCTGGAAAAACATAAGATAATATTGATTTGAAAGCATAAATTGGCACTATTTCGACATCAGAACCAGCAAGTCAGACCATGTACGGCAGGTAAATTACTAAAATTGATAAAATTAAATTTAAATTATAAATAAAGAATATGATTCAATAATTATGATTATGTAGTGTTGTTGTTGTTGTTGTTTTCATAGAGTGTTGATGATAGCTGTACATAAGTTACCATCCTTTGCCATACAAGGGTACTTTTAAAGTTACAGAACAATGCAGATCATTTGTAGTTCAGATCCCCTCAACTTAAGACTAACTCTTTAGCAAGCATAATTATTCGACTCGTGTACACTATATGAACATGATGTAGAAGATTATATCTTAATTGCGTGATCTTTTACGTTGCTATTAACTATGTTAACTATATTTCCGTTCATTGTAAATGATGCTATTTATGGAAATGAATGCTATATCGTACTCTCTTAGAAGAACATTCGTGTGTTTGTTATATTTCTATATACAGCTGAAGAGCTGGACGATTGTGCAGTTAAATTGTCGAAAAAGAAAATGAACTAATTGTTATTGCTTTATTGTAAAACAGACAACAGAATGACATACAACTAACACACAAATTGGCTGTTTCTCAGAATAAGTCTTTACTCGTATACCAGGCTTAATATACATATTAGAAATGGGATTGCCGTTTGGATTTCGAACATTGCTCATTTACTGTACACATCGTGAAGCAATACACACACAATACTGAAATATTTTATTATTGTAAATAGAGCAACACAATGTATTTTCAATGTATTTTCAAGCTAGATTATTGTAAATTAAAGACTGACATGTTTTATTATTTTGCTATAGCAGCACGTTAGTATATTCATATACGTATAATAATGTCGCCATTTATTGTTTATGCATAAGAGGGGGGAAGACCTTACGTGTGATGTAATGTTATAAGTTTGGAATCCAATATATAATGATATACTACAAAAGTTATCTACAGCAAAATTACGCAATCGACACACTTCCTTGCCAATGTATTTTTGGTCCCGTTTAAATATTCATATTTTTAAACCAATTTACAAGTGATTATCAACGCAACACGGTCTATATCCAAGTGATTTTTGTTTCATTGTTAATTAAAGTTTTGTGTGCTAGAAACTGTACGTATGACATATATATTGCAATAAGTACGCACTAGATAAAGCTATTAAATAGTGATATGTGTTGCAATAAATAATATTAATTACCTAATTGTGTAGGTTTAACGATTTAATAATAGTCATATTACTAACTACTGCGTCAGTAGTTAGGTTATCTCATTTTAAAAGATGCACATGTAAAACGCCTTTAATATTGATTGTTTTCCATGATGTCCATGCAACAATTTTCAACATACTACATTTTTTCTATTTAAAAAACTGTTCAGGTACAAACTAAGTTAATATTGATATTGTATGGCGGCATAGAACTGCCTTATGATAACTACTTAAGGTTCTTGAAAATTTTCGTGTTACCACTTAAGTTTCATGTTATTTATCTTAAATCTTAATAGCGTTTGCGAATTTTTTCGACGTAAATTATTTATTTGCTTAATGAAAAACAGGCCTGAAACTGCCCAGAACTGATATTAGAATTTCAGATAATAAAAACTTATGTGGAATCAAAATATATTAACTAGCTACAAAGTGCGTTGTAGATAATTATCACGATAATATTCGTGTTAGATAACTGGCAACACGAATTGGTTTGCGAATACATTTGCGATACATGAAAATTAAGTGGTATCACTAATAGTAAGTAAGTAAGTAAGTAAGTAATTCGTTTATTACCGTGACATGTGCATACAACTGAGTAAACAAGCATATACAAAGCAAAAATGTAAATTGAGCACCCGGCCCAGTGGACCTATATGTCACCATCAATAAATATGTGATTAAATTTCGTTCCATATAAATATTTACAAAATACTTTATCATAAGCATGATATGGGCAATAATGAATATAAAAATGGATATTGATACAAACAAATATTCATATATCACTATGAAATAATGGGATAATAACAAGTATGATTTATAAGTAAATGGTATTTCGCCTATGTAAATACGCTTTCACAATGAATTTGGCTGTTATCCTGGGATGCAATGTTAATAACATTTTTAGTGTTTCCTCACAGTTTTCTGTTGACAGTAACGCTATAGTGTTACTTATAGTGCTGGTCCTAATGTCATCGTACAGAGAGCACTCTAGCAAGAAGTGTGATTCACTTTCAACGTATTCAGAGTCACAAAATCGACATAGCCTGTCTTCGGGGGATTCACCTATGTATCGTCCTGTTTCAATGCGTAACGGAAGTATTCCCACTCGGAACTGGCATAGAACAGATCTTTCGTATTTAGATAGATTCAATTTGACTTACTCTTCGCATTTAAATTCGCTCTTAAATGTTCTATATGTCCTGAGCTTTGGTGCCGCTTGTATATCACGGGGCCATATTGCTGCGTAGTAACTTCGTATGCGCGCTTCGGTGTCTTTGAGGTTAACTTTTACTTTGTTTGTGAAATGATCGTTGAGTCCCAACGTGCACATTATAGTTTTAACCTCACTTGGCCAATTATTGTCACACTCAATATCATGCAGGAATACTTTCTTCGTGAGTCTTTTGTCGTCCATGTCGATAAGCCTATTCCAGAACCTCAGGGCACACTGCCACCGCCTGTAGACACTTGGTATCCAGCCCGTGTCACCGGGGATCGCTAGCGTAGGGGCGAACCTGTGGACGTCCAGGAAGTAGCGGAGTGCTTTGTTCTGTATGTTGTCAGTGCACTGAAACTGCTTTAGTCCCCAAACTGCAGCACTATAGTCCAGTATCGGTGTAACACACCTTTTAAAAAGTTTCTCAAATGCCTAAAATCCGAATTCTTTCAAATTAGGATTTTGCTGATGATCGCTCCGAGCGCCCGTCCACCGCCCTTCGCAAGTGACTCCGCGTTAAATGTGTAATTGGTCTTTTCATGAAAAATCACTCCAAGATACTTATATTTTTCTACAGTCTCTGGGGTGTTTTCTCCAACTTTAAACACAAAGTCAGATTGGGGTGTGCGTCCTCGCCGGAAGTGCATACACTTAGATTTCGATGTATTGATCAGGACCCTCAAGCGCTTACACCAGCTATGGAGTGCATCCAGCATCGCCTGCAGTTTGTATTCCGCGTCCGCCACGAGCACAATGTCGTCTGCGTACAGGAGGTGTGATATCCGAACCTCGCCTATACTAATACCAAGGTCGAGGTCATTTATTTCACCGATTAGATCGTTAGCGAATATCGAGAACAGAGTCGTCGACAGACTGCAGCCCTGTCTGACCCCAGTTTTGCAATTGAACCAGTCCGTTAGCTTGTTATTTATTTTCAAACTTGCATACGAGCTTGCGTAAATGTGTTTAACTGAATTGTACATTTTACCATCAATCTTATATAGCAAGAGTTTATAAGGTACCATATCCCTATCGATATAATCAAAGCACTTTTTCAAGTCTATGCTCGAAGTGAAGACATTTGCATTGCTTTAATGATGCTATCCAATGTAAATATGTGCTCCTCACAGGACCGCTTCGGCCTAATCCCATTTTGTTCTTCTCCCAAAACCGAATTAGACTCTAGATGTGACGAAAGTCTCGTATTTATCAATGATGTGTATAATTTACTAACGCATGACAATAGACTTTACACCCTAATAATATTAACGTGTTAAGATTTGCGTTGTAAGATAATTATCGCGATAGTATTTGCGTTAGTAAGATAATGCGGAAGACCTCGCGCAACAATTTGGTGGTAACACGAATATTATCTAGTTAAGATTCGCTTCGTCAGATTATTTCATGATAATATTCGCTTTAGTAAGATAATAAAGACCTCGCGCAGAATTAAGTCTAATATTATCTAATTAGGAGTCGCGTTGTCAGATAATTATCAAGATAATATTCGTGTTAGTAAGATAATGCGAATGACCTCGCGCACATATTAAGTGATATCGAGAATATTAACCTTATTACAATTTGCGTTGTAAGATAATTATCGTCATAATATTCGTGTTAGATAACTGGCAACACGAACTGGTTTGCGAATACAATAGCGATACATAATGATTAAATGGTATCACGAAAATAAAAGTGTACAGATTTGCGTTGTAAGATAATAATCGTGATAATATTCGCGTTAGTAATATCATGCGGAAGACCTCGTGCAACAATAAAGTGGTAACACAAATATTATCTAGATAAGATTCAGGTTGTCAGATAAGTATCATGATAATATTCGTGTTAGTAAGATAATGAAGATCTTGCGCAGAATTAAGTGGTAACAGGGTTAGGAGTCGCGTTTTCAGATAATTATCATGATAATATTCGTGTTATTAAGAAAAGGATAATGACTTCGCGCACAAATTAAGTGATATCGACAATATTAACCTTATTACAATTTGCGTTGTAAGATAAGTATTATGATAATATTCGTGTTATATAACTGGCAACACGAACTGGTTTGCGAATTAATTTGCGATACATGAAAATTAAGTGGCATCGCAAATATTAACGTGTTAAGATTTGCGTTGTAATATAAGTATCGTGATAATATTCGTGTAAGATAACTGGCAGCATGAACTGGTTTGCGAATACATTTGCAACACATGAAAATTATGTGATATCGCGAATATTTACTATATAAGATTTGCGTTGTAAGATAATAATCATGATAATATTATTGTTAGATAACTGACAACACGAATTGTATTGCGAATACAATTGCGATACATGAAAATTAAGTGGTATTACGAATATTAACGTGTTAAGATTTGCGTTGTCAGATAATTACCGCGATAATATTTGCGTTAGTAATATAATGCGGAAGACCTCGCGCACCAATTAAGTGGTAACACGAATATTATCTAGTTAAGATTCGCGTTTTCATATAATTATCACGATAATGTGGTATCGCAAATATTAACGTGTTAAGATTTGCGTTGTAAGATAAATATCGTGATAATATTCGCGTTAGATAACTGGCAACACGAACTGGTTTGCGAATACATTTGCGATACATAAAAATTACTGGTATCGCGAATATTAACTAAATAGAATTTGCGTTGTAAGATAATTATCATGATAATATTCGTGTTAGTAAGATAATTCGGAAGACCTCGCAACCCCAAGAAAACGTATTTAATGTCAGTTCTGGGCACTTATAAGGCCATTTAGTATAGTAATTACATGTCTTGCAGAAAAATATTCGCAAAGGCTATCTTAATATCCAGACAAATATCATAATAAATAAATGGTAGCACGAACCTGTTCGCGAACGCTAAGCAGTTAACACAAATATTTTCGCAAACCTTAAGTGGTTATCGTATGGCAGTTCTATGCCACCATAATATTGTTAACGTTTAAAATCAACGGTGGTTAACGGGACGTCAAGTCGCTTATTTCTGTATACAAACTATAATTGTTTCTTATCAAATTTACTTGATATACATTACGTAAGAACAAACAATTTGTTTTTATCATAAGATACAATTTGCATACAACGCGAAACATGTCAGACAATCAGACAAGACTGAAAAAAAATGAGACAATATTTATCGAACGCCTTATACATATTTAATGCTAGTTAGACTATTGTTTAATAAATAAAGGAATTATTTTTGCAACAATTAACAGTAAGCAATATGGTATGCCAAATAAATAAATAATAATCAATTATTTAACAGTGTATATCATGTTTTCAACATGTGGTGTATTTTTTTCATATCATATCGGTTTTGGTACTTGGAAATTAGTACACATCGGTTGTTCTGTTCTGCTGGAACCAAATGTTATTGCATATATTTATGTAATACACCAATGACAATATAATTAATATAAAATTAACAATATTGAAGCAATAACTGTAGTCTCGTTTTAAATACACTTTCAATAAAGCCTATAATGAAAAATTGATAAAAATGTTTATATCGAATCAGTTGGCTGGTAGAGTACTGTAGTAACAAAGCTCGCGATCCATTTAAACTTGCAGATTAGATGAATATATATACTTAACACCAATATATTGTTGAAGCGGTATTATATCACAACAACATACACACAATTACTGAAAGAAAAAGAAACAAAAACTAAACTCCTGAGTGTTTATTAGGTGCACTCGTTCAAAGACAGAAATACATCTCTGTATTAAGACTGCATATTCATCGGTTTGTTCCAGACATAGGCCAGGGTGAACATGTCGTTCAAATGATAGATGTCCCTCGATATATGTGCATCGGTCCAAATATGCGCACACTGCAGAAGATGTATTGAAAATCTATGAATACAAATCATAGTTTTAAATAGCTATTAAATCAAGGTCTGTACTAGATAGAAAAGGTTATACGCAAGTCAAGTGTTACAGGTAGATGAGTGTTATGTTTCAGAACTACAACACACGATTGTCTGTAAAAAAAAAATGCTCAAACAACGATTGTCTGTGAAAATAAATGTTCAAAAAAAATTAGAACTAGACGCGTATCACATTTGCCCCGCAACGAACGTCCGTAAGTTGACATTGAAAGTCAATCCTTTTTTACTATTTATCTATTCCAGATATCAATCGTTAAAAAAAACAATGTCAAAGCTGCCTCCGTTACGTTTGGCATCATTAACAATTGTGAAAACATGTATTCTAACATAATACACTTCGAAATATAATCATAATTATATTTTATACTCTTATGAAATTCAGGAAAGATTAACACCTGTGTCTGTGATATTTAACGCTTCTAAATGCCAATTGTGTTAATTTATTTTAATGACTCGTGGTAATTTATATCCCACAGGGAATCAAAATGTAACGTGTACCACCTGACTCTGAATGTATTTGTTTTAGCTGTTCATAAGCAGAACTACAATGCCTAAGAATAATCAGTTTACATAAAAAAGAAGTGAATGTAAGACCAATATTTATCAACTGAAAACAGATTTGGTTTGTTTTCCCAAACATAAAGGACAGAAATTCTTGCGTTACTAATTTCAAGAAAATGAAAAGCAATTCAAACGCCCTTTACTAAACTGATATAAACTTAATAATCTGGAGGAAAATCATGTTGTTGTTTTAATGAAATGTTTATACATGTACGCTTTCTAGTATATGTTGGTATTGCATGGTAACAATATGACAACTTTGAAATATCTTGCGTTCTTAGTTACTATAACAGCATAGAACGTGAAAAAACTGCCTTGGCGAAGGTCTGTGCTCTTATAATGCTTACTTTTATGTTAATACTGTCATGTTGAAGTTGTCCGTTTCTGAAGTTATCAAAATTATTATTTATTAATTGAGTGTGTCAGTTATGATCCTTTATATTTTATATGTAAGTTTTTGTATATAACGTGTATCAAATATTGTAAAAATACATGTATTAATTGTTTTACCTTACAAAATATTGGTGTCCACGAACGTTTCACCCTCGCGTTATTCATAAGATTTGTACAGAAGTTAATACAATTTATCTGACATTTCATTAGACATGTGTGTCTTCAGCAAGCCATTTTCAACCATGGAAAGGCAAAAGTCGTACACTTTAAACTTTGTCACAATATAGGACACCGCAAATCAGTGTAAATATCGATAATATCCAGTTTGTTTCAAAAGGCTAAAACGATGTTATAAACTAGAAATGTTATAAGCAAAATAACACATTGTGCAGATAACAGTGTATTGATTATTAACATATACATGTACATAAACAAACAGTTTATAAAACAAAACAGTATTAAAGTTTCTCTAAGACAAAGTCACACAATTGACATTATTTTAAATACTTTTATTCGGACCAAATGTATGACAAATCACACATACATAGTATAACACATATTTTAATGATAAAATATGTTTAACACTATTACTAACTGCAACATCAAAGACAGGCAGGTCAGTTTGCTTAGAAAAAAACAACAATTACTTTTGTTTTTATATGAAAGAAACTTCGTAGAAACTGTGTTACCGGTTATTTGCTTATAATGAACGTTTTGGAAGCAGCGCTTCATGTACATGTTATTAGGTTTTGATAAAATAATGGAGTTAAGCACAATGTTTTACTTCGCTCATCATATTGCCTTCCGTTTTTCCTTGCTCGTGTCATCCGTTGATGATGGATACTTTTAATGCGAGACACGCAAATGTCTCCCTTCATTATGCATTATGAGGACATATATAATTCTGTTTTTATTTCACATTACTGTTACCCTAAAAGTAACTTAACTACAAAGAATATCGTTTCGCCACATTCTTACTTGTTCGTTCAACTTTTACCGGGACGCTAAAGAGTACATAATATAAACATGTTAGAAAACATATCACGAGGTATCCTAATGTATCATGAGGTAGAGATTGACAGGTATAACATCTGTGTGTTTGTAATGTATGTGTTAATGAGCACGTATTACTCTTAACAGGCTTGTGAAGTGTAGTATCTGTTTACCGCCAGCCTCGTGATTGAATAGTCCAACAGTAGACTACACTTATTCAAACGAGAATCTCTCTCAGTTTCTCATCACAATTAGGTTTGGGAGACATTCTATCTCATAGAAAATAAACTATTCAATGGCCACAAAAGAAGAAATCTATATCAGTGAAAACTAAAAGATGACTGAAATAGCAAGCTGCCCCGCGTTGTCAAAGATGACTTTATAAAGAGCTCCAATGGCAATCCCTTCAAGATTGCATTTGCTTTTTTTCAATTTTAATTGGCCATTATTACACATTGAAGTTGTTAGACAACATGCAAGTACCATGAGTGTCTTTTTTACGTCAGTACATGTTCGCGAGTGCATCTAATTACTTGTATGGCTTTAAATTCTCCGTGAAACCAATTTCCTGTGTGATTCAAACGATTAAATACTACAACAATTTTGCATTGGCTTCAGTGATTTCAAGACATTTTTTATTTGAGTGGGATAGGCTCTAAAGGTATTGCAACAATGAAATGTAGAGTGATATACAAGTAATGTAATATTTAAGCAGCTTTGAGATGTGAATATTAAAACAAATAGTTTTTAATTTGTATCACTTATGCGAAGGAAATGTGTTTTGTCAAAACAATAATTACGAAACCCGATGATGATTTCAGATGTCGAACGCCAAAATTAACTTTATTGTAGTGGCATCACAATTCACTGGTACATTTCAAGCTTGTTTAATGTAAGTAATGTTGCAATGCGTGAGATACCGTCTTTCCTACTTTGTTATCTACTGAATGGACCACCCTTTCCTCAAGTGGTTTGACTCTTTAATCCCGGGACATATACCTGACGACGGACCCATAGTTGTTATCAGAATACAAGTGCAATATTCACAAGAATAAACAAATAATGAACTAGGAAATGTTAAATAAACCATTGTAGCAACGCTATATGAAAGACATATATTTGACTAATTAGTTGAAAAGCCAAAAATGTTTGCACATGTTTGGTATATGATTGGTAACATTTTCTGGACCATTATGATGCTTCGAATATAAGAGCCAACAAGGCGTGTGTTGATTGAATACTAAATCTTCTTCTAGACCCGACATGGAGATACATACGCGTTTTATGCATTTATCACATCTTTTCTATTAATAAAATGAACAATTGGTTAGATGGTTTATCCGTTTGAATGGCACTGACTCTAAATCAACACTCTCTTAACATCGATATTAATAAATCTTGGCTAACGACGCAAAAGCCGTGCACTGACTCCTTTTCCCGAGGCATTTCCCCTAGTGACTCCTTTTCCCGAGGCATTTCCCCTAGTGACTCCTTTTCCCGAGGCATTTCCCCTAGTGACTCCTTTTCCCGAGGCATTTCCCCTAGTGACTCCTTTTCCCGAGGCATTTCCCCTAGTGACTCCTTTTCCCGAGGCATTTCCCCTAGTGACTCCTTTTCCCGAGGCATTTCCCCTAGTGACTCCTTTTCCCGAGGCATTTCCCCTAGTGACTCCTTTTCCCGAGGCATTTCCCCTAGTGACTCCTTTTCCCGAGGCATTTCCCCTAGTGACTCCTTTTCCCGAGGCATTTCCCCTAGTGACTCCTTTTCCCGAGGCATTTCCCCTAGTGACTCCTTTTCCCGAGGCATTTCCCCTAGTGACTCCTTTTCCCGAGGCATTTCCCCTAGTGACTCCTTTTCCCGAGGCATTTCCCCTATGAATAATGGAATAGTTACAAACATATATACACATCGACATATATACATATTGCCCATTTAGTTGCATTACCTTGATGATTTCTGCATTTCCCCTATGAATAATGGAATAGTTACAAACATATATACACATCGACATATATACATATTGCCCATTTAGTTGCATTACCTTGATGATTTCTGCATTTCCCCTATGAATAATGGAATAGTTACAAACATATATACACATCGACATATATACATATTGCCCATTTAGTTGCATTACCTTGATGATTTCTGCATTTCCCCTATGAATAATGGAATAGTTACAAACATATATACACATCGACATATATACATATTGCCCATTTAGTTGCATTACCTTGATGATTTCTGCATTTCCCCTATGAATAATGGAATAGTTACAAACATATATACACATCGACATATATACATATTGCCCATTTAGTTGCATTACCTTGATGATTTCTGCATTTCCCCTATGAATAATGGAATAGTTACAAACATATATACACATCGACATATATACATATTGCCCATTTAGTTGCATTACCTTGATGATTTCTGCATTTCCCCTATGAATAATGGAATAGTTACAAACATATATACACATCGACATATATACATATTGCCCATTTAGTTGCATTACCTTGATGATTTCTGCATTTCCCCTATGAAGAATGGAATAGTTACAAACATATATACACATCGACATATATACATATTGCCCATTTAGTTGCATTACCTTGATGATTTCTGCATTTCCCCTATGAAGAATGGAATAGTTACAAACATATATACACATCGACATATATACACATTGCCCATTTACTTGCATTACCTTGATGATTTCTGCATTTCCCCTAGTGACTCCTTTTCCCGAGGCATTTCCCCTAGTGACTCCTTTTCCCGAGGCATTTCCCCTAGTGACTCCTTTTCCCGAGGCATTTCCCCGTATGAATAATGGAATAGTTACAAACATATATACACATCGACATATATACATATTGCCCATTTAGTTGCATTACCTTGATGATTTCTGCATTTCCCCTATGAATAATGGAATAGTTACAAACATATATACACATCGACATATATACACATTGCCCATTTACTTGCATTACCTTGATGATTTCTGCATTTCCCCTATGAATAATGGAATAGTTACAAACATATATACACATCGACATATATACATATTGCCCATTTAGTTGCATTACCTTGATGATTTCTGCATTTCCCCTATGAATAATGGAATAGTTACAAACATATATACACATCGACATATATACATATTGCCCATTTAGTTGCATTACCTTGATGATTTCTGCATTTCCCCTATGAATAATGGAATAGTTACAAACATATATACACATCGACATATATACATATTGCCCATTTAGTTGCATTACCTTGATGATTTCTGCATTTCCCCTATGAATAATGGAATAGTTACAAACATATATACACATCGACATATATACATATTGCCCATTTAGTTGCATTACCTTGATGATTTCTGCATTTCCCCTATGAATAATGGAATAGTTACAAACATATATACACATCGACATATATACATATTGCCCATTTAGTTGCATTACCTTGATGATTTCTGCATTTCCCCTATGAAGAATGGAATAGTTACAAACATATATACACATCGACATATATACATATTGCCCATTTAGTTGCATTACCTTGATGATTTCTGCATTTCCCCTATGAAGAATGGAATAGTTACAAACATATATACACATCGACATATATACACATTGCCCATTTACTTGCATTACCTTGATGATTTCTGCATTTCCCCTATGAAGAATGGAATAGTTACAAACATATATACACATCGACATATATACATATTGCCCATTTAGTTGCATTACCTTGATGATTTCTGCATTTCCCCTATGAAGAATGGAATAGTTACAATCATATATACACATCGACATATATACATATTGCCCATTTAGTTGCATTACCTTGATGATTTCTGCATTTCCCCTATGAAGAATGGAATAGTTACAAACATATATACACATCGACATATATACACATTGCCCATTTACTTGCATTACCTTGATGATTTCTGCATTTCCCCTATGAAGAATGGAATAGTTACAAACATATATACACATCGACATATATACATATTGCCCATTTAGTTGCATTACCTTGATGATTTCTGCATTTCCCCTATGAAGAATGGAATAGTTACAAACATATATACACATCGACATATATACATATTGCCCATTTAGTTGCATTACCTTGATGATTTCTGCATTTCCCCTATGAAGAATGGAATAGTTACAAACATATATACACATCGACATATATACACATTGCCCATTTACTTGCATTACCTTGATGATTTCTGCATTTCCCCTATGAAGAATGGAATAGTTACAAACATATATACACATCGACATATATACATATTGCCCATTTAGTTGCATTACCTTGATGATTTCTGCATTTCCCCTATGAAGAATGGAATAGTTACAAACATATATACACATCGACATATATACACATTGCCCATTTACTTGCATTACCTTGATGATTTCTGCATTTCCCCTATGAATAATGGAATAGTTACAAACATATATACGCATCGACATATATACACATTGCCCATTTACTTGCATTACCTTGATGATTTCTGCATTCACATTTCCGCCAGACTTTGAGGGATTGAAATGAATGTGAGCGATTACAGCCAGGAACGAGTTTTCTTGTCTAACAGCGAGCGGTAACATAAAATGCCTATCTGTATGCATATTTTAGAAAATAATAAATATCAGCAATATTGGACCACACGTCTACATAAAGTTGTCATATATGCGACATTAAGACGAACATTTGTCGAGAATTATTGAATTGAATAACTTTTGTGGAAATGGACGACAGACATATTGCATATTAATGCACATAAAATCGTCTATTCTATGTCAAGGATGTGTCAAGTCAAGAAATTAACAAAACGACCTTGGGAGATTTTAGTTCTATATAACATAAAGGGGCTTTAAATGAAACAAAACATATACAACTGGCATCTCGTCCCGTAAAAGCCAGAAAGGGCTATAAGCATACATGCTGAGGACACCTTCTGGCTTTCAAGGGACGATGTAATTTACTCGGTAAGTTTCATTTGTCAAGTACACCTCAAGTGAACCTCATTAACAATCATTGTAAAACTAGTAAAGATGTTACCAACACAGAACATGTTCAAGTAATACATGTATGTAATTAAAAGCTTCCCTTGGATAAAGATTCAAACTGTAGAAATGTGAGAACAAAGCCATCGTACGCCGCATGGTGCTCGGGTACGGTGTTGGTTTAAAAAAACCATGAGGAGTATTTCAATAGAGGCATTGCCTCATGATTAATTGGCGATTTATAGCGATCGATTCACTAAATAACCATCCAAAATGCAATGTATTATAGTCAAAAGTATGTGTTTCCATTAGTTCAATCTAAACTAATCTAGCTAAACCGAATGTTATGGTATATATTTCATATAAGACATCATTGCATATATTCATATAGAGCTATCGTGAAATTAACTGCAAATAATATCGAACTAACTACAATAGTGTCATTTTAAAGTCTACAATGAAAATAAAACTATGCATATCTACATCCGTAAATGTAGGTTGCTAGCTAGTTATATCAGAATCAAGACCACACGATCCTGTAGAACTAAATAGATTACCGGAATAGAGAAATATATACGAAACAAAAGTTGTGGTCAAAGACACTAACATAGTCTTAAGATAGTCGTTAATATAAATATCTCTATTAAGCTTCGGAAATATTACAATCTGTATAGATCTGAGGTATTTAACACTTTTAAATGTCGATTGTGCTTATTAATTTTAATGCGTCACTGTAATTTATGTCATACAGGCAATCAAACCTTTTAATGTATCTTTCACCACCTGCCTCTTGATCTATTTGTTTCATCTGCTAATAAGCAGAATTCATTTCCTCAACAATAATAACTTTAACAATAGAGGACTGTTTAACCAATATTAATACATACATGTATAATACGGATTTGGTTTGCTTTGTCGCAACATACCAATTTCACTTTTATAGAAATACTTGCTTTTAAAACTTCATGTAAAATTAAATTAATTCAAACACCCTTGACTAAACTGAAATAATGCTATAATTAGACACAAACTTATCCTGAGGAAAATCATATTGTTGTTTTATAAAATGTGTATTAGTCAATGTTATAAATATGCCTTTTTATCCTATTACTGCAAGTAAATCAATAGAACAACAACCCATCGTATAAACTTGAGCTATATACTATCGATATTTTTAGATCATATTTATCCGATCGGTATTTAAAGATCGGAAGATGTTCACGAGTGACAGTTACTAAAGTGCAAAAAATTTGTTATTTTCAACAATTATTGGACAAACAAATGATTGTTGCCTTGTTTGAAACATTACAAATAAATGACTTGTTAAAAGGCTTGTTTGATCAATAAAAACTGGATTACATCATGGATTATTTTCTCCTCGTCGATTGCACGCGTAATGATACATTCTGGTTATTCTAAATAATCTACTGCCTTTCGATAGCAACGATGTCGACAATGGAAAGTCCAAATTTTCAACAAGAAACGTGAAGTTACACGAAAACCTTTTTTTTCGAACAAAATTCATTAAAGTCAGAACAAAAATAAATTTTTTGGTGATAGTGACCTCGACCCCACCAACCCCATATGCAATCCCAAGCGAGGTCTATGTATAAGATATCGACATATGAAGTTTCCTTAAAATATCTCACTGTCTTCTCAAGCTATTGAGCGTAAACTGTGTTATTTTAGTAACAATGAGCTTGACCTTGATCCCACCCGCCCCATATGCAATCCCAAGCGAAGTCTATATATAAGATATCTATGTATGAAGTTTCATTATAATACCTCAATGTGTTCTCAAGCTATTGAGCGGAAACCGTATTTTTATTTTTAGTAACGGTGACCTCTACCTTGACCCCACCCGACCCATACGCAATCCCAAGCGAGGTCTTGATATAAGGTATCTATGTATGCATTTTGATTGAACTATCTCAATTAGTTCTCAAGTTATTGAGGGGAAACCGTTTTTCTATTTTTAGTAACAGTGACCTTGATCTTGACCCCACCCAACCCATACGCAATCCCAAGAGAGGTCAATCTGTTCTTGAGTTAGAGAGCGGAAGCGAAAAGTTGACACCGCCACTACGTCCCAAAACCAGGCTACCATGTGAGAAACATTATTGTAAACACATTAATGGATAACTTATCATTTTTCATATGATTTTAGTTCAGTCGGGGAAAGTATCGAGGGTTTCGCCGAGGGTGTAGTGAAGTGGTGTGGCGGGCTGGTCAAGGTCCAGCTTGAAAAGCATACACAGTTTTTTGTAAAAAAAAATCTTATAGCAGTCGTATCATAGTAATACATTCGTGAACTTGGGATAAATGTTGTTACCAACATGCGATTATACAAGTTTAGTTGCCGACATCGTCAGCTAATTACGCAGTCCCAGAAAAAGAATTATTCTCTAGCATTATGCGTCTTAAATGTATTGGAAAAACACGTGCGCTGTCAGTTATAACAGGATTGTGCACGTCTCGTAGGGTATAAAAGTATACACTTTAAATTTTAATTCAGCTATTGTAAATAAAAAAATATTTAAACACAGGTTTGTTATTATAATATACAAATAAATTAAGCGTTTAATGGTCGAAGGGAAACAACCCAAACAGTTTAATTGCATGCAAAATCGACTAACACAATAGATATCGCACCTTAACTCCTGATCCACGGGCACAGTTCAGGTTGGACGTATTTCAAGAAGGTGAAGTTAAATTAATATTTATTCAGATTTGCGTAGATCTGGCATCATCTAACCGTCAACCAGAAAATAAATCATTCTAATTTTTATTTCTGCGTTTTTGAATGAACCATAATTCCCAAATCCGACACGACCCCGAAACACGTGATCAGCAAGATTGGCTTTTCAAAACGCATGCACTGACCTCGTTCACATAATCGCAAATTTCACAAGTATACATGTGTACACCCGGAAGATATATATACTCGGCAATGTTCGGAATCGCATTTTCACGAGGCCATTTGAAACTAATTCAGCCTTCGGAAGACCAAAACTCGTCCTCGGGCTGTCACGTGCGCGTTGATGCTCAGCTATGCGTGAAGCGGAAAAATTGCCCCCAAGACCATTCGGTTGGGGTCAGCTGTTGTTGTTGTTGTTGTTTCGGAGTTAATAGTCCTTCCGCGACAGAGGCTGCATTATGTGATTATATGATGATTTTTATTAGAGGGTAGACAAGCATTTCTGCTATGTATGTTTAACTTTATTCGTTCCTTTAAGTAGTTTCGATGACAGCTGTGTTGTATTTTATTAATCTTTAGATGCATCATTGTCGGATAACGAATTTTTGGCGCTTGTTAAGTTTCAAGTTTTTCATTTCTGAAACATTTATATTTACCACAGGAAATTTAAATTATTATAATTATATCAACAACTTGAGACCAATATCTTTATTTGTATTATATGTAAAATTTGGCTCACCTATGATTACTAACGTTTGTAATTCATTCAGAAACGTTAATACTTGTGTGCTTTCAGCACCAAACAAGGTGTAATTGTAAAAAAAGAATAATAAAAAATGTTTGTTTCAGGTTACCTGACCTACCCTTAAAAAATGCCCCGACCATATCATATTTTATTTCAGGTAAGATTATTTGAGGCGCGTCGTTGGAAAACAGGACTTAATGCATGTGCGTAAAGTGGCACTTTCCGCTTTTGTGGTATTTTCTGTTTCGTGGAAGTCTCTTCTAAACATTAATACACTGTAGGCGGAAAGTGCTGTCCCGGATTAGCCTGTGCGGACGCACATGCATTAAGGTTTTCTCACCACGCGCCACATTTATGTATTTGGCCATTTGTTTTGTTTCAAATTGAGTTCAGATCAGTCAGATTTGAAAATCTTAGCAATGTCTGAACATTTATTCTCCAATTTAATGCATATCTACAAAGTAATCGATAAGTATTAAAATTAATATAATAGGTCGATCTACAGTTTATCGTTTTTTGTTTTATCTTTGGAATTTTCGAGTTCAGGAACTGGACATGTGGTCTTTTACATGACCTATTTGCTGAATATTGAAAAAGTATGCTACCTGCAGTTAAGCTCAGCTGAGCACACAGTGCCCATGCTTGAGCTTACCGTATGTCTTCTATGTTTTCGGACACTTAAAAATAATTATTTTTTTTACTGTCCGAATAGTTAGAGTTACAGAAAATAATTATTCAAAATCTGTCCGAAAACATAGTATCTGCAATAAAACTCACAATTAAACTACGCACTTATTACTTGTCTCCGATGATGGTTCTCGTTTATTCCCCGAAGCGTTAACTTTTGACACGTTATTGTGTATGGAAGCCATTATACATTTTGTTAATTTATGACAGACACGTTATTGTATTTAGAGGCCAATATACAACTTATTAATTTATGACACGTTATTTCATATTGAAGCCCTTATACAACTTGCTAATTGTCATTAATGGTTCAGCAAACACTTCGCAAGGTTAAATTGACAGACAATAGTGAATAGAAGCCTTTGAAAACAACTGTCGATACCTGGGAAACATGATAATGGGTGTTAAAGGCAAATTAGTATCTGTCTGAAAACATAGATCTCAATTTAATTTATTTTCTGAAAGTACCCGAAAACATAGAGACACAAAAATAATTATTTTGGCCAATTTTGAGGGTGTCCGAAAACATATTGTGTCCGAAACGATAGAATAAATATGGTAATTCTGGTCAATGGTTGTCCGTTGTGTATTGGTGAGTAGTCTGATGCCTACAATTTAGAATGTATACCTTTTTCCATCACTTGGGCCAATACTGCTGAAGCCTCGTCTATATTGTGGTCAGTGGTTTTCTGTTGTGTATTGTTGCGTAGTCCCATGCCTACAATTACAAATTTAGTCCTTTTTCCATCACTTGGGCCCATACTGCTGAAGCCCAATCTATAGTGTGGTCAGTGGTTGTCTGTTGTGTATTGTTGAGTAGTCCCATGCCTACACTTCAAAATATAGTCCTTTTTCCATCACCTGGGCCCTTACTGCTCATGCCTGATCTATATTGTGGTCAGTGGTTGTCCGATGTATATTGTTGTCCAATGTCTACAGTTCGCATTTAAAAAATTTCCTTTGAAACTTTTTTCAATAGCCAAAATTCCTTTTATTGTCATTTCAAACTTCAAGTTAAAAATGAGCTTTTGAAAAATCACTGCCATGGCAGGAGCAAAATGTACCAAAATTTGAAAGCATGAATCTGTTGGGGAAAAACAGCCTTTTGGATTTGGAAGTAAAATGTGAATAAATTCTGAAAAGAAATGGTTTTTTTTAGCTAATCTGAATTTCAATTGATTTTAAATGGCTTGATTCCAAAATATCATGAATCAAGGTTAAGTTAACAGAATATCGTCAATCCAGTTTTTTTTTAAAGACAAATAGATTTCGCACAGGTTTCTTATTGGTCCAACCATGAAGAATGGGCATCCATGACGTATGTGTGCCTGTTTGAAAACCATCACACCAAGTCAGTTGAAAGTAAGTTTAGTTGATTGTAAATGCATGCAATAGCATGCAAACATCATGACAGTTATGTGGTAAACCATTGTGGTCATCATTTGTCCGATTTGTCAGACATATTTCCAATGTGTACAAAATATTTCCAATGGATCCAACATATTTCCAAATTGTCCATATTTCCAATGAGGAGTGTGTCCACCATATTTCCAGTGTGTCAACCATATTTCCGATATGTAATATGCCACCATGTTTGCCGTGTGTCCACCATATCTCCGATGTGGTAATGTGTCCAACATATTTCCAGTGTGTCCACCATATTTCCAGTGTGTCTACCGTATTTCCGAATTGTCCACCATATTATTAAATTGTCATGTTTAGCTCAACTTTTCAAAGAAAAAGCAAGTTATTCTACTGGCCCCAGTGTTGGCATCAGCGTCCGGAGCTAGGTTAAAGTTTTTTTTTGAATGTCTTAAGGGATTCCATTCAAACTTAAAACGTTTACTCCTCATATTAAAATGAACCCATAGGCCAAGTTTGGTAACTCTAGTTTGAAATTTGTCAAAATTATGGGCCTTTTTACACTTTTAAGATATAAGCTATTTGGATGGGTCAAAGTTTTTCGGTAAGCTAGTTTATCGGGAATGGTTTGAGGGATTTCATTCAAACTTCAAACTTCAAACTTGAAACACTAATTCCCTATATTGAACCCATAGGCCAATGAAGATAACTCTAGTTTGAAATTTGTTAAAATTATGGGCATTGTACACTTGGTCATCTAATAATGTTATTTTAAGGTTATCTAACTAAAACAATAATTAAAAAAAATATCCCGACTTACATATTTTAACTTTTATGCCCCAGAAGTGACTTTCGGGTCCTATAGTAATCGCATCGTCCTTGTGTCTGTCCGTCCGTCCCAATTCCTGTGCAGATTATAACTCTAAGTATTAAAGGGATTCTAATGATACTACATATAATGATAGAGGCCTTTGAGAGGAAGTGCAGAGTACAAGGACCTCAACTCTTTCTTCTGTCATAACACTTATTCAGGGGCATTCACCACTAACAGTGACAACGCTTGTTTTGGGCATTTAACCAGAAACAAACCTTTATTACGCTCCACATCAAAGATGGAGGGGTATATTGGTTTGCTTATGTCAGTCAGTCCGTAGACCACTTTCGTTTCGGCTCTCTCAAGGCCAACGGTTTTCATCCAATCCTCGCTAATCAGCCAAATCGCCCTTTGAATTGTGGAGTTGTTGCCCTTGAATGAAATAAAATTTGCATTTTTAGACGTTTCCACTCTCTAAGTTCAACAGTTTTCATCCAATGTTCACCAAACGTCAGGAAAGTATTTGTTGCCATAATATCTTTGCCAAGTTTGATAATCAGCCAAATCACTCCAGGAAGTACAGAGTTATGGCCCTTGATTTATCTAAATATGGCCTTTTTAGCGGTATACACTCCCTATATCCAACTGTGTTTTCATCCAATCCTTACGAAACTTGATATTTTAAACATTGCTGTAAACCTAGAGGGGACATAACTGTTATACATACACCTTGTTTTTTTTAGGCCTGACAAAAAATCTCTGAAACTGTTTGGTTATTGTCTGACACAAATTATTTTTGTACTTTACATAATAAAGAACTTTTCACATTGTACAAAATAAGATATTCACAGTATTTAAAGAGGGTTTTGTTTGATTACTGCCTTGGAATTCTTTGTTGTGAAAGTCACAGTGGTGTTTCTTTAATAATTCGTCATCTAGTGATTCTTGGAATTTGTATTGGATAGGGCATACACATGTCGCAAAGTAGATCAGTGTATCCTGTTTTAGTAGGAATGATTGTTCGTCGTTTCGTTTTATAATATATTATACTGCTCCTTTTCCGACTGCAGCTGTAAAGTCTAGATGCCGACGAATTAAATTTGCTGACTGGTTTATTGAAAGGGATGCTTGCACAGTAGACATATAAATTCTAGATGCAGACGACTTGAATTTGCTGACTGGTTTATTGAAAGGGATGTTTGTACAATAGACATATTTTAAGCAAACAATATTCAATGGGGACTTGTATTGCATTTTTTCCCACCATGTTTAACTAAAAAATTAAGTTATAATCAATTATGCAAAAAAGGTTTTTTGCCAAGCCTCTATTATTTACACCATAGCAATCTCAAAAGTTCATAAAACTATTCCCATTTCAAGGGGAATAGTTTTGGTGATACACGTATATCCACTGCTATGATTAGGATACCTGCTATATTGTAAATGCATTAGGTAATTTTGTTTCTTTTTCGGTATTAAAAGTTCCCACTGGTTCGACCAGCACATCATGCAACTTTGCAGCATTGGAAAGAACTGTAATATTATTCTCTACATAGTTTTGCATTCATTCAATTATGTACTTTTAATGTATGAAAAACTGTCTACAGTGTTATAATCACTGAAAATGTACAGTAATGTTTTATTATCCTATTTATCAAGGCCCGTATTTAGAAAGAATCTGGGTTAAAATGTAAGTACATTTCTGATGTTTAAAATTTCACTGAAAGTATTGGGCTATATAATTTATTTTATCTGGTATTGGTTTTATTGGACAATTTATAAATGAATCCTAAGGCTAAAAAAAGTTAATGATTTGTTTCTCATTCAGCGCCGCAACGTTTTCTTATGGCCCGCGACGAATTTGATTTAATGCCAAAAAAAATTTTTATTGACGATCACGCCGAGTTTTAAAGGAGCAGTCCAGAAAGATGTTGATAAAAAAAATTTTGGCAGAAAGTGCTTCTCATGGGCATGTTACCGAACAAATACAAAACTATGCATTGAAATATGCTGTGAATTATTAACATTTTGGTAACTTGCTATCTTCCATTTTCTTCATGACTCTGGAGTAAAACAGCATGTACATTATAGTATATTCCGTTCGTACGAAGTGCTTTTGAACAATTCCTTTCGTAAGTAAGAAACAGATTTCGGACGAATAAACACCATAAACGTTCATTAGAACTATAGTAAAATTACGATGTATTGAATTAGATCCCATAGACAGTGGCTTAAATTTATACGAATCCGCATCTTAACATAGCTGAAGAAGAGTAACCGGGTAGTATTTTCGGTATTTCCAGTAACTTTCTTCCTGTCTGATTTAATTACAGGTATATAAATCGGATATACACAAATTGTGAAATACTGTTTAAATTAGTTTTTAAATGTCATATTCGATTGGGAACCTTTATAAATATCGTATGTTTGTTGATTTCAAGTTTTGTTTTGTAGATGCTTTTGCTTGTGTAATAGCAATCGGGCATTCCAAACTTTTTTAAGAACATCTGTGTCAATATATCGTGTAGGTACCTATTCTCGAACCTCACCTATGTTCGAACCTTTTGTTAATGCGCTATTTACATGTAAGCAAAGTGTGTAAGACGTCATCCGAGTATGTGTACCGGTGCTACGGTAAACAATATGTACCATTGTCGCAAAACTATCGGAAATATGCATTTAAACATTGTATTTACTATCATAATTTAGTTTTGTTAAACAATTTTATTAAAAACTCTATGGCTTTTTATGCATTTCAAATAAATGTACATATTTCTTAAATTAAAAGTATTTTTCTGAAAGAAAAACTCCCCTTTCAGTTCCCCTATCGGCTGCATCGGAAAAACATGTGATAATCATGTGATACACCATGTGTTCGTTATTGATAGCTGTGGGTATGAGAATAGGTCAGTTATTTTTAGGCCGCCATGACAGTTGAAATAGCAAAGTGGCGACATAATACGGTGTAAATTTTCTAAAACATACATAATCTGTGTCACTAATAATGCATAAAAATGTGCACCAGAGATTGAAATAGTGATCTATAATGTTGTTTTCAAGAATGCGTTTGCAACAAAGTCTACAGGCCCGGGTACATCCTTAGAGGTTCGAGAACTGGTACTTCCATGATAAGTCCTATTGAAACAAACAAAAATGAAACAATTCATTTATTTTTTTAGCCTAAACTTGCTGCAGTACATTTTATATTTTAAAGGGGTACTACAAAAGTGACCGGTATTTGATAAAATAATACAAGTTTGCTAAATTTATTACAGAGACAAACCATTGAATTAATCATTAGTTCAATATTAATTCTTTGCAAATGAAGTTTATTTTACTAAATGTTATTGTTGACCTACCGTCTATATGCCCCTTTAAACACATTTTGTTGGCTACACTTTTGTTTCATGACACAAGAAACCCTACTGTTTTTAAGGTCATGTAATTCCAGAAATGTACTGATGTAAGATTTTAATTTTACTTTTAATATTTCTAAACATTTATATAGACACTGATGGGGGTAATCACGTGATGATCAAAAGGGAATCAAAATGGCGACGTTCTTGCAGAAACAGGTATTTTTTGCCTTTTTATACTCTTTAATAGTGTGCTTTAATATTGTAATGCCGTCCACTTTCTAGCCATATCAAATAGAAAGTATTTAACGTTTGTTTCGTGTATGTCCTCGCCCTAGATCTTGACTTTACTCGGTGCACATTTTCTAAACGGGGACTGTTTTCCATGTAATTTGTGATCATTACCGGGTTTTACGTAGGAAATCCCTCTCTCAGCATGAAATTAGATAAATTGCAAAAACAAAAATGTGTTCGGAATATTCTTTGAATGTTTATAAATGTGTTTTGCTAGGATCAGACATGTCAGAATCTTTTTTTTTCAAGTTGTACGCACCAAAAATGTTTTATGATCTAAACGGGTCCCACATCTGATATGATCACAATGGGGTCCCGTTTTATGTCAAAAAACAGAGAAACTCATTAAAAGCTTTTTGGATCTAAATTGAAAATTGAAATCATGCTCTGGGCGAGGTATCTAATAACTAGGACGAGAACTGTCGAATCTAAACCAAATAAGAAGCAAGTGCATGGTCTTTTGTAACAAGAAAGTGACATTTGATATGTATGTCATTTCTTGTCATAATACCGCATATACATAGTTTTAAAATTTAATTTGTTTTCAATTTTCCAGTGCTACATTGCATCACCAGATGACAAGCATTACTACTATACACAGTCCTGTGGTATGTAATGACTTGATTTGCTTCCATGTAGGTTCCATTAGCGCCCGTCCCTTATGATGCTTCTTAGGAATAAATAAACAAAAGTGTCAATGCTTTAAAATATTTTTTCTATTTCTTAAATACATTTACATGTGTTTCTGTTTAAAAATAATATCACATTAAACAAACAAGTATAAATTTAAAAGCCATGTTATTTCAGAAGGGAAAATGCCTGTGTTAATATTTGTGTTTATAATTTTAAGTTAAAATTTTAATTGCTTTAAATATGTGACTTCAATGCAATCACTTTGTATTTTATATTGCAGTGACAACACATTCAAATTTTCTGATGATATGAATTTGTATTCTCTAATAGTATTTAGACATAATTAACTTAGTTCGTAAACATTTGTTCGGGAGAAAACATAAGACAAAATTTGCGATCATCTTATTCAGATTCAGGTGTGCTTCAATAACCCTGGTGCAGCATTGGGAAAGACCTGACAAGATGCGTTGTCAACTGCAAATCTAAATAGCCACTGACTCATATCTTATTCAAGATACTGCACAAATATAAGATGCCGGGTTTAAATAAAAGTTATGAGACTAAATATTTAAAATGTGGTGGTAAATCAAATGTCTCAAAAAAGTAATACAACTAATTTAAGATTAAAAGTACTCGCAATGCATTGTAAAGAATGATGTTAAACTGTATGACAGAGTGATTTAAAGTGATCTATTAATATGAATAAGTTCTAACTTTTGCCATGTATATTAGTCAGCTTTTATTTAACTTTGTCTAAGTGAAAACATTATTTATCACTCATAACTTACACTTAAGATATTAATAAAAATATCCTCTTTATATATGTATTTGAAGTAAACACATATTTAGCTGTTTGTAAAAGGTGTGGTTGCATATTGTGTTTAAGCAATGTTGTATTTAAGCATTACTATTGTCAATGTTGAATAGTTGTACTCTCATGGCATATGCTAAATAAATATTACATGTATCATTATGTTTGGTTGTTGTAATGTATTTATTATAAGTATGTATTTTCAAGGTCAGCTACTAATAAAACTATATCGGTGTTGAAAAAGAATGAATGTTTGTCAACGTTGATAAAATTACCCGTACTCCTTATTGACCAGTTGTGACTTGTCAATCAAGGATGAGTTGACCAAATAATGGTTTATATTTTACTGGTAAATAATCGCACATGGTTGCATAATCCAATCAATTGACTTCAAATCTTTGGACAAGCAACCTACGTCAAACAGAAAGGCGGAGCGTTGTATGATTTTGCAACTGATCAATTCAACGTTGTTCCAACGTTGCTGTGTCCGCTAACGGATTTTAATGATTTTATATGCATTTTAGTATGGATTGGTTAATGATTTATTATATATCATGTATCTAATATACATTGCACAAGTAAATTCTTGCATGTGGTTTTAAAATCGTAAAAATGTATTCTTCTTGTATTCTTTATAGAAAAAGTTAGTTTAGTTTCGAGACATTATGTCTTAAATTACATGTATAACCGACAAATCACTACAATGTGAAGGGGGTGTCATTGTTTTACACTACATTTTATCTATTAAAAGCCTTCGTAGATATAATATTATTATGTAAATATTAATAAATGTTTAGTCGTATTAAGTAAAGCAGTTAAACTTCCATTTTGTGTGTTTTAACAACAGCAAATCTGCAAATTCAAACTATTTTTGTTTAAAGTATAGGAGCAAGTTAAACAAAACAAATTTACAAATATGGTAAAACTGATTTCTACTGAACAACAACAATCCATATGTTTTGTCATGATTATTCGATTAATCAGTCACGTTTGGCTCTGATTAATCAACAAATATTTTTAGGACTGACTCCAATCACTAATAATTGCTCGTGCCATACTTTCAGTATGCCCATTTGAAAGAAATGGTTCATATAAGACTTGTGCAGACAATAACTTGAGAAGTTTTTGTGCAATCATCATGAAACTTCAGGGAGCTGTTAGTAGGCATAAAAGGAAGGTTAAGTTCGGATTTCGACAAAATTGTTCGTATCGTACTTTAGTTATGGCCCGCCAGGCAGTTCTAGTTTAATCACAAACTAGTCTACTATAGCTGAAAACTCCCAATAATTGTTTATATGATGACTTGGTAGTTGTTTTAGGTTACATATTTCAATCATGTCTACGGAATGCTGGTTTGTCTAAAAATAATCCCATCTTTTTGCCGATAAACAAAGTCAAGTTTGGTTGGCATGGCATATAATCAAAGAAAAGAAAGACATGTTGACCTTTGTACCGACAATGGCCCAGTCTCTCTGTTTCTCTATGTTAGTATGTACACAAAAGCCTGATGGGGATGTCAACTAGGCATATAAACAACAAATAAGGTAATGTACATTTAATTATTAGAAAATAACGTAGTAAGTAAAATATTATTGCTAAAATAACAATCGCAAATAAATACAAGAAACACAGGTGTTAAGCTATTAAAATCGGTAATCAGATATACCTGATCTGCCCATAAATTTACATCCGGTAATAAAAATGGAATGACCACGGCAAGTCTATTGAGTCACGTGACCTGCGGCTATATAAGCTGTGGCGCGCAGTGTTTTAGGCAGAACTGTTTCTGCTGCCGAATAAAACAGTCCTGGAAGTAATTGAATGTAACAGTAATTATGCTCCCCGAAAATTTTGCGGGGGATCATATAGTCGCCACTTTGTCCGTCTGTCCGTCCTTCCGTCCCGTTTTTTTGTCCAGAGTATTTCTCAGCATCTACTGACCAGAATTCAATAAAACTTCATGGAAAGCATCATTACCAAGACGAGGTGTGCATTGAACAAGGAGGGTCCGCTTCAATGATTTTTCTCAGAGTTATGGGACTTTGAAGATTTCTGGCAATAAGCATTTAGTGTACAATTCTTGTCTGGTCTATTTCTACGCAACGACTGGCCAGAATTCAATGAACTTTATAGGAAGCTTCAATACCCAGAGGCGGTTTGCAATGACCCTGAACGTACCACTTCAATGATTTGTCTAAGAGTTATGGGACTTTGAAGATTTCTGAAATAAGTATTTAGTGCACAATTTGTGTCCAATCTATTTCTACAGAACTACTGGCCAGATTTGAATTAAACTTTATAGGAAGCTTTATTACCAAGAGGAGGTGTGCACAGAATCAGGAGGTCCCACTTCATTGATTTGTCTAAGAGTTGTGGGACTTTTTTAAATTTTCTGAAATTAGAATATAGTGAACAATTCTTGTCAGGGCTATTTCTCTGCAACTTCTGGCCAGAATACAATGAAACTGTATATGATGCTTCATTATCAAAATGAGGTGTGCACAGTACAGGACGTTCCCTTTCAGTGATTTTCCTTAGAGTTATCGGACTTTGAAGGTTGCTGAAATTAGTGTATAGTGCGCAATTCTTGTCTGGACTGTTTCTCAGCAACTACTAGCCAGAATTCAATTAACCTTTATGGGATTAGCTTCATTACCAAGAGGAGGTGTTCAGTCTACCAGGATGCTCCGTTTCAATGATTTTTTAACCAAAGTTTTCGGAAAAAATATATGGTTATTCGTTTGGGGTATGTCGTTGCGCGGGTGGGCGGGCGGTCGGAGTTTGGCAGTGTGAGCTTTTCAAGAACGGATTGAGCTATTGTAATGAAACTTCATACAAAGATACCTTATAGCAAGTCCTCGCTTGGGGCTGAATATGGGGTGGGTGGAGTCAAGGTCACCATTACTAAAAATATATAAACTGTTTCCGCTCAATAACTTCAGAATGCATTGAGATTTTTTATGAAACTTCATACATAGATAGCTTATATCAAGACCTCGCTTCGGATAGCATATGGGTTGGGTGGGGTCAAGGTCATGGTCACAATTACCACAAGAGGGCCACGATGGCCCTAGGCTGCTCACCTGAGTTTAGAGGGCCAAAAAGCATCACATATCTCATATTAAATCTTAGACCTTCTACTAGTAACTTTTTAGTTAAGATAATGATCATGCAAACAGTTTGTAAACTACTCTCTTGCACATAGCATGTGTGATTTTTGTATATGTTTTCTCAATTAATGATTGTATTTGTATATATCAAGTTATTTGCTCATGCAAATGAGTATGTCAATGGCTAGACATAAATGTCCACGACCACATTACCAATTTAATTACAACATTAGTTTTATATTATTATCATTAAAGATATATACCGTAACATATCCGTCATAAGTCGAGATTTTAAGCCTCTAAAATCATGTTCATAACTTGTGAGGCAGTTCACCCAAAACAAATCTTAGCATATTACATTGAAATATTTGTCAAAAGCATTTGAATTCCTACCTGCATATTGGCTAATGCACGCATTATGATCCATCTATAATTATCACAGTTTGTTCTTTCTACTAATTGCCGACAATTAATACAAATTGCAAAACTGTTTCATTATTAAATAAGATCCTAACTGTGAAATAAACTATTTACTCTAAGGGTGCACTAAAAGTCAATTCACCTTCAGCCAAAACCCATGATTTTCGTGTACAGCATACTGCGAATTAAACTGGCTGGAACCAGTCTATATCAACCATGTGACCCCTGGGCGTGGCCAGTTTTGGCCCCATAGGCATCATTTGAACAATCTTTGTTGAGGACCACTATATAATGTTATATACCGAATATGAAACCTCTAGGCCTTGCAGTTTCAGAGAAGTCGATTTTTAAAGTCATTTTGCTAGACCATGTGCGCCCCGGGGTGTGGCCAGTTTAGACCCCAGGGGCATCATTCGAACAATCTTTGTAGATGACCACTATGCAATGTTACATACCAAATACGAAACCTCTGGGCCTTGCGGTTTCAGAGGAGAAGATGTTTAAAGTCATTTTGCTATTCAAGTCTATATAAACCATGTGACCCCCCCCCCCCCATGTGGCCAGTTTTGACCCCAGGGGCATCATTTGAACAATCTTTGTAGAGGACCACTATACAATGTTACATACCAAATATGAATCCTCTAGGTCTTGCAGTTTCAGAGAAGAAGATATGTTCAAAGTTATTTTGCTGTACAAATCTATAATAAACCATGTGACCCCCGGGGCGTGGCCAGTTTTGACCCCAGGGGCATCATTTGAACAATCTTTGTAGAGGACCACTAGAGGATGTCACATATCAAATATGAAAGCTCCAAGCCTTGTGGTTTCAGAGAAGATTTTTAAAGTTTTCAGTTTTTAAATCTTTTTTAGCTCACTTGAGCACAACGTGCTCATGGTGAGCTTTTAGGATCGCCTTTCGTCCGTCGTGCGTCGTCCGTCCTGCGTCGTGTGTCAACATTTTCATTCAACGAACATCTCCTCCTAAACCACTGGGCAGATTTTCACCAAACTTCACAGGAATGATCCTTGGGTGACCCTCTTTCAAAATTGTTCCAATCGTTCCAGTCCGCTGCATATGTAGGTCATCAGAGCTAAAAATAGATTTAAAAACTGAAAACTTTACAAATCATCTTCTCTGACGTAATATCCACGAAATTGCATTGTGCTAGAATTGTCGTAACAAAAATGACATCGTTTGCTCATTGATTTAAACATACTTTAGTATAAAGTAAACCTAAGTATATGATTAAGTGTTTTTTCTTTTGTCTTTTGATATTTTTGTCAATTTATTATTTGACAATGTCTTACATCCACGAACTTAGGCAAGTCAAGGATATAGAGCACAATTCTTGTCTGGACTCGGCTCTTCTGACTACTTCCCGATTACTTGGCAAAGCGCATTGGGGAGCATCCATCAGTTCACTGATATCCTTGTTCTAAATTAAGTTGGTGAGAGCTAATTTTTGATCTTCTGCTTGCGACTACCATGTACCAAACATGTATGGATGTTGGACAAGCAGCAGCACCTTGACATCAGAAAGACTCGCTATCCCTTGTCAGTGGTTTATTGTTGCACAAGCATTGCGTTTGATGCGATCTAGAAAGCGACGAGGTTAGTGAGATCTGCTGAACCACGCTTGGTTCCATACCTTGTTCAGTCTATAAGATACTGTGCTAGCATATCAAATCTAGGGATATCAGTGTTCCATCCGCCCGTCTTGAACATATGTGATTCCATCCACTGATTTTGGTTGCCCATCCAGTTATTTTAGAGGATCCCATCCCTGATTTTAAGTTGAATAGGTTTCTTTAATAATCATTGTATACAAACATTTGACTAAACATTAGGCAGGTAGCCCCTATGAAAATGTATATAGCATTATATTGACTCAATGTTAATGTTAACTAACATAGTATGGATACCGAAAATGTTTTTTCAGTGATACCCAAGAACTCTAGTACTCGTCTCAGCCCTACATTCTGTGCTAGTTTGAAGGTTTATAGCAATGGTTCTTTGGTGATCCTCTACTATTTTATTCCTTCAAGCAGTGATGATCGGTTAACAAAATTGCTGTCCATAAAGAACAGCTTTATTGTCTTCATATTAAATAGTTATGTGGTGACATGCTTATCAATGTTACTTCAGACATTGATTTGTTATTTTACAATAAAGGATCCTGTGAAATAAATCTTCGGTGCATTTTCCAATATTACAACTTATTAAATATTTGAGCAATTGTAAAAATTACAGCTTCATTATTTTTGGGACACCTTTGCAAATCAAACTCCTCGCAGTGGTTACCTCCCCATTGGTGCTGTTCAGTTAAGACTACCACCACGACTTAAAAAACTTAGTTTTCAGGCGAGACGATTATGAGATTGAATATTTTTATTTTTTACAAAATTTTAATTGTGTTGTTATTATTTTATAACAATGACGTTGCTGTTTTATAACATGTTGCATTTTTGTAAATATTACAACACTGTTTATTTTTAGGGCAACTTGCAAATATGACAAATATTTAAGCACTTGCCAATATTACAACATAGTTAATATTTAGGACACCTTTGCAAATATTATGACAACTCTTTTTTGCGCAATTGCCAAAATTAAAACTTCTTTATTTTTGGGACAACTTTGCAAATATTTTGATATAAATATTTTAAGGACTTGTAAATAATACATGATTTATTTTTAGGACACCTTTGCAAATATTATGACACATTTGTTATCAACATTAACCTTGTGAACAGTAGCTCTAGAGGCCACATTTTTTGCCCAATCTTCATGAAACTTGCTCAGAACATTTGTCCCAATGATAGCTCGGTCATTTTTGAAACTGGATCATGTGGAGTCAAAAACTAGGTCACTAGGTCAAATTGAAGAAAAAGCATGTGAACACTGTAGAAGTCACATTTTTTTCCCAATCAAGATGAAACTTGCTCAGAACATTTGTTCTTATGATATCTCAGCCGAGCTCGAAAATGGTTCCGCTCTGTTGAAAAACATGGCCACCTGGGGGCAGGGCAGTTTTCCTTATATGGCTATAGAAAAAGCTTGTGAACACTTTAGAAGTCACATTTTTTGCCCAGTTTTTGCCCAATCAACATGAAACTTGCTCAGAATTCTGCTCCGTTGAGGCCACCAGGGGGCGGGGCAGTTTCCCTTATATGGTTTAAGAAAAAACTTGTGAACACACTAGAAGTCACATTTTTTGCCCAACATGCAACTTGCTCAGAACATTTGTTTTAGTTATATCTTGGCTGAGTTCAAAATTGGTTCCGCTCAGTTGAAAAAAATGGCTGCCAGGGGGGCGGGGCAGTTTTTAACAAATTTTTTCTACAAAAATATTGTTATTAGATTGGGGTATATCATTGGTCAGGCGGGCGGGTTGGCAGGCGGCGTCCAACTGGGGTTTCCGCTTAATAACTCGACAACGAATGGAGATTTTAATGAAACTTCATATATAGGTACCTTATATAAAGACCTCGCTTGGGATTGCATATTGGGTGGGTCACAGGGTCAAGGTTACTGTAACTAAAAATAGAAAAATGCTCAATAACTTAACAACAAATTGGGCTATTATAGTGAAACTTTGTCCATAGATACCTTGTATCGAGACTTTGCTTAGGATTGCATATAAGGTGGGTAGGGTCAAGGTCACCGTTACTAAAAATAGAAAAACAGTTTCCGCTCAATAACTCAATAACAAATTGAGATATTGTAATAAAACTTCAAATATAAATATATCAAGACCTCTCATAGGATTGCCTATGGGATGTTTCAAATAAAAGTCATGGTCACCATTACTGAAAATAGAAGTATGCTTTCTGCTCAATAACTCGAAAACGAATTGAGATATTATAATGAACCTTAATACGTAGATACCTTATTGTGAGACCTCACTTGGGATTGCCTATGGGGTGGGTGGGGTCAGGTTAGTGTTAGAAAAATAGAAAAAACTGTTTTTTTCGTCAATAACTTTAGTTTGGCTTAAAATATTTTCATAAAGGTTGGTGTGTATGTAGCTTACATTAAGCCACAGCCTGGGATTGATTATGGTTTACTGGGGCCAATATCAAGGTCACTGTTACTACAAATAGAACAGGCATCATACAAGTATTCTACCTTTTGGTGCACATAACAACCATGCCATGTCATTTCAACTGTTGCAGTAAATTTTCATTCATATTGTTTGGCTTCGCTCTTGCTATGTACATAGTTTCTATAAATACAATTATTTCATTCATATGAAACCATATTCAATCAGGCCAAGATTCAGATCAGATCAGATTGAAAACCTGGTTCCGTGGCCTGGTCACGTTTCTAGTTTTATTATATTACTCACTTTTAGGCATTGCGTTCAAAAAATTTGGTTTTCGTGGAATTTCCATGTTTCTTGTCCTTATATGGTTATATTGAAAACTTTAAAAGCTTGTGATTACTCAAGAGGCCACATTTATTGCGCAAGCGTCAAGAATCTTGCCCAGAACATTTGTCCCAATGATATCTCGAACGAGTTAAAAACTGGGTCTTGTTAGGTCAAAAACTAGGTCACTAGGTCAAATTGAATAAAAAAGCTTGTGAACACTGTAAAAATCATTTGTTTAACAAATCTTCTTGAAACTCACTCAGAACATTTGTTTCAATAAAATCTCGGACCAGATCAAAACTGGATCACATGGAGTCAAAAACTAGGTCACCAGGCCAAATTGAGGAAAAAGCTTGTGAACACTCTAGAGGCCACATTTATTATTGCCCAATCATGATGAAACTTGTTCAGAACATTTGCCCTAATGATTTTTCGGACGAGTTTGAAACTTGGTCATGTGGGGTCAAAAACTAGATCATTAGGACAAATTGTGAACACTCTAGAAGACACAGTTTTTACCAAATATTCTTGAAACTTGCTCAGGACATTTCTTTTAATGATATCTTGGACTATTTCAAAACTGGGTCACATCTGGTCAAAAACTAGATCACAAGGGCAAATTTTAAAAAAACTTGTGAACACTCTAGAGGTCACATTTTTTGCCCAATCTTCAAACTTGCTCAGAACATTTGTTTCAATAATATCTTGCACAAGTTCGAAACTGGGTCATGTGGGGTAAAAAAAAACAAGGTCACCAGGCCATATTGAACAAAAAGCTTGTTAACACTCTAGAGGCAACATTTATAGGCCAATCATCTCGAAACTTGCTTAGAACATTTATCCCAATAATTAATATCTGGGACAAGTTGGAAACCATGTCACATGGGGTCAAAAACTGGGTCACCAATCCAAATTGAAAAAAAAGCTTGTGAACAATTTAGAGGCCACCTTTTTAGACGAATCTTAATGAAACTTGCTCAGAACAGTTAAGTTCCTTAGCCCCTCAGGTGAGCGACCTAGGGCCTTATGGCCATCAAGTTTTGATCACTTGCCAATATTTTATAACTATTTATTTTCGGAACACCTTTGCAACTATTAGGCCTAAAATAAAATATTGTTTGTTTCCCCTCCCGCAACCGACCCAGCAAAATCGCCGCGACCCAAAAAAAGGCGTGTACAAATCTTACTTTCAAAAGACGCTTATAAAATGACTTTAAACGGACAGTTCTCGGTAACGCGTAATTCGGCGTATTTTGACGCATGCTTTTATGGAAAGGACGCCATAATATTCAGTGTCAGATTCTAGGGTGCAACCATTTCCGCTCGCATATGCATGTTTTTATAAAGAGAAAGAACGCCCACCGGCAATTAACAAACTCGCCTTTATGCACCAAGTGTCCATTATCAATAAAATCTTGACGCAGGAGGAGTCAGCTTAACAAGCCAAACAGTCAGGCAATGAGAACGCATAAAATTTCCAACATGCAAATGAGCGTTGTCGTTAGAAAGTTTATCACGCCCTCATAATTGGTAAACGTGCAAGTCATTTGTAACACATTTGCGTTAAGTATGTGTTTTGTTATAGATATGCGTGTTTTTAACTGCCGCGTTTATAATAAATTACTACACGTTAAAATAGTAAATAAATAAATAATTATAAATAAATATAATAAATGTCTTATTTTGTTTAAAAAAAATACAATTACTAGATCTAGTAATAATTAACGAAAGTGTTATTCAAACACATTACTGCACACGGATTAGAATTATGCAAAAACTTTGGCTGAGGCAACATTTGAATGAAAGTTAGCTGATCTAAAGTCCTTGTCAAAAATGAAAGTAAGTAAACTTCAGTGCCTTTTCTTTTTATTTTAATTTATCAAAAATGTTCTGCTGCTTTCTGTTTATTAATGAACAAAGTCCTATTTGATTTTATTTCCATAGAATGCTAATTCATTTATGCTCTAGCATTTGCGTTGTTCAGATACAGTATTACAGATTGATGCTTTTAAACACTATCCACGTGCTAAGCGTGTAACACACTTTTCAGCTACAAACTGCTAGCCGCAGTTTGACAGTCACCGTTGCTATGGCTGTTGCTAACAGCGTTCTGTTTTGGATGCCCGGAAAATTGCACGTCACGCTATTACTCGTTAGTTTTAACAGGTTTTTATTAATAACGCTCTTGTTTTAACGGATGTTATTGTTTGTTCAATTTTGATAAATTATTATAAGGTAATTAGAACATATTATTACGTAAATTAAAAGATTGCTATTACTCTACTATTACGAAAATATTAAGAATTTATACTATAACATAACATTTCGAACATAAGGAAAACATGAATAAAAATGACTTATTGTGTATAAAAATAAAACATTTTTCCGATTTACCGACCCACTCTTTATTAGCATGGGTCGTAAAAGGGGAAACAAACAATATTTTATTTTCGGCCTTATCACAGATCATTTTTTAGCACTTGCCAAAATTACAACTTCATTTTTTTTCGGACAGCTTTGCAAATAATATGAAAAACAATTTTTAAGCACTTGCATATAGGTTAGATACCAGTAATTCAAATTCCCATAGGGTCCCATTATAAAACGGCAAATTTTACAAGCATTTTTCTAGCCTTTACTTTATTTCAGATTGTTTAAACATGGTATCAATTTAAAGATGAATCTTTCCTCTTTCAAAAATTGCAATAAAAAAGATATATCATGTTACTTCTAAGAAAATGCATCTCGCCTGAATGCAGACACTGGTAGAAAACAGGGTTTCGGCAGTCATATTTCGATAAAAGCCCCATGCCACAGTAAACACACCATAAAAGTTCACCTTTCAAGTTAGTTTCCAATGAAATACACCAAAATGGTCCAGACACACATGGGATATAAGAAATAACCAAAAAGGCATGTCTGAGGTTGCTAAATGGCTTTTATACCAAAAGAGAAAAGGAACACTTTAGTAATAGGCTCTTCTTTCGAATGGACCACGGAGGGATATACAATGATTTACTGGTATCTAACCATAAAGAAAACTCAAAATTTTACTATCATGAAAAAAACTCTTCTACATCATTATTAACCTACTTGTAAAACAAATGCAAAATTTCAGGTCGATCCGCTGACTAGAAATGCCCCAAAAACGCATTTGAGAATGACACATGACAAACCATCTGGCATGCGCTTCAGTACTTGGATTGTATGGGGAGCGTGAACTAAAATTCGCACCTAAATCACATAAACCAGTCAAAATACCAGTTCATTTAGACTTATTTTAATGCAATGGACAGTAATAAGGTATAAAACGTGTAATATTCGCGTATAACATGATTCGATGTGCTGTGAGCTGCATAAGGCGAGTTTCCGTACTTTTTTTTCTTTTTTTTTACCCGAAAAAACAGGTTTCGCTTTAAAAAGTGTAGATAACGTGTCAGTTACGATATTATTTACATTTATTTCAGTGAAAAAGTAATAAATGCAATATAATAACACAGTTACGTGGTGATTTTATGTATAAGTGGACCCTAAAGGGCCGGTCCCTGGTTTTCTTAAAGGTTAGAAACCAGTAAATGCAAT
Source organism: Congeria kusceri (assembly GCA_027627225.1). Taxonomy (NCBI): domain Eukaryota; kingdom Metazoa; phylum Mollusca; class Bivalvia; order Myida; family Dreissenidae; genus Congeria; species Congeria kusceri. Next base: position 93,532,769 of record CM051025.1, read on the forward strand.
TCCCATAGGGTCCCATTATAAAACGGCAAACTTTCTAAGCATTTTTCTAGCATTTCCTTTATTTCAGATTGTGCAAGTCTGGTGTTAATTTAAAGATCAATTTGTCCTCTTCCAAAATTTGCATTAAAAAGATATGTCATATTACTTCTAAGAAAATGCATCTCACTTGAATGCAGGCACCGGTAGAAAACTGGGTTTCGGCAGTCATATTTCGACAAAAGCCCCATACCACAGTAAACACACCCCAAAAGTTCACCTTTCAAGTTAGCCTCCAATAAAATGCACCAAAATGTTGCAGACACGTATAGGATGATAGAAATAACAACAAAAGGCATGTCTGAGATACCTAAATGGCTTTTATGCCCGAAGAGAAGAGGAACTCTTTAATAATAGGCACTACTTTTGAATGGACCACGGAGGGATACACAATGATTTACTGGTATCTAACCTTGGATTGTGTGGGAGCGGGAGCTAAAATTCGTACCTAAACCATATAAACCAGTCAAATTACCAGTTCATTTAGACTTATTTTAATGCAGTAGACATCAATAATGTCTCAAACGTGCAATATTTTGCTTATACCATGATTCGATGTGCTGTGAGATGCAAAAAGCGAGTTTCCGTACTTTTTTTTCTTTTTTTTTACCTGAAAAAGCAGGGTTTGCTTTAAAAATCATAGAAAACATGTTAATTATGATATTAATCACATTGTGTCCCGCGAAAAGTAATAAAATGAATAAAATAACACAATTACAGGGTGATTTTGTGTAAAAGTGGACCCTAAAGGGCCGGATCCTGGTTTTCCTATAGAAAACTCAAAATTTTGCTATCCTGAAAAAAACTTGTCTACATCATTATTAATCTACTTGTACCACACATTCAAAATTTCAGGTCGATCCGCTTTGTAGAAATGCTTCAAAAACGCATTTATGTATAACACATGATAAGCCATCTGGCCTGCGTTTTCAGTTATTGGTTTGTGTGCTGTGAGATGCAAAAGGCGAGTTTCCGTACATTTTTTTTTGTTTTTTTTTACCCGAAAAACCAGGGTTTGCTTTAAAAATCGTAGAAAACATGTCAATTATGATATTAATCACATTGTTTCCCGTGAAAAGTAATAAAATGAATAAAATAACACAATTACAGGGTGATTGTATGTAAAAGTGGACCCTAAAGGGCGGACCCTGGTTTTCTTAAAGGTTAGATACCAGTAATTCCTATTCCCATAGGGTCCCATTATAAAACGGCGAATTTTCCAAGCATTTTACTAGCCTTTACTTTATTTCAGATTGTGCAAGCATGGTATGAATTTAAAGATGAATCTTTCCTCTGTCAAAAATTGTAATAGAAAAGATATGTCATGTTACTTCTAAGAAAATGCATCTCGCTTGAATGCAGACACCAGTAGAAAACAGGGTTTCGGCAGTCATATTTTGACAAAAGCCCCGTACCACAGTAAACACACCATAAAAGTTCACCTTTCAAGTTAGCCTTCAATGAAATACACCAAAATGTTCCAGACACACATGGGATATAAGAAATAACCAAAAACGGCATGTCTGAGATTGCTAAATGGCTTTTATACCAGAAGAGAAAAGGAACTCTTCAGTAATAGGTACTATTTTCGAATGGATCACGTAGGGATAGACATTTACATAGGGATTTACTGGTATCTAACCTATATAACTTAATTTGTTTTTGGAATACCTTTTGCAAATATGTAATAATATTGTTTGAGCATTCGTCATAATTATTATAACCTAATTTACTTTAGGAACACCTTTGCAAAAATATTAGGAATGACATTTTTAATATCCCTGAAAAATTGCTGGGAAAGCATATAGTCTCCACTTTGTCCGTCCATCATTCTATCATTCCATCATTATGTCTCGCTCGTCCAGGCTGTTACTTTTGCATGGATGGAAGTATTTTTGTCAAGTCTGCTTACAGTGAGCTTGACTTAGTTGTCCGTGCGTGCGTGTGTCTTTCCGTCCGTCAGATCTTGTCCGGACTGTAAATACATCATCCACTAGGGAATTTTAAAATAACTTGCCACCAATGTTGACCAATGTTGACCATGTGGAGACAGCGGCATGCAAGACTTGTGCCCTAGCTCAAAAGGTCAAAGTCACACTTAGAGGTCAAAGGTTAAGAATGGGCACAATACAGCTTGTCCGGACTGTAACTTCAAGGCAAAAGTCACAGTTAGAGGTCAAAGGAGAAGATCTTATGGTTAGAAAAATAAATGTGACATTAAAATAATTACAATATAAGTTGCTTTCTTGACAACGGGCTCGACATGTTACCAACAGGCATCTGGTAGTTAAATGACTGAGTTCAAATGTTTGTGTTGGTCGCAAAGGTTAAATATGGGCATATAGCCATTTTTTTTGGGGGGGGGGAGGGTTGGTAGGTGGTGAGTCCATTCAAGAGGGGACTTTAACGGTATAAGTGGAATTAACGGGAATTTTGTGAAATCATTATTATACATTATACATTATTATTATACATATACTATGTACTATAATCATACATAAAGTGTTATGTAATACATTTATTAAATGCATCCAACTGGGTTTCTTGAAAAAAAGAGTTACATTGTTAATGAAAATTCCTCTATCTTGGCCACATTTTGTCTGATATGTGTCATATTTTTTTACATAAAGTAAAAATTCTGAGGGGAATATTAAGGTTAAAATAGGGAAAAGATATATACTTTTTTATTAGGGGAATATAAAAATGGCATATAAAAAGTCTGGCATAATACAGCTAGTCCGGACTGTAACTTCAAGGTCAAGGTCACACTTAGATGTCAAAGGAGATCTACAAGTTGGAAAAATTAATGTGATTTTAAAATAGTAACAATATAAGTTGCTTTCTTGAAAACGGGCTCAACATGTTGCCAACAGGCATCTAGTAGTTAAATGACTTGGCTCAAATGTTGGTGCTGGTCAAATGAACCAGGTTCCTAGTTCAAAGGTCAAGGTTTCTCTTAGAGGTCGTATGTCAAAATTGGAAATTTGCTTGCCTGGTATAATTTTGGCCATTAAATGAGGGATTTTAAAATTACTTTGCACAAATGTTTGCCCGTCAAGAATCAGGTCTGTAGGTACAAGGTGAAGGTTACAATTAAAGGTCAATGGTTAAAATTGGCTTTTTGCCTGTCCACACTATAATTTGGCCATAGTTGGAGGGATTTTAACAATTACTTGGCACAATTTTTTATGTTCGACTAAATGAGACATCATGACACACGCATGAACCACGGTCAAAATTGGCTCTTTGTTTGTTCATTCTATATAACTTTGTCCAATGGTGGGAATGTAAAATTACTTGGCATGAATGTTGACCTAAATGATATGGCATTTCACGTGCAATAACCAGGTCTGTAGCAGAGGGCTCTTGTGGGAAAATATTTATCTTTTGTCACCAATTTTGCTATTTTGTAAAGACTGTTGCCATTGTAAATAAAATAGAGACATGTTGTGGCCAATCTACAGTTACATGGGTAAACTTTTCAGACACCGCAAACTGTGTCCGACTGTCAGACACGTCTTACACAATTTGAAAATGTCAGACAGATCCAAAGCACTTGCCAGATATTTTGTCTGACGGAATTGTTTCAATGTCTGCCCATTTCAGTGTGCGTTTGACTTTCAATCTGGTTGTCTGACATAATGTTGAAGGCTGTCAGACAACCTGTCTGCGGAGCACCTGTTAAGTTTTGCGATGTCTGACTTTTACTGTATTACATTCCATCATCAAACCATGACATATGAACATGGCTATTGAATCCATACTGATTGTGTCAGCCGAAACACAACTATTTTTTGTGTGTGATACAATAATTGTGTCAGCAGAAACACAAAATATTTTGTGTGTGATACATTAATAGCTGATAAGGGAAATTAGTGAAAAACATTCATTTAGTAGACATTTTTAATGCCTGCTGCAAGTCTAACTATGCTATTTGTTAACTAATGTACGTATATACAAGAAATATCTTTAAAAAATATATTTGGCGTATGTTGTAAATGTTTGTAAAGAATGTAAATCAAATATCCAATATAAATATGTAAAACTGATGCATATGTTGATTTGGTTTATAAAAAAACAGTCTCTTTTTTATAGATCGTTAGTTGACACGCAGTTAAAATTATGTTATGATATTATTAAAATAAAATAAATAAGTCAATTTGCATCATCAGATAGCGAACTGATATTTTCATGTGGCTAGCTAATAAAACGTAGTATGAAATGTTTCTATATTTGAGATATATAAAAAGAATATCATTATTTCATGTCAAAGCAAATAAATAAAAAGAATATCATTATTTCATGTCAAAGCAATAAACAATAATTATGCCCCCCCCCCCCTCCAAGGAGTGGGGGTATATTGCTTTTCACCTGTCCGTCGGTCGGTCGGACTGATGGTCGGTCGGTCGCACTGATGTTCGGTCGGTCTGTCCGTCGACCATTTGTTTCCGCACGATATATAGAGAACACTTTGACCTACGATCTTTAAGTTGGTATGCTGGTTACTTGGGAAGAAAGGAAGACGCCTATTGATTTTGAGGTCAACAGGTCAAAGGTCAAGGTCACAGGAGCTTGTAGCATGAAATGTGTTTCCGCACGGTATCTAGAGAACGCTTTGACCTACGATCATTTAAGTTGGTAAGCTGGTTACTTAGGAGGAAAGAAAGACGCCTATCAATTTTGAGGTCAACAGGTCAAAGGTCAAGGTGACAGAGGCTTGTAACATGAAAACTGTTTCCTCTGTAGACTATTTCGTTTCCGCATGATATGTAGAATACGCTTTGACCTACGATCATCCAAGTTGGTATGCTGGTTACTCGGGAGGACAGGAAGATGCCTATCAATATTGAGGTCAACAGGTCAAAGGTCAAGGTCACAGGGGCTTGTAACATGAAAACTGTTTTCTCCGTAGACCATTTTGTTTCCGCAGGAAATCTAGAGATGTTTTGGCCTATTTGATGTTTAAATCAAACAGAAAACAGGTATCCTTATATAATAGACTGTAAAAATAAATCCATAAGTATACTCTATCTTTCAGCTTTATATTTACTTTCTAACGCATCAACTTTAATTTTAATGCATTTATAAAATGCACAGAAAGTAAAAATACCAAATTTAAATGAAATTAAACTAGAAGTGTCACATGAGTACGGATATACCGCCACAATATGGCCTTGTCACAAAACTATGGCATCCATTCGAAAGAAATGGACAGAGAGAGAATGCTTTAATTTGTGAATGGTCAACAGTGTATTTGGAAAAATATAATTTCAATTGGAGCCATAACTCTGTCAACATTTAGTGGTTTGTAACCAAAGTTGAACGTGATCTGTATTTTATGATGTTACACCTATGTACCAAAAATAATTTAAATATTTGGAGCCTTGTATGAGTTAATGCCCATGTTTTTAGGGAATTTAAGCAAGAAAGGGGCCATAACTATGTCAAAATTTAGTGGTTTGTAACCAAAGTCAAACTTGACCTGTATTTTATGATGCTACACATGTGTACCAATAATTATTTAAATATGTCAAGCCATTGTTGATTTATCGTCAGGAAACCATGTTGTTAGGGAATTTAAGTCAAATAACGGGCCATAACTCTGTCAAAATTAAAAATTTACATTGCATAGGCATATTAGCCATTTCGCTAGCAAGTAATATGTACATGTTATAGTATTTTAGGTAAAAATTGCTTTTCTTAGAAGCAACCAGAGAAAATCTCCATGACGTAACATCGGTTCAGGAACGTAACTTTAAAATGGATTTGATTTCACATAGCGCGCATCATGGATTTGCAAATTTGACCATTGCGTTAATAATCGCATGAACGCAGCCAAAATTAATTTCAGTCCTTATATTTACATTATATTTGGGATGATTTCATAGCATTCGTACATGTACATATTACTAGCTAGCGAAATGGCTTTGTTTAATAATAACACTTGTACACCTTGCATGATAGAATACTATCAAGCAAAAGTGAAAAAAAATGTCATTTGATTTTTGTAGTTGAAGAACTGGAACGAAATGTTCATGTATATTAATTATAAAAACATTTAAACAAACGTCAACAATACATGCAAAAAATAGTAACATTCAACAGTATAAGGCACCTTAGTTCATATAAATATTCTTGTCGAAATATAATTTGCATAAAAATAGGACACACAGATATTACTACGCCGGTGATAACGCATTGCGTTCATACGATTATGAATGCCAACCCCTTCCATACTAAAATGCCTATGCAATGCAAATATTATTCAAATAAACATGCATGGCAAGTTTATAAATATAAGGAATTCGCCATTCATTATTAATCTTATGTCTATCGTTCTCTGGATGCTTGTTAGAACGAATCAGTGTTGCTGACGTTTATACTATTAATAGGCGCAGGTATTCTATGGAATGTTGCCTATCAAATTGCGATAATAGCGTGGAAAATTAACACACCAAATGATTCCGGGTCCCGGTGTAATAAACTTTGGTCGGATTTATGATCCCGCTAATACAGGCCCCCGGGCCATTTGATAGACAGATAGCATCTCCCACTGAGGGAATTTAGACAAATATGCTTGACTCTTGGGTAGGGATTAGACCCACCCAAAAAAAAAAATTGTCAAATTTCCCTGGATCAGCCCGCCGCTCCCCCCCCCCCCCCCACCCCGGGGGGAGGAAATATTGATAGGTGCATAAACGGTACTTTATACCTCTAGCTTTTTAAAAGCGTCATGCGTCATTGTTATTGCGAAACTTAAAGTAATCATTTTTTCTGGATGACTAGTGTGCATCACATTCGCGCAGTGACGTCACGTTAAAACCCACTATTCTCGTCAATATCGAATCGTAAGGTTACACTCGATCTACTTATGGAGCCTTTTTTTATTCGATTAATTACGTTCATATGGACATGTGTTTAGTGTTTTTATGCCCCCAGCATCTTGATGGAGGAGGCATATAGTGATTGTCCCGTCCGTGACAAGGTCAAGTAGATTTTACCGTTTCGTCTAGCACTAACACCGCTTGCTATAGCACTTTGATACTTACACATTTGTTGCTTATTCCCTATCCACCCATATCATCCAACCTTACTTTGACCTTAACCTTGACCTAATTTGGACTTATAATAATTCAAAGGTGCAATTTCTTGATTAACTAGATTTTACCGTTGCGTCTAGCACAAACACCGTTTACTACAACACTTAGATATTTACACAATTGTTACTTATGACCGTTCCCAATCCACCCATATCACCTAACCTTACTTTGACCTTGACCTTGACCTAATTTGCACTTAGAATAAATCAAATGGGCTGTTTATTGGTTAACTAGACTTTACCATATTCGTGTAGCACCAACACCGCTTGCTACAAGACTTGGATACTTACACAGTTGTTGCTTATGACCATCCTCAATCCACACATATCACCCAACTTTACTTTGACCTTGACCTTAAACTAATTTGGAATTGTAATAATTCAAAATAGCCATTTCCTGGTTAACTAGATTTTACCGTTTCATCTAGGACCAACACCGCTTAATACAACACTAGGATATTTACACAGTTTTTACTTATGACCGTTCCCAATCCACCCATATCACCCAACCTCACTTTGACCTTGACCTTATTTGGACTAGGAAATGGGCTACCCAGCACCAACCAGGGGCATGTGTGTTTATCAAACACAGAATCTTGTTTTTGTACTGTTTAATCGATGCCACAGATGAACTCGTAGTGCTGATTGGATAATTGGTGCATTATAAAGATCTTGATTAAATTCCATGTATATTATCCGTGCTTTGTTCTTGTAAAAACGGCGGGACAATTTCCTCGTGCACGTCGGTCCACGGTCCGTCAAATGATAAAGACATACGTACTGTACAGAGCATTATTTTCGTACGTGACTGTTTTAACGATTAAAGGGTATACTTACGAAAGATGCTGTTAATAATAGTAAAACTTAAAACCTGAAAAAGATGTTAAGTTTTCGGCATAAGAAAACATGGCGCTTTGGACAGTCGTGATGATTATGGACCCGACTAAAACATCCCATTGAATTTCGATTCTTTATAAATACCGTTCAAAAATTTATGAGTTTTGTAAACGTTTTTTAGCAAAACACTATGGATAAAAAAGTTGACTTAACAATATAAAGTTATGAGCAAAGTAAACAGAAACAAGAAAACTGCGTGTGTGTTAACTTTCACGAGACAAAAGATATCCAAATTAATTAAACATTGATTTAAAATATCGTTATTAACGTTCGTTTGCATCCCTACAATAACCAGACATTGAATAGAGGCCGAGAGAGCAAATTCATATTGTTGGGCATGTCGCGGACCTACAAAGCTGCGTAACTTAGCAACAAACTGAGATGACAAGCACTTGCAAAAAAATAGTCTCTATTACCAATTATACGTACAGCAAAATATTCTGATAAGAAATTGCGCATTGGCGACTCCTATTTGATATAACACTGATGCAATAAAGAGAGAACTGTGGTATAATTAACGAAAAGAAGCCAATAAAATGATTTTTCTACAGCAAAGGACCGATTTCCGTAGGATTTTCAATATCAATCCGTAGTGCATAGTTTCTGGGGTAAAATCGAAGCAAATACGGACAATCCGTAGGAGTTAACAGGTCTGCACATGGTGTGTCACATGCAAGAAATTAGTGAATTACTTCCCTTTATTCATCAACAATAACTCATAATTGCCCAACAGTTTTGATTACAACCCTTTATAGATTTTCTGTCAGGACTTAAACTATTTTGTGATACCTCAGCTTACATCACAGAATCAGAGAATACATAAGCATAAAGTACAGTAAAAAAGTTCAATTCACCTTTTGCAAAATAAATTGTATGCATACAGACAAAGAGGCGCCATGTAGAAATGGCTGCATAGGTGGGGGCATCCGTGTCTGTGAACTCATTTCTAGTTTCAAACATCAGCAGTGTTTTTGCCCTTTTTATGCCCCCGGCCATGTAATCCCTGTCCGTGCGTGCGTCTGTATGAGTGTAGTTTTTTTGTCCACAACTTTCAAACCCCTTTTATAAGATATCAACTGCAAACTTCATACATAAATGGTTGGTTCTTAGGCAGAGTGCAGTGCACAAGAATTATAACTCTAGTTACATTATTGACGGAGTTATTTCCCTTTGTCAGTTTTCCTTCTTCGGCCATTTAGTCAAAAACTCGTGAAGGGATTGACCTCAAACTTCATACGTAGATAGATAGGTGCTAGGCAAAGTACAGTGCTAAAGAATTATAACTCTAGTTGCATTATTACCAACACCAATGAAATCAAAAATTCTCTGCACTTGCAGGATGTCGAACCCGGATCCTCTGCGTGAGAGGCGGATGCTCTAACCGTGCCTCTAAAGTCAATTGCGACACTAATAATTTCGGACTTGTGTTTTGAAAACAACAGGACTCATGAAGTGAAATTTATTTGCTGTTTGGTGCACATGGTTATTTCACACCAACAACCTAAGAGTTTTAAATACAGTCGAAACGCGATACTACAAATAGTCACAGGAGAAACTGATTTGTTCGTAGTATCGCGTTTTTCGTAGTATCGCATCTTTCGGAAATTACTGTCTTTACGTAACTTTTCTTACAATACCTGTTACACAGCCGTTTAGGAACATTAGCACACTTATTAATGTAATTGCATTTGAAACATTACAATTGTGTATTTGTTGCATTATAAATATAAAAAAAAGGAATAAAATCAATCCACGCACAGTAATCGAATTCGCAGTGACATATACGAAACTCATTTAGCCTAACCCAAACAAGAAATGTCTTTTAAAAAAGACAATCGGCGTAGAAATTAATATTGAGATGTCATTTTTTGCCCTAAATATAATACAAAAAGACCAAGCTGTGACTTCACGGACCCCATATTATTTGTTCCCTACTAAGGAGACGTCTCGGACACTATATTTCAGACACTATAAGAAAACGTATCGGCCGCCAAATTAATTTGAGATAAACTCAATAATTATGAATTTCTGTACCGTGAATAAACCGATCATATACCGCCCCATGTTTTCACCAGTGATACATTAATAAGCTAAATACTAGTAATTTATTTAAACATTATTGATACATGAATTTGTCAGGCAAATTTAACAAATTAACATTGTCAGAAAATAATAGCGGGAATGAATGAGCAGTAAGTTTATGAATTCCCCATTTATTGCAATTCTCGGATTTAGGATTCTCGAGACGCTAATTGATGCGTGTGTATTAACACAGCTTTACCGCGCGCTATTTTTATAATAATTTCCGCCTGGAGTGGTACTCACTAGAATTAATTCACGGGACGACAGTCGGTTACAGCGTACACTAATATTTCTACACAATGATAAAATAATAGGAAATATAAGCTCAATCAAATTTGCTAATATTTGTTTTGCTTATTTATCAGAAAATACCAGAAATTTACCACTTTATATTTTGTGCTTGCGAGCTCAACAGACAACATTGTACGTTGTGACCGACTGTCGTCCCCGTGAATTGTGCACATTGTAATCTTTATTTATAGAGCGCGTCGATAATGTAGGCTAAACAATATAGCTATTTCATTATGTGAATGAATATAATATTCTGATCATGACATACAATGAGTAAAATTGTTCATAATTATGTTCATTTCTACAGTGTATGTGGAAGATATGTTTATAACTTTAGTTTAACCGCTTATGTGAACAATGATGTAAATTTTTAATCCCACAAAGTACGCAACAGTTATTGGTATACGTTAAACCATTGTGTGAAGTTTGCATTCCCTAAAATTAAAAAATTTGCCCAATTCAATTGGCATTCAATTTTCCCGCTGCATAATTATCGCAAGAAATCTAGGTCAAAAGTGATTTTAGACAGCTACGCCGAAAAATCTCGCACTGTATCATTTAAAGTGGCTTAAAATGGTAAATAAATGTGTTAACAGCTATCATTGTCCACGTTACAAACAGACTGGCTAGGCGTCTGACTGGGCAGAGGTGTGAAATCTTCATTGAGAAGGTGTGAAATGTTTCCTTGACAATATGTTTGTAGTATCGCGTTAACATTTAAATACAAACATTATGATGAGATCGTCGTAACGCATCTTTCGTAGTATTGCGAATTCGTAGTACATGTATCACATCTTTTAGTAGTTAAAATTTAAGGAAAACGGATGGGACCGGCTGCCCTATTCGTAGTATCCCGTCATTTCTTGGTATCACGATTCGCAGTATCGCGTTTCAGCTGTAGTTTAAAAGCGTCTCGATACGTTTTTGAAATCTGGTTGAAAGAATGCATTGTATTGATTAAACCAGGGTGTTTGGAATATTTTTAATGTGTCAACAATGTCATTGCAGTTAGTTCTATATAATTATTATGCCCCCCATCAAAGACGGCGGGGTTTATTGGTTTGCTAATGTCATACATGGATGCCTAATAATCAAAACCTCGCTTGGGATTGCATATAGGGTGGGTGGGGTCAAGGTCACTGTTACTAAAAATAGAAAAACAGTTTCCGCTCAATAACTGGGAAACGAATTGAGCTATTGTAGGAAAACCTTATACATAGATACTTTATATCGAGACCTTGCATGGGATTGCATATAGGGTGGGTGGGGACACGGTCACCGCTACTAATGATAGAAAAAAGGTTGTCGCTCAATAACTCAATACAAAATTGAGATGTTGTAATGAAACTTCATATGAGGCGTGTCGTGGAAAACTTTCCGCCTCCCGTTGATTTATGTTTAGAAGAGACTTCTTTGAAACAGAAAATGCCATAAAAGCGTAAAGTGTTGTCCCGGATTAGCCTGTGCGGACCTTTTTATCGGTTTTTGCTCTATAAGTCCAACAGTTTTTATCCGATCTTCACCAAACTTCACCAAACTTCATAAAAATGTTTGCTATAATGATATCTCGGCCGTGTTTTATAACCAGTCAAATCAGCCAAGAAACTGGCTGATTTATTTGGGCATAATATCTTGGCCAGGTTTAATAATCAGCCAACTGGCCGCAGGAATTGTGGAGTTATGGCCCATGATTATCTAAAATTAGTCTTTTTGCTATTTTAACCCAGGGGGGGGCATAACTGTTTTACAAACAGCTCTTGTTTTTTATGTGTCCTCAGCTTTCCGTCCCCATCACTTAAAGGCACACACTGGGTGCTGCAAGTTGTGACAGCCATGAAGATTTGAATTAATATTTTACAAACATATAACATAATACATTATGACTGAAAAACTATTTCATATTTTCTTTAAATAAATGGTATTTGACCAAATTTATATCCACTGTATTGTTTACATTTTAAAGAAGACGAAACAAAACAAAGTTCCTCATGTTTTATAAATTTATCAGGCAGCTATTTATGAGTGTGCAAAGCATAATTAAAATATGATAAAAGGCATTTTGTTGATTCCCTTGAATAATACCCTTGGCTGAATTTTTTGTCATGACTAAAACTACTGATTGGAAATTTGTGATACCTCAATTAACTTCACAGAATAAGAAAATGACTAAAGCAAAAAAAAAAAAAAAAAGACTATGCTTCCTAACGGTCTTAATAACAAAAAGCTGTACGATATATAATACGTTCACATACTTGACATATATTCGATGTTTGCCTATTACTATGTTTTTTATTATATTATATTATTATATTATAATTAATAGGCTGATGAATCAACTGTTATTCATCATTTTATTCTATCATGATTATGTGTTGTATATATGTCAGCATAATGCTATTTTACATTTCTTACAGGTCATCATTTTTCTGCCAAACGACGTAACGTCACTGAATGACGTCGACGTCACTTCCTTTGTTTATGTTTATTATTTTTATTACTACTGATGAAGGCATCATGCCAAAACGTTTAGTGTATTAAAATTAAATAAACAAACGTGTTTGTGCGATATTATTATTAAAATACTTAAGCAGAATGTACAATATAACAAGAGTGCCATTGTCACAAAGATACGCCAGTCAGAAAAGCTTTTTGGGGGTTAAGATTCAACGACTAAAGAGAAACAATTCAAAAACTAATAAGGCCGAGTCATGGTATTTGTGCATCTATTTCATCTCCAATGCTTCTCTCTGTGTGGTGACTTTGAGGTATCAAAACTATTCCATTAATATTCTTAAATCTATAATCAAGATGCCAAAATAAACAAGAAATGTGGAAATTCCCCGAAAACCAAATTTTTTGAACGAAATGAATAAAGTCAGCACAAAAATAATTTTTTTAGAAATGGTGACCTTGACCTTGACCCCACACACCCCATATGCAATTCCAAGTGAGGTCTAGATATAAGGTATCTTCATATAAAGTTTCATTAAAATATCTCAATGTCTTCTCAAGCTATTCAGCGGAAACAGTGACCTTGACCCCACCCACCCTATATGCAATCTTAAGCGAGGTCTAGATATAAGATATCTATGTATGAAGTTTGCTTAAAATATCTCAATGTGTTCTCAAGCTATTGAGCGGAAACATTTTTTTTTAGTAACAGTGACCTTGACCCCACCCACCCCATATGCAATTCGAAGCGAGGTCTTGCAATAAGGTATCAATGTATGAAGTTTCATTACAATAGCTCAATTTGTTCTCGAGTTAGAGAGCGGAAACAATAAGTTGACGCTGCAACTACGCCTTTGACCTTGAATGGTGACCTTGACCTAGGACCTAGGGACCTGGTTCTTGCATGCCGCACTACATCTCACCACGCTTGCCACTTCTGCCAAATTATTTGAAAATCTATCCATGCTGGACGAAGATATGTTCTGGATTAAGTGTTAAGGATTGATTTCAATATTTGACCTTTGACCTTGAATTGTGACCTTGACCTTGGACACAGGGACTGGTTCTTGCGCACGACACTCCACCTCACCATGCGTGTCACTTCCATCAATGTATTTGAAAATCCATCCATGCTGGACATAGATATGCTCCGGACAAAGTGTTTAGGATTGATTTCTTGAATTTGACATTTAACCTTGAATTGTTACTCGACCTTGGACCTAGGGAATTGGTTCTTGCGCGCGAAACTCTGTCTCAGCATGTTTATCAAGTCTGCCAAGTTATTTGAAAATCCATTCACACTGGACATAACTATGCTCAGGACAAAGTGTTAAGGATTGATGTCTTAAATTTGACCTTTGAGCTTGAATTGTGACCTTGACCTTGTACCTAGGGACATTGTTCTTGCGTGCAACACTCCGACTCAACGTGCTTGTTACTTCTGTCAGGTTATTTGGAAATCAATCCATGCTGGACAAATATATGCTCCGGAAAAAAGTGTTTAATTGATTTCTTAAATTTGACCGTTGACCTTGGATTGTGACCTTGACCTTGGACCTAGGAACCTGCTTCTTGCGCGCGACACTCCGTCTCATCATGCTTATCACTTCTGCCAAGTTATTTGAAAATCCATCTATGCTGATCAAAGATATGTTCCGGACAAATATCTCCCGCCAGCCCGCCCGCTTGGGCGTTCCCATAATACGACCCGTTTCTCAGACAGGCGTATAAAAAGGCCAATTCTACTTTTTTTAATTTGTATGCGTGAAGACAAAGCAGCGCCATGTAGATCAGGCTGCATAGGTAGGGGCATCCGTATCTGTGGATACATTTCTAGTGTGTTCTCCTTTACCAAGTTTGTAGCAGTAAATTTCCTCAAAACCTAAGGCCTTGGCCCCATCCCCAGCGTCTGAAAAAAGCCCTGCATGCGGACATTGATAGACCGCTGTACTAGACAAATGTACTCTACCATTGAAGCGTCAATTTGTTTAATTGCAGCCCCGGAGGACAACGGCAACATGTTTATGAACCAGGGCCTATTCCTGGCAATCCTATCCGCTATTGATTTACCCTAAAAGTATCTTCATGTGCCTTTCATTGAAGCCCCATAGGACAACGGCAACATGTTTATGAACCGGGGCCTCTTCCTGGCAATCGACGCCATAATGGTGGCCTGAACTGTCGCCTCTGTCGTCGGCGCTGTCGTCCTGTACTGGAAGTTCCAGGAAAAGGCCAGCCTTACTATCATTACCAGATGAGTTAAATACAAGCGATGTTCAAATGTCGTTGTACATTTCACACATTTCCCGCAATAAAAATAGCTTATGATTTATTGTACCGGTAGTTTTCTTTTTAACCAAATTATTTCCGCTCTCTAGTTCGAGAACAAATTGAGCTTCATTGAAACTTCATACATAGATACCTTATATTGAGACCTCGCTTGGCATTGCATATGGGGTGGGTGGGGTCAAGGTCACTGTTACTTAAAATAGAAAAACCGTTTCTGCTAAATAACTTGAGAACGAATTGAGATTTTTTAATGAAACTTCGTACATAGATACCTTATACCAATACATTGCTTTGGATTGCATATAAGCTGGGTGGAGGTCAATGTCAAGGTCACAGTTACTAAAAAAGGAAAAACGGTTTCCACTTGATAACTTGAGAACAAATTTAGATATTGTGATGAAATATGAAACTTCATATTTAGATACATTATATTGAGACGTAGCTTGGGATTGCATATGGGGTGGGTTGTGTCATGGTCACTGTTACTAAAAATAGAAAAACGATGTCCACTAAATTAACTTGAGAAGGAATTTAGATATGTTTCAAACTCGCATTATTTTTAAGATATGTACATAAGTGAGTCTCGCATTATTTCTAAGATACGTACAGAAGTTAGTAAAATTGTATCTGGAAGAACAAGAGCTGTCAGAGGACAGCGCGCTCGACTATTCGAAGTATTTCAGTTAGTACATATTTTGGATAGTGAAAGGGGCATAAATTTGTTAAAATACAATATTTTTAAATGAAGCCATATAGTTTATAAATTTTTGGAACAAAATCTTTAACTACAAAGTCTATGTAAAAAGTGGGCTGTCAAATACAAAACAGAGTTATGGGTAATGTTGCCCCTTATACTACAGTTGATGACAAAGGTTAGTTCCAATTTTCAAGTGAATAACTTATGTAGTTTTGAAGTTACAAAACTTTTGAATATAAACTTTAACCAGAAAATCTATGTGAAAAAGGGGCATTACTCTGTCAAATTACAAAACAGTTCTGGGTAATGTTGCCCCTGATGCTAGAGTTGATGACAAAGGTTAGTTCCAAGTTTCAAGTTAATAACTTATGTAGTTTTGAAGTTACCAAACTTTTTAATATAAACTTTAAACAAAAAAATCTAAGTGAACAGGGGGCATAACCAAAATATAAAATAGAGTTATGGGTAATGTTTCCCCTGGTACTAAAATTGATGATAAAGGTTAGTTCCAAGTTTCAAGTGAATAACTTATGTAGTTTTGAACTTTCAAAACTTTTTAATATAAACTTTGAATAGACAATCTATGTGAAAAAGGGACATAACTCTATCAAAATACAAAACAGAGTTATGGGGAATATTCACCCTGATACTAGAGTTGATGACAAACGTTAGTTACACGTTTCAATTGAATAGCTTTTGAAGTATTGAAGTTACAAAACTTTTGAATATTAACTTTAACCAGAAAAGCTATGTGAAAAGAGGGCATAACTCTGTCAAATACAAAACAGAATTATGGGGAATGTTGCCCTTGATACTGGAGATGATGACAAAGGTTAGTTCCAAGTTTCAACTGAATAACTTATGTAGTTTTGAAGTTACAAAACTTTGGAATATAAACTTTAACCAGAAAATCCGAGTGAAAAAGGGGCATAAATCTGTCAAAATGCAAAACAGAGTTATGAGGAATGTAGCCCCTCACACTGGATTTGATGACAAAGGTTAGCTCCAAGTTCAAGTGAATAACTTATGTAGTTTTGAAGTTACAAAACTTTTGAATATAAACTTTAACCAGAAAATCTATGTGAAAAAGGGGCATAAATCTGTGAAAATACAAAACATAGTTATACAGAATGTTGCCCTTGATACTGGAGTTGATGACAAAGTTTAGTTACAAGTTTCGAGTGAATAACTTATGTACTTTTGAAGTTACAAAACTGTTGAATATAAACTTTAACCAGAAAATCTAAGTGAAAAAGGGGCATAACTCTGTCAAAACACAAAAGAGAGTTATGGGGAATATTGCCCCTGACACTGGAGTTGATGACAAAGGTATATTCCAATTTTCAAGTGAATAACTTATGTAGTTTTGAAGTTACAAGACCTTTGAATAAAAACTTCAACCAAATTCAGACGCGGATGCCGACGGTAGTAGGAAAGCTCACCTTTTCTTCGAATAGTCGAGCTAAAAAGGGATCAAAATGTGTTTTATAAACAAGCAAGTTTTAACAATGATAACGCAAAAGTCGCACGCTTAAAACCTTTTTTACTACAAGTAAAAATTACACATTGTGCTGACAAAAGTGCATTGTTTTATAAATATAAACATAAACAAACATTTCAGTACAATTAAGTTAAAATAACAACACTGATGTAAAGTTCACTAAACACGAAAGTCATCACAGTATTTGACATTATTTGAAATCATTATTCTACTGATCATAAAACAAATGACAGCTGTTATAACACATCATTTAAGTTACACCTTCTATTAAATTTGATATTTACAATATTCCTGAGAGAAACATCAGAAACAGACAAATCAAGGAGTTAATACTAAAAAGTATAAAGAAATATTTGCAAATAACGGTTAAACTATCAAAATGTCAAGCATGATATGTACGGTGCAGCATGTAGACATGATATTGAAACCCTTACAGTATAATCCAATAATGCAAAAGTTAAATATATTGATTGTCATGCCCATTATGAATATTAATATGCAAATACAGACATATACAAGACGATAATGATAAACCAGTCGCTCACCTGAGTACGGACAATGACTGTGACCCTAATGTCAAAACCTGTCTACTAATATGCCAGTAAGAACAAATGTAGTTAAACAAGCAAATACGATGAATTGATATCCCCCGCATAATAATAAAGCAAATCAAAACAAGAGCTGTCAGGAGGACAGCGCGGTTGATATCTTGAATGGTTTTAAAGAAACATCCATGTACCAAAAAAAACACATTTTCTGAGTTAATAAAGGGGTAATAATCCTGTAATAATGTTAGTTAGAGTAATGGGAATCGTCATACATCTGCACAGTTTAACCATAAAGAACTTAAGTTGAATACCTGTAACAGTATTAAGATATTTCATTAAAATTCAAAAAAAAATTCTAAACAAAAAACGCTCAGTTATGTCACTTGTCATATATCAGTACTGCGTCACCTTTAGCAAGTATTCCAAGTTTCATTTCAATATCTTTAACGATATAAAATATAGTGGACTTTCATACAAAGTTTCATTGAATTTTACCCGTCAGTTACTGAGAAATGGCAGCAGACAAAAAAGCTAGTCGGATGGACGGACAATGCTACGTTAATATTTCCCCTCCCGATTTCATCAGCCGGGAATAACCATACTGACCTTACATGTTGATTAAGTGTCTCATTATTCAACTTTTTTATATATTTATGACATCATTGCCATTAACAAATGCATTGTGTATCAGTGGTATCAAAGTATGATATGGCATCATATTCTATGTTTCTGTAATTAATATCAATCTCATTAAAATCATCTCCAGTCTGCCGCTACTGTTACTATCCGCTGACTGGATCTGATGCCTTCCCATTAGGGTCACATTCAGATGACCTTCTCAGGAGCCAATCTAATAATTGCCTTCAAAATGTTGGGGTATAACTTTATATATAAACCACAAAACTATGCACAAAATTAACGTGAACATTGGATGTTTAGTCACTTAAGTTACAACTATATCCATTGTTATGCCCGTGAAAATTAACTGAAAATGATTTATTCCCAAGGATCAGCTGGAAATATATCACTTTTCAAAAACCGTGGCCAAACTTCACTGTGAAACTAGCAATTTCATTGGGCGCAGCAGGGCTGATATTTTATTATTGGTAAGATCATTTGAACGTGACCTGTTGTACGATGTCTTTATATCCCAACAACGTTAGAATATGATTTTAATGAGATTGTACTTAATGTATACCTTGGAGCAATGAGAACATATCAAATATTTCAATGACCAGAACTACAAGTACTCGTACATACAAGACTAAAATACTAAACTACTAAAATCATAATGGAGCATACATTTTTAGCAATATCTAGTCTACAACTTTAATTGTTCAATCATCATTCAAGCCATTTGGAATGAAACTTTCATAGCCAACATTTAAACACAAACCTCTGAAGAAGATTGTTCCAACTTTACTTTCTTTGCTCCAGTAGCAAAATTCTCAGTTAGTTCTTTTTCAGAATCTCTGCTAATACTGTTAATTTTTTGTAAACAAGAAGTGTCGCTTTCACATTTAACTTGATCTTTAACTTGTTCTTGAACTGGTGTATATTTCATTATAGTCTCATCTTTCACTTCCTTCTTCAAGGATAAATATACATCTTTACTTTCACTTGAGTCATTCACTGATTTAGTTGGTCCATTCTCAGTTTTAATTTTAGAAACATCCGCTAAAAGAAGACTCTGGTCTTTGACCACAACACTGAGATTCTCTTCACCAGACAAAGTATGGATCGACTGTAAAACCACGCAAGGCCCTGCATATTCAGGCACAAAGACTCCAAGCTTTTCGCACACAGATTCCATGACATCATCAACATAAGTGCAAATCTTTAAATCAGCTTTTTTGTCATGTTTCGTCGGCTGAAGGTTGACTATGACTAAACGGCCTCCTGAGCGTTTTGTGATTAACGGAAGGTTTCCACTCGGAACAATCTGCAGAGAGGTGCCCAGGCATATACTGAGATCAGCTGCCCTGAAAGTAATTGCATAACTCTGTTAATGAATCATAATAAAGTATGTAATTTATCTATCAACAAATAAAACTCTAAGAAACCCCTTTAACCAAACAAAACTAAAGATATAACATAAAAACCAAAACTTTTAATATGAGAAATATCTAATGTAGTATAGAATCATTATATTGTTTTGGCAGACAATTTTGCTAGTAATTTGTGTTTTTCTTACAATTGTATTATTACTACATAAAGGCGTATATGTGACTTTATCAGTTCTTTATACTTATTTTAAGGCAATTTAATATTTAAGAAGGAAGTGTCTGAGTAGAAGTACCAATGGATTTCGAACTAAGTGGATGGGTAAGGAACTAAATGTTAAGCTTGGATTTTTCTGCGAAAAGGTTTTTCATGAACATAATAATGTGATACACGTTACAAAAGCGATGGTTCTTTAAATCAAGTGTGTAAATGCAAGTCAAAATATGTTTAATCTGAGATGATAATATGACATAATCTAGAAAATATGCTCGTACTTGGCCTGTTTCTCAGCCCAGTCTAGATCCTGATCAGGTAAGGCATGCTCCCAGTCTAAAATCATGTCCAGCAGTTTTCCTCTGCAAAGGAAATAATTTCTTTTTTCACAATTTATGCAAAACTCTGGGTCAATATTCACCAACTCATTCTTAAAGACGTTCGCAACGAAAAGAAAATAATTGGGTTATAATATCTCCTTTTGCTGCATTTTTTCTTGATTGTATATAGGTTACAATATACTAATTTCATCCCTAATGTCCATTAAAAATAAATATTTTAATAGTAAAGTTCATAAAGCATATATAATAATCAAAAACACACTTATGCAGTGTACTTCCAAACAAATTTAGTTCAGAACTGATCCATTAAATATCTCGATTCTATTGATACGTTGTTTATGTATGTTAAAACGAAACAGGAAAAAGGCTACACAGGTACCCAATATGAAATCCAATATTTCCCAAACAAATTCAGCGGGCCGTTCTTTTTATTAATGTTTTGGTGTAAGTACACATTGATGCATGTATGTGCAAATTTTACGAAAATCTGTCGTTTGGAACAAAATATGCATTTGATAAAAATGAAGTTTCAGAAAGCACTATTATTTCCCATTTTACACACTTAAACGTCCAGTCAAATTCATTATTTAAGCAGTAAATGTAGGTAAAGCATTTTTATAATCAACATGCACATGTACATTGCCAAACAAAGCATGTACAAACATATCATTTGAAAGAACCATAACCTTGTTAGCAAAAAAACTATCCTTTATACTTAAAACATTTATAAAAATCCAAACTGAAAAAGGGGCTTCGAAAGGTACCGTATTTAAAACACAATATTTCCGGAACAAGGGCGGTGACCCCTATTTTTTAAGACTGTTTTAGTTTCAGTATACAATGACGCATGTATGTGGGATCTTTTAACAAAATCTGTCGTTTGGAACAAAAAAAATTATTTTATATAATATATATTTGATAAATTATTGATGTTTTCACAGGCATATTTAATGCATAATTAACCTCGTTAAGTGTCCATTACAAGTCATTTGTTAAATAACTGTAGATAAAGCGCGTTTTATCATTAAACTGCACTTGTATATTACCAAACCAAACGTTTAAAAAAGATGCATTTTAAAATCTCAATCTTTGTTTGACTATAAACGCTTTATATTATTCAACATTCTAAGTAACACAAACTGAAAAAAGGCTTCGACGGGTACCGTATTCACAATTCAATATTTCCGGAAAAAGGCCGGTGACCCCTATTTTTTAAGACTGTTTAAGTTTTAGGATATATTGATGCATGTTTGTGCTAAGTTTTAAGAAAATCTGTCGTTTGAAAAAATTGAAGGAAATTGTTGCGAACGTCTTTTAGACATAAGAATAAAGAATATTCTTAAAACTGTTTTGTTCTAAAAAGGCTGCTTATATAAAGCTTACTTGATATTCACTTACTCTAATTCTAGCATTCTCTATTCAAACAATTTCTTTTTACCATAAGCAGAATTGGTATCAGCATACTTGTGAAAACACAAATATTTTTTCTCTAGTCTAAGTCTATTCTTTATTCTAAGTCTATTCTTTAAGTCTAAGTGTGAATAAAATCGAGATCTTTAGCAAATTTTGAAAATAGGATTATAAAAATGCTTTTGCCTATTGTTTATGTCCGAGTGAAGTAGGTATGAAGGCATGAACAATTTGTCAAAACTATAAGTCAGTGAGTAAAACCACCTTAAAGTTGTCTGGATGTCAAATGCACATTTTGTAACCAACTTCTCAATAAGAATGTAAACTATAACTAATGACTTTTGAAGGCATCCAAGAATACATTAAGTAGCCACATAATGCTGTTTTGAACTACAGTACATAGT
This sequence comes from Congeria kusceri, assembly GCA_027627225.1. Classification (NCBI taxonomy): domain Eukaryota; kingdom Metazoa; phylum Mollusca; class Bivalvia; order Myida; family Dreissenidae; genus Congeria; species Congeria kusceri. The sequence goes on from CM051025.1 coordinate 93,555,032, forward strand.
TTAAGGGCAAGGCAATTCAAAATGCATGAAGTTCAATTGGTACAAACAAATTTAATTTTATCACTCAATACATGTTTAATGTAAGTAATATACATGTGATATAAACTGCTTATATAGAAAAGCTTAAAGGAAATACAGTGATCAGGATAACATATCACAACTATGTACCACTAATTTCATATTTATCAAACTACTGACAAACTACTACCAATTATAAACCAACTGTTCGAAGGGAAGTTACTCTTACAACCAAAGGCTGTTACGCTTACCTGGTTGTATGCCTCAATAAAATTCGACTAACAATCATCAGCTTATCTTGCCTTACATAAACATACAATTATATAAGGAGTGTCGTGGGAAAACCGCGCTTAATGCACGTGTCGTCCCAGATAAGACTGTGCTGTCCGCATAGGCTGATCCAGGACGACACTTGCCGCTTTTATGGCATTTTCTGTTCCTAGAAAGTCTCTTCTAAACATAAATCCACTGTATGCGGAAAGTGTCGTTCCACACAGGCAGATCAATGTGCACTAAGCCTGGTTTTCCCACGTCATGCCTATATGCTTTAACTTATCAAGAACAATTATGGATGATGCTTCAATGGAGCTTTATGAAGCAAAATAAGCGCGCCTACAACTTCTGGAATTTGTTGTTATTGTGGCATGTATTCTTCCAAAATTGAATATATATCGGCTTCCATAAATAAATAAATAAACATACATGGTAATGCAATGTTATATAAATGTAGTGATAAGGCATTAAAAATGTTTGATTTATAATGAATCGTAACCTAACAAATTAGGGGCCCAATTGGTGTTGACAGGTAAGTCATATTTGACACGCATACCAATATACAACTGGGTTCCCTTTCACACCTCAAGTTTCCAGATAGACAACCCCACTATTGGACTCGTTCAGTAAAGTTACTGACGGGTTGTCAATCAATTAAGTACATTTGTTAATAAGTGTAAACACAACTGAATAAAAATAATATATTACCTGAATATATATACGATTATACACATACATACTATAGTCAATTTTTCAGGTGCCAATATTTGTAATTTTACATGTTCATTGTGTTAAAAGTATTTGCCAAGAGGAATAATTAATCATATTAATTACAGAAAAAAATCAAACGTAACCAGAGACCTATTAATGTTTATTTATCGGTCTTTGACGTAACGAACATGGACAGTGGGAGGGGCAATGTGACAGTTAATGTTATTACGTTAACCGTATATAGATAGCATTGTCATTTTAGTCGGTTTAAGAACCAACTTTCCCTAAAGCGGCTGACAATCAATAGTACAGTACTCGCTTAAATCTAATCGCAATAAATCGAGCACAGTAATCGATTAAATCTTATCGATTAGAAAACTAAGTACGCAATGAATCTAGCACAGTCAGAGTGACAATAACACAAAACAGCGGATGTCTTTTTCGCTAACAAAGGGCAAACAAAATTGGTCACAAGGCAATTAAGATCGTTATCAATAAGGGCGAGTGGCGGCTTTTGCCTTTGAAAAGGGCAACGTGGCGCTTCAAAAAAAGGGCCTGGATAAAACACTAACAATATGGGTTCTGTCACAACGTTTTGCCATGACAGCAGGGTTGGCATAAAACCCGGGTTTTATAGTATTGACCGGCCTGGGCAGGTAATACTGGGAAAAAACAGGTTTTACAGGGTTTTGCATACTAATAATGAATTTCTACATATAAACACATATCTATTAACAATTATTTACTGTAAGTTACATTGTTTATTTCTTGTTATATAATTTCATGTGGAAACATTTTGATAATTGCTTTTCTTTTTCACAAAATTTAAGTTGGATTTTTTGTCAGTCTGGACAATACTGAGTATTACTAGGCATCTGTAACATATTAACTCACTTTCATTGTATTTTTCTCAATATATAGTTGCATATGTAACAAAATTATTTTTATAAAAGAAAAAGAGGAAATGTATAATCTGACAACTCAAACATATTTTTATATTATATAATATTTTAGGTGATGTCGTGTTGCAAAAAGACCCTCTTGCAGCCCCATGCTGTACATTAATTAATGATACAATATTGTGATATCATTTATGACCCACCCACAATAATATGTACACCCTATTAAACAAACACAAACATTGATTGAATTGGAGGATGCAATTGCTCACAAAACAAATTGACCCCTTGAATAAACATAATAGACCAACAGGTGTAAAGTAGATCTCAACGAGGGGCCACTGGCAAAGGCCCATGTCAATTCTAAGGGGCCTTTTGCAAACCCTTTTCCAGAGAGGGTCTCCCTAAGTTGTATAGATAACAAAAAAGAACAGTTTAATGCAAGAAATAAAGAAGGATTAATAAATGTAGACATATTTCATTATCAAGCGGAATCATTTCACAAAAAACATAGAAAATATTTCATGATAAGTGACAAATGAACGAATGAACCAGTGGATAATGTGCTGGCACAAGACAATACTTTAAATATGCATATATTGGATCTGCAAAATCAAAAATAAGTCATTTTCTTTATAATATAATTGATTATAGTATTTAGATCTATAAAAACAATTAAAACTGCATATTGACTGAAGAAAAAATAGTATTTCCCTGTATTCCCCAGTATTGCCCACTTTCAGGGTATTGACCGGGGCGGGAAAAACCAGTAAAACCCACCGGGAAAACCCGGGGGCATGTGATTCATGCCAACCCTGCATGACAGCCATTGTATTGCAAAACAATATGGAAAGACCGATATTGCAATACAATACAATATATTGGTAAACTGTTGCAACCCAATCTACTAGATTTACCTGCATCGTCCTCTGGATTTCACCTGTGTACAATTATTGCCTGTCAACTTCACACCCATGGTTTTCACCACTTCCCGGTTTATATACTGCAACATATTTTAAACTAGAATTGTCACATGAGTGACGGATATACCCCTACAATATGGCCTTGTCACAAAACTATGGCATCCATTCGAAAGAAATGGACAGAGAGAGAATGCTTTAATTTGTGAATGGTCCACAGTGTATTTGGTCAAATTAAATTTAATAGGAGCCATAACTCTGTTAACATTAAGTGGTTTGTAACCAAAGTTGAACGTGATCTGTATTTTATGATGTTACACCTATGTACCAAAAATAATTTAAATATGTGAAGCCTTTCATGAGTTATTGTCCATGTTTTTCAGAATTTAAGGGGCCATAACTGTGTCAAAATTTAGTGGTTTGTAACCAAAGTCAAACTCGACCTGTATTTTATGATGTTACACATGTGCAGCAATTATCATTTAAATATGTCAAGCCATTGTTGAGTTATCGTCAGGAAACCATGTTTTACGGCATTTAAGTCAAATAAAGGGCCATAACTCTGTCAAAATTTACAACCAATTTTGAACTTGACCGGTATTTTATGATGCTACACATGTATACCATGAATTATTTGAATATGTCAAGCCATTCTTGAGTTGTCGTCCGGAAATCATCTTTTTAGGGAATTTTAAGTCAAAGACAGGCCATAACTCTGTCAAAATTTAGTGGTCTGTAACCAACATCAAACTTGACCTTTATTGTATGATGTTACACATGTGTACCAAACATTATTTGAATATGTCAAGCCTTTCTTGAATTATCATCCGGAAACCATGCTTTAGGGAATTTTCAGTTTAAAAGGGGCCATAACTCTGTCAAAATTACGTGATTTGTAACCAACATCGAACTTGACCTGTATTCTATGATGTTACACGTGTACCAAAAATTCTTTGAATATGTCAAGCCTTTCTTGAGTTATCATCCAGAAACCAAAAACCAACAGACCGACAAGCTCACTCCTATATACCCCCCCTAAACTTAGTTGGTGGGGGTATAAATATTAAACAATTCTTGTATCAAACACGTTTTCCTATCTCTAAGCATCATATATCACAAACAGTAACTACAGTGCTAAATTGCCCTTCGATGCGTATCAGTTTAGCAGACTGTAGCAATATAACTTACCAGGGTGACCATTCTTCGCAAATTTTTTCAGAATGTTTAAATAAATTGAATAAATGTGTTCATTTATCTAAAGACCTATAACTTATTTATTGCAACGTTAATAATTATTAATGAAGTAATGCTGAAAATAGTACTTCACTGTAGCATGAGTATAGGATAAAGCTTCATATATGGCGCTATCCAAAAGTTGGGGGACAAGAGCCAACATTTTTATTTTTAACTCTAACTTTTGTTGCATGTTTTGTCCTGAGATGAAATAAGTTTCCATGACAACGCCTGAATTCATTATATAGGCATGATGTTGGATGTTGAACGATGATGTAACCCATAAGATGATAACCGAAAGTAATATCAGTGGTGCATTAGAATCGTGTCAGCCTGGCACTGTCAGGTTTGATAATCCAGGATATTTCCTAATAAACTTTCACAAAGAAACGAGTAGTTACGCACCCTTGTGCCACATTTGTTGCATTCTTCAACAAACATATTTCCATGGAGTTCAGACAAATGGTTTCTTGGAAAACCTGACCGCACATGTAGCCCATCCACGTTCTGGCTAATCACATATTTCACTAGTCCTGGAACACAAAACACCAACTCAAGATAATAATAAAAATTTCAAACTGTTATAAACATACATGCAACAGAACAGAAATACTAAGATGGACAAGTATAGTCATAATTAACAAGAGGTGCCGGAGGACAGCTCGCTCAACTTTTCTTGTACTTTTCAGAGTTACTGGCATATTTTTCTAAAACAAACTGTTTGGATAGTAGGGGCCAATTAAAACAAAGTTAATTTCGTTCTTGAGATACTGAAAAGCAAGCATTTTTCTAGTTTTCTAAACATTTTTTCTAGTTTTCAAAACAGTGACCTTGACTTTGACCCCATACACCCTAATCTCATGCAATGTTTCACTAAATAGAATTTCATTAAAATATTTCCATCTGTTCTCGCGTTATTGAGCAGAAACTGTTTTTTAGCTCAAATTTTCGAAGAAAAAAAGTTCAGCTATTGTCGTCGCCCTTTCTTCTTCGTTTGTTCACTACCAAAAGCGGACGACGCTACAACAAAGCAGGTACCCGTGAATAGTATTTCCAGAGTTATCTGCCCTTGTTGGGACTTACAACTTTGCAAATTTTAACAATTTTTTGGTAAATACAACATTTTTCAATAACTATCAAAGACATTAAATTGAAACTCAAGGTACTTGTTTATAGTGCTGACCCCATTCTGCAGACAAGAGGAGGTAACTCTTTCAAGGAATTTGTTGGAGTTATTACCCTTTTTTCAAATGACAATTTTCCTTTTAGGTCAAATTCTCAATACCTATATGAGGTATTGACTTGAAACTCAAAAGTACTTCACAGTGATGAACTTATTCAGTAGACAAGAGAAGATAACTCTATTAAGGATTTTTGAGTTATTGTCCTCTTTTCAACTTAGAATTTTTGCTTTAGGTCAAATTTCACAATATCGATAACAGGTATTGACTTGAAACTCAAAATACTTGATCACAGTTATGAAACCAAGACAAGATGAGGTAAATATATCAAGGATTTTGGTGTAGTTATTGCCCTTTTTCAAGTTAGAATTTTTGCTTTAGGTCAAATTCCTCAATATCTATAAGAGGTATTGACTTGAAATTCAACATACTTCATGTCTAACTATAAACAAAATTACTATCAATACGAAAAAGTCAAGCATCTAGCACCTGTAGGCGGTTCTCTAGTTTGTTTTTTTAGTAACAGTGACCTTGACCCCATCTACTGTAAATGCAATCCCCAGTGAAGTATTGCTTTAGTGTATCTATGTATGAAGATTTATTCTCCAGTTACAGAGTGGAAATGAAAAGTTGAAGCTGCCACCCAACCCGCACTGAATGTAAGTATTAAAAGGCCCATAATTATGACAAAATTCAAACTTGTGTTACCAAACTTGGTTTATGGGTTGATTTTAACATGGGCAATAAACATCAGAAATTTAAATGAAATCATTCAATGGAAAATTTATATGTCTAAAAAGGCCTAAAATTTTGACAAATTTCAAACACGATTTACCAAACTTGGCATATGGCTTCATTTTAGTACGGTGAATAAATGTAAGTTTGAATGAAATCCCTCAAGCCATTCCTGAGATACTAGCTTACCAAAGAACTTTAACCTATCATTAATAGCTTATATGTAAAATTTCTTAGTGTAAAAAGGCCCATAAATTTGACAAATTTCAAACTAGACTTACCAAACTTGGCCTATAGGTTTAGTTTCATATGGGATATACCCGGTAAATGTTTTAAGTTTGAATTAAATCCCTCAAGCCATTCCTGAGAAACTAGCTAACTGAAAATCTTCAACTTAGCCTGGACACCGACACCGGGGTGAGTAGAATAACTTACCTTTTCCTTTGAAAAGTCGAGATAAAAAACTGCTGAAGGTGAGCAGGTCAAGGGCATGTTCAATGTCAATGCAAATTAAAACCGTGAAATTGAAACCTTCAGATAATCCTAATTACTGCTTTATTATTATAGTGTCACAATAATGCAAAATTTTACACAATAACATAGTTATACACTCAAAATAATTGAAAATTACCACAACCCAAACTCCATGTCAACATAGAACTACTTCATTTAATTTGGTGATGCTATGAAAAAACACCTACCTAATTTTTCCATGGCAACCAAAGCCCTATGGGTAAATGTTGGTACGGCACTTTCAAATGTCACATTGAAGGTTGGTTTTTCTCCCTTTTGCTCCAGGGTCCAAACACCTATCAAATGCATAAACCTTTCATTGAATTATTTGCCCAATATCTACACGCAGAAAAAAGGTCTGTACATAACTATAAATTATATTGATCCTTTTAAATAGACTGTTAGCATTCAGTCTGTTCTACTCTTTTTTAGAAATATCCACGGGCAAAAATCGAACAGTTAAATGAAGAATGATGAGTATAACAAATGTGCATTTCTAAGCATGACAATAAGCAACAGACCTGCCAACATAGTTCATACACATTTACCATTTCAAATTTTTACGTGTATGTAGACTGGACCAGTTGTTTTCATGGTTGTATGAGATTGTCGAACACATGACAGTAAAATAAACCATAATGAACACTGTGATAAAAAAAAATTTCGCTCTAATACTGTTGTCGTTGACATAACAGCAACAAATTCATATTGTTAATTTTTGCTATTATATAATAACAGTGCTCCAGATAATTTTTGCTATTATATAATAACAGTGCTCCAGATAAGTTTTGCTATTATATAATAACAGTGCTCCAGATAAGTTTTGCTATTATATAATAACAGTGCTCCAGATAATTTTTGCTATTATATAATAACAGTGCTCCAGAAAAGAGGGTAAATGTACATTCATTTCAAAATGTATTACAGTGAAAGTAATGCATTTTAATCAGAAATTCACTGGTCAGTGAAAAATAATGCCATGGAGTAATCAGTAAACTTAAATAATGTAGGAAATATTTCAATTGCACATCATCACCACATACACGCAATATCTGGTTAGGTGATATATGCCAGTGCTGAATTGTCAAACAAAAAACATAATATTATTGGTACTCTAAAAATGTTGTACAATTAATGTGAAATATATGATAATTTTCACACACCAACTATTTCATAAGTACATGATAACCGTAGTAATTTAAATGTCCACATATTTAGGTATTTATTTTTTAATTAATTCACACCGAATCTTATATGTTTACCCTTTGGACCCCTGAAATCTGGAATTCCTGCAGAAGTGCTGATGCCTGCTCCAGTGTGGAACACTACATGGCGGCTCTCCCTAATCCACTGGACAAGCTGGTCAACTTTCGCCGCCACAACATCTTTACTATCAAACTTCTCTGGTAAGCCACACTTTCCTTTGTGTTCATAGGGGGACAGGCCTTCCGCATAGTTCACCGACATTTTCCAGTGGATCTTAAACAAAATCAAACTAATTTAATACCTTGATAAATCTGTGACAATTGCACATTGACAAATATAACAACTGTAAGTGAAATGGTCATGGTTGCACATCAGTATATAATTTTAAATGTATCTTTTTACACGGGATATGTCAGGTCTATGAAACTAATGCCATTATGAGTGACTGACATTTTTTAATAATAATAATCTAATGCAGATAGCAAAATCAGTTGAAATGTGGATGTAAACTTATTTATTGAATCCTTTACGTGAGGATATAGTGTCTAATATTTTGTAAACAAGTATGTTGGGATTTACATTTTACACCTTTTTTCTATCTAAAGGTGGAGAGTTAAAGTAGCCATGTTCTATTAAAAGAAAAAATACAGAAAAAAAGTAATCACAAACTACAAAGTGTCTTTATTTTTATACTTTTGTGAATCATATCATGCGTATGTATAAAGGAAGAATTACATGTTGATGAATATTAAATGTATAAAGGAAGAATTACATGTTAATACATATGAATACATTAAATAAAGCATCACAACCGTCTCAAAATGTTTGTTGTTGTTGTATTTTGTTGGGTTTTTTGTTAAAAATTTTCACTGCGTCCGAAATAAAATCTGATCCGAAAGAAAGCACTCAGAAATAAATATCAAGGTAATTAGTTATTGTACTGTGGGTATATTCATATTTCTTTATGTTAAAAATAAACGTATTGTGTCATAAAATCACACTATTAGCCTAATTATCAAAGCATATGGGTAGTAGATCTATTATCTTACGTTAGTATACAAATAGGATGATCACGTGACCGGTGCGCTTCTATACGAAACGGTTATTTTCCACTCAGATTTTTTAGAGCTGGCAACACTGCAGTCTGGTTCCGTGCATACTATGACGGCAAATATGGGTGTTTTGAAGTATTTTACATTTTATGACTATATTTGTAAAGAATTTTGATTCATTTAGGACCGATTTGGGTAGATTGGGGTCGATTTGGGGGATTCGCGCCGCAGTGACATAGGCAACCAGGGGCGTAGCTTGGGTTCAAAAAATGTATAGGCATAATAGACCGTTTTCACGACGAGGTATAATTTTACCGTAACACCGGTTGGCGGCCATATTGGAGGTATTCCCCAGACTATCTAAATATAATTATATGACTCAACAAGAAAAATGCTCATGTTTTCTGAAGCGTAAAGTGACTAAAAATAACCGATAGATATCCTACAAGTGTGTCCATATTCTGACTGTGTATACACACATGATCAGAAAAACTATACAAGTTTTGATGCTGTGAATAACGTTGAATGTGGATGGACATCAGGCGTTTAGCTGTTTACTTGTTATTGACAAGAAACATGTGATTAGCCTCATTTAATAGGAAAACAGTAAGTGTGTGCCTATGAAATATCTGTTTTTGTAATTTATTGGTAGTTGGTACTTAAATTTCAAACCAGTGCTTTTGACAATTATATGTTACTTTATGTAGCATTTGTAAATTGTGAATTACATGCACCTGTTGGCAGTCAGTGAGTCACACCTTTCATGCTTGATTTAGTACAATAAGGGACATGGTCAATGAGGTCTATAAATTATAATACAAAATGCTAAAACTATATAATTTAAAATGTACATGTAATATTGTTATTTTATGTAAGGTGATGAACTCCAAGTCTGACAAAGCCATAAACCCCGGGATCATCGCAGAGAAGGTGGGCATATTCTAAGCCATCCGCTGCGACTGCAAGGTTGTGGCGAAACGTGTACACATGTAGCAGCTTTTATGTTTTCGGTGTTGGCCACCATTAAACTTTAATGATTACGTCTTGCTGTAATTAAATTTATTAATGCATTTTGGAATATTTTATTTTGTTTAACTTTCAGATCTCCAATGTTGTTATGTACAGTATCTATAAATTTAAGATTTCTCTAATTATTGGTATTCATTATTTTAATGTGTATTATATTATTAATATTGTATAAAAAATAATACCTTAAGTAAACAATGAAATATTGGTATTATTTATTTTAATGTGGCCGGGCCGGCTAGCTCAGTTGGTAGAGCGCTGGCCTACAAATCAGAGGATCGTGGGTTCGATTCCCAGCCCGGCCACATAACTTGTGTGGGGATTTGTCGTTAAATTATTTCTACGGCCATTCTTCCCCTACCTCTGATTCAAGTAGTACATAAGTATGTGCACTTAGTACTGGTAAAGTGTGAGTAGGTTAACTGACCGCCGTTATATGACTGAAATAGTGTTGAATTCGGCGAAAAATTCAAACAAACAAACATTTTAATGTGTATTATATTATTAACAAAATTTCAGATTCAGTATCCCACAAACCTCAAGAATGTAGAGTGCAAAGAAAGATGCCATGTTTTTGATGGATTAATATTTTTATTGTTATCAACCTGTATTTTTCTTTTAATATGTAGGGTTTCTTAATAAAATAGTTGATCACTTTAGATTGCATGTCATTGTGTTAATATTTTCTTTTCTTGAAAAGCAATAAAAAGTAGACACTTTTAATATGTGTAATTAATTTTATTTACCCTATTCCTCATTAAGCAGTGAGAAAATAGTTAATTTGTCTTTGTTTAGTAATAATATCATTACAATTACCAAATTATAAGATCATGCTCAAATCAATACCATATTTGTATACATCAAAAACATCATTTCAAACTATTTATTTATGATCACACAATCATTATCAATAACATCACACAAACACCTGAAATTTGTTATTCCATATTAAACAAAGTGGTGGCTAGAATCTCGGTTTGTCCATCCGTGGGTCTATTCTCCTATTTATCAAAAGCGAGCGTCTGGATAGTCCCTGGTGAGTAATTTCGACTTATTTTCTAAAAAATAAAATGACACAATAGATTAATAATTAAGCAAACTGCATAAATGAAAAGATTTATGATCACCATTTAAACTGCGATTTGTAATGCTATTGGAAAACATCCAAATATTCTGTGATTGGGAAGAATGTAGTTAAATATGTATTAAGGCTAATTGTTAAATAGGGACACATTGCCCTGAAATTATTACCCACATTCACAGATTGACAATGACACTTCGATTAATAACTACAAAATATTTATCATAACTGTCAACATACTTTAGCATATGTGGTCAGAACATATTCCAGTGTTCTTTAAACGTTTGCCACTCAGGAGATGGAGACTGACACTGACAGCCATGCAAGACTTTTTCTTCCAACAATTCACGATGATTTTTTTACACTTGTAGTTATTATATCTGTATTCTGTATGATTGACCCGTATTTCTCTCTGTTTGAACGATTGTGGCCGCCAATTATAGGACGATAATTAGCTATTTTGTTGAATTTATCTGAAATCGGTAACTGTTGTTATTGTACACAGAGGAAGGAATACCTCCAAGATGGCCGCCGCGCACGCTCGCGTGAAAACGGTCTATAGGCGGTATGTACAAAATGACGCTGTAAGCGATAATTTTGGCCATGAGTGTTTACACTCGTATGTGGCTACAAACAAATAACTTCAGCTAAACCCCGATTCTACAAAATAATTGTAAAATAAGCGCGTGTTTCGTGAAATTTATTTCATATTGACGTAATCGACTCGTTAAACAAAGTATCAACACAGCCAAGAAAGATCCCCTGACCACATCTTGTTTTTATTGCATTTTTTGCATATTTAAATTTTTCATCTCTGGAAAAAATGGATAGGCACGTGCCTAAAGAAAGCTACGCACCTGGCAACTTCCCGACTAGCAACATTGCAATGACGTGGTTAGATTCAGGTCAAAACGTACCTTAGCGAAAAACGTACCAGTACGTGTAGTTGGTCAAAACGTACTCAGATGAAAGTTTGACCTGTTCCCATGAGGTGATACGAGTGCATTGTTCAAGCTAAATAGAAAAGTCTGCTGATCTAAATTTCTTGCGCAATGCACCATCGAATTCGTTCAACACAATGTGCTAGCAAATGTATCGTTAGTTGATGTATGTCCTACATTGTCCCAGTGTCTGAGTCTAATAATAATTTGGCTGCAGCAATAACTGTACTTGGCTATTAAATTCTACATAACGTGTACGCTATGGGATTTATTACCACGACTGCATAGGATGAAGTCCGTCAAACACCGTTGAAAGTGAACAAATGTTTTACAAGCTATTATGACTGTCACACAATTACGTCCTAGCTTTCTGAATGGCTAAACAAATTGTCAATCAAATCTCGTTCTATAGTAATTTCCAGTCAAGTGGATCTTTTAACATGATGCTAGCCATTGTATATTAGACAAGTTTTGAACCGAATTCATGTTCTACATTAGAATAGCTGAAACCTTTACCTTCAAACGAGAATGTCATTATACATTAGGTCAGATTGTAACTTCTGTGGTATACAAAACTAGGCTATACATGTGTATATACATTAAATAAACACGTGTTCGTAGATGTATCAATGAGGCATGTCGTTAGAAAATCGGGCTTATTGCATTTGCATAAAGTGTCGTCCCGGATTATTCTGCGTAGTCCGCATAAGCTAATCCGGGAGGACACTTTCCGCCTACAAGGGATTTATGTTTAAAAAATACTTCATAGAAACAAAAAATACCATAAAAGCGGAAAGTGTCGTCTCGGATTAAACTGTGTGGGCTGCACAGGCTGATCAGGGACGACATTTTAAGCACATACATTCAGCCCGGCTTTTCCACGACACGCCTGATTTGTTCTTCAAGTAATGGCTTGATGGATGCAAACTTATAGTCTATCGCATGGCGCCTTTGTAAATTGAAGTTGGTTCTTAACACAATTAAATCGTATCAAAAATAATGATAGTTGACAGAACCCATCGAATGAATCATTTAAAATATGCTAATTGCGTGTTTCAACGGAAGTTATATTATATCTTAATATATCCAACAGGAACATCGTGTATATAGGTTAAAAGCACACACATACTTTGTGAAAGCATGTACATCTGTCAAAAAAAGTGATCAAATACCTATTAAACCTTTCACATAGCGACATCGTGACAATATATTTATTATGAACGTACACTGAACACAAGTTATAACGTACCAAATGGAAGTAAATAGAGAAATTTGATTTATAAGAAATTCAGTTTGAAATGTCAGCTATGATTATTTCAGTTATACGTTCATACCAACATATTGAAAAAAATACGAAAGGATTTCGTGTTTACCATTGCGCAGCTGAAATTCTAGTAAATAATGACAATACAACAATTTCCATTTGGTGCGTTATAACTTTTGTTGAGTGTGTACCTGTGACATTATTTAATTCGCCCTAATGCAATTTTTTGTTTTCACTTGGCAAAACTATTTTGTCATTAAATTATTTCATAACATTTTAGTCATTTAAGGACTGTCACGACGACATTACACGCAGTATTTGTGCACTCAACTGGTCATGTACAGCGCAATGCAGACGTAACGTGAGATAAGAATCCATATTCGGCTGACCTTCCGGTGATCTGTCAGATATATTGAACATTCCCAACTCGCATTTCTTTAAATTCACGCCATACGGCAGGACGTAATTTAAACTGAAACGGTAATTTTGTTGAATGTTTGTTCTTATGTTTTTTTGTATTTTACAATTTTTATTTCACTAAGCCAGGGGCGAAACTGGGCGTACTCCTATACGCACGTGCGTATAATTCGTTCCGCTCATGCGAAAAAAAAATAAAAATGCTAAAAACTTGAAAAATACATTTAAAACAGTGTCCACAGGGGGGTAAAGCAAGAAGACATGACTAGCCGACTGATAAAATGTAGAGAAAATAGTACATGTAATCCTTCGATTTGTTTTACGATTTTTTACACTCCTTCTTTATATATACAGATACATACGCATGTGCATGGATTATCTTCAATGAGCAATATATTAACGCGAAGATATACTAGGGAATCGTCCGAAACGGATTGTCATAGTCACCATTTGGTCAGATTATGTTATGCGCGATGTCATGTAGCTTCTTCGTTGATTGTTTCAATGGCAATTTAATTTCTCGGAAAATAATGGACATGGTTACTTGTTTCCTTCTATGTTGAGTCATAGGCGTCTTTAACTACGGCGGTAGTTTGGATGAAAAGTAGAACATTTAACTGCTACCTGCATTGCACGATGTTCACGATTGCACATGTTCATTAACTGATGGATGCGCAAAACGCAAGCAGCGTGGTTAACAGCTAATACATGGCTTCGATATTCTGTCAGTCAGGATGGGGTGTTTTCTTCCTGTTGTTGTTTTTTGTTTGGAGATCCTCGCAGTAAAGCTCTTCGCAAGGTAACAGTCTCCGACTTTATTTGCAACATGTCTGTTGAAGTTAGGCGATAATGGTACATTATTTGTTTTAATGTGAAGATGATGACTGGTTCCCATGAAGTCTCTGGCACGTTCTCTGGTGTTTGTGTAGACCACTCCTCCCGCGGAACATTCTGGCACACGCTGGGCAAGGGAACCCTCATGCCAGTATCGACAGTAACAACAGAACGATTGATCTCGACCATGCGAAGAGTGAAAACGTACCTAAGCAGTACAATGGGGACTTTGAATACAAAACAATACGTGAAATAATTCACGTCATGCCAATGTTAATATAAGAGACCAAAAACTGTGTAAACAATGGTTCAACGACGACGCATTTTCAGTTCGCTTTCCGACCTAGACAATGGCCGTTTCGGCACAGGTTAAGCGTATTCAAATTACCTCAACGATGTATCCAATCACTTCATAGTATGATGACATACTCTTTTGTGTAATATGTATAACATTCCTTGATGGGAGGAATCAAACAAAAGTTATATACATTTCAGAAAGGTTACAAAACAAGGCGGCACTGACGTTCATATTGACTGGAACAGTTAACGGCGGACGTCTGTTAAAGTGAAATAAAGAGAACTGTATACTCAATATAGTAATTAGAATAGCACGGTAGTTGTTTACATAATCGTTTCACTCTTCGCACACTTTTTCAGAACAACGATTGTTCCTGAGATAAGAGAAATGGTACATTTCATGAATGAATGTAAATAGTTTCCGAATGTTAAACGTGTCATGATCTGATTGCGTACCAAACTGCATACGTTGCTTCAACTAGTCCATGCACATGCATACACATTATATTTGTGCATGTAGGAATGCAAGTCTGTGTACTAAATGCATATTTATATGACCTAGCAATCTAATTAAAATCATAACCTAAATATGCTTCAGATTGTATGGGCTAGAATCCGGACTTCCTACGTACTTAAGTCAAGACTCGCATGTATGTCATGCAGATCCGGTTTTCAAGTAAAAGCTTCATCGCATACATGGGGCATTAGTTTTTAGACTGTTGGTGGAAGCCAACGATCTTTAGCGAGGGTAATTTCCAGAATCTATTACACGGAAACTACTTCTTTTCTTTGCAGGCAACGGGTCAGTAAAACAGCAAAAATTCCCGCCTGTTTTCTTACTTTTTAATTATTTAATGCATACCATGTGTATTATAATGTGTAAATTATGTTATCATGTGATATATTGCAATTATAATATATGAAAAGTCTTTCTTTTTTTAATTGTTACTTCGAACTTTAATTACACCTTTACTTACGCAATTAAATTGTATTTAACCGAACCCTTTCTTGTAACCGATTGTTATTCTGAATATTTTGACAACAAACTACTGCACTGTATACATTTTAAACAGTTTTATGGAAAATCGAGAGCTTAGATAGTTGGTTGATTTTCTTTTGTATAATAAAAGACACTACAGAATGAGAAATTGAAATTCATTCAAAATATATTTCCTTTTTAGCAAAATGCAGGCATAATTGTCTTGCTAAGCATGCATAACTCCATGGTGTTGTCCAGTCAATGTAATTTTTAGCAATATACAAGCAATTAGCAATACAAAATCGGTATGGAAATGAACATCAACAAGAGAGTGTTTTTACAGGGAGCACATACCACCATCAAGATGAACCCGTTTATTCTCGTGCTCGGACTCACGTGCATCCACGCTTCCATGGGTTACAGGGCACTGAAGCTCCTGTCCTATACCCAGCTCCCTACGGGTCTCAACAGCCTC
The DNA here is from genome assembly GCA_027627225.1 of Congeria kusceri. Taxonomy (NCBI): domain Eukaryota; kingdom Metazoa; phylum Mollusca; class Bivalvia; order Myida; family Dreissenidae; genus Congeria; species Congeria kusceri. Next base: position 93,571,087 of record CM051025.1, read on the forward strand.
GGAAACGAGCTTTTTGCGGGACTCGATCAAGGCGCGTCGGATGCGGCCGCCTACGACCATGTCAATGCCATTCTTTACGTTATTGGTATGTACGTGTCAACTGCCACCCTATTCTTTCGATAATTTGGTATGTACGTGTCTACGGCTACGCCATTCTTTATGTCATTGGTATGTTCATGCCTATGACCACGTCATTCTTTACGTTATTGGTATGTACCTGTCTACCACCATTCCACTCTCTACGTTATTGGCAAGTACGTGTCTACGACCACTCCATTCTTTACGTTATTTTTTTATGTACGTGCCTACGACCACGTCATTCTTTACGTTAATGGCATGTATGTGTCTACGACCACTCCATTATTTAGGTTATTGGCATGTACGTGTCTACGACCACTCCAGTCTTTATGTTATTGGTATTTACGTGTCTACGACCACTCCATTCTTTACGTTATTGGTATGTACGTGTCTACGACCACTATAATCTTTACGTTATTGGCATGTACGTGTCTACGACCACTTCATTATTTACGTTATTGGTATGTACGTGTCCACAACCACGTCAATCCAAGTATTTATGTTATTGGTAAGACGTTGTCTACGACAAAGTCAATACTGGGATCACGCTTTACGTTATTGGTACACGTATTTACGTTTATACAAGTATGTTAAGTCCAATCTTTACGTTTCTGCTATGCACGAAGTGCAGCGTGTGTACAGACAATTCGAACGTTTCTTCTTGATGATGATGATAATGATAATGATGATGATTACTATTATTAGTATTATTATTATTAGTAGTAGTAGTAGTAGTAGTAGCAGTAGTAGTAGTAGTATTAGTAGTAGTATCATCATCATCAGCATCATCATCATTATTATAATAATTATTATTATTATGATTATTATTATTATCATCATCATCATAGTTACTGCGCTATCTCATGATATCTTAGTGAATAACCTTTGGACTATTAAACAGGAGGAAAAAGTCATCTGATGCACGTGATCGACATAATAGACCCAGCCAACCCCGTGCGTCTGTTCAAACACAAGTTCATTATCGGGGAAGGCGTTCCCCAAGCCATCGACATCTGCGGGGGCGAGATCGCAGTGGCCCTCTCCGCACAGACGGACACCAACGAAGGTCACGTGAGGTTCTTCCACACTTACACGAGGACCTCGGGGGCAACCGACGTTGTGCTGGATGGATATGTGACAGGTGACAGAGCTGATGTCAGCATGCAGGCAACCATGAATAGCTTTTATTATGCAAGTTGAGCACTATTGCTCATTGTGTCCAACATCGTAGCTGAAAACAATTATGACTTCATAAATGCTAGTAAAGTCTCGGGGGCAACCAACGTTGTGTTAGACGGGTGTTGTCAGAAATAAAACGTGAGCGTTGAAATGTTAAGATTTTAATTATTACTAAAAATGGCTTTCTTTTTTTATACGCTATTCTGTAAATAAGCACAAGAACGCCACACCGATATTGTTCATCAGAATGTTCAATATGGTTGTGCCAATTTACAGTGGGTGCACACCCGAGGCATATAAGATACACACCCGACTGTTCTACGGTTGTGGTGACCAACGAGGGATCAGCTGGCAAAGACGAAGGCGGGGCTTTCGTCGATCCGGATGGGTCCGTTACCGTCATTGCGGGCGAGAAAACCGGCAACCCCAGCGTCAGACAAGTCGACTTCCAAGCCTTTAACGTTGGCCAGCCGAGTTTCAAGTAATTAGCTTAATTATAATGAGTGAAAGAGGCATAACGCCTATGCTTTCTAGTTACAATGGTATATCGGCACCTTCATAATATAGCGTAAAATTTGATTTTTTTTAATTAAATATATATAAATAGGTGTTTGCATATGTATGTTCATTGTGGACTATCGGCATTCTTTCACGTTTTCAAAGCCATTCGTAAGTTTATCAAAGCACTACCGCCTTAGGTTATGTAGCTGAACTCGCCAGTTTGTTACAAGTGTGCACTAATGATCTACCTTTCTCTACCAGCATGCAGATAAGGACACCGTCCCTGTATATTCCCAAGAGCGTGTACAGCGGCGACACGACTGTGGCCCAGGATCTCGAACCAGAACAGGTGGCAATCAGTAAGGACGGGCGCACAGCGTGGGTCACTCTCGGAGTAGGTAGCCGGTGTTGTTGATAATATATTGTACCGTATATTTTAATAGACCTTGTAAGGTTGTTTAATTCTTAACTTGCGCTCCTCCCAAGCTCTTGTTAGACGCTTCATTTGCATTCATTTCTTTGGCAAATGCATGACAAGCACTGTCATACGCTCATTGGTGTAACTAGGCCAGTAGTTAATATCCTGATAAAAATTATTAGATATGCCAGTAGTTAATATCCTGATAAAAATTATTAGATATGCCAGTAGTTAATATCCTGATAAAAATTATTAGATATGCCAGTAGTTAAATCCTGATAAAAAGTATTGGATACCGACACAGTCAGTTTGAATAGGACTGACATTTCTGGCAACATCCCATATGCCGCTTGTCCGCAATCATGAGAAATCCCATGGGTAATGTTATTGTAACTATTAGTTTATTACAGTCCATACGCGTCGTTTTCCAATCAACATCTTGCCTACATACTTTGATGACAATATAACACACTGACATATTGTAATATTTATATGTACATATTTTGCCGGATTTCCTTACATTTACCTAATATTTACTGAATGCAGTGTATATGTTTTAATTTAAGTTATTATGACGTTTAGTGTTCAAAACCCATAAGCATCCTGTACGATTCCTTCAATAATTACACTCTCACGAACAAAGTTTAGAGGGGGGGGGGTATATAGGAGTGAACTTGTCGGTCTGTCGGTCCTCGGTCTGTTGGTTTACATGGTTTCCGGATGATAACTCAAGAAAGGCTTGACATATTCAAATAATGTTTGGTACACATGTGTAACATCATAGAATACATATTTAGTTCGACTTTGGTTACAAACCACTCAATTTTGACAGATTAATGGCCCCTTTTCGACTTAAATTCCCTAAGAACATGGTTTCCGGACGATAGCTCAAGAATGGCTTGACATATTCAAATAAATATTGGTACACATGTGTAGCATCATTAAATGTGTGTCAAGTTTGACATTGGTAACAAAACACTAAATCTTGACAGAGTTATGGTCCTTTTTTTACTTAAATGCCCTAAAAACATGGTTTCTGGACGATAACTCAAGAATGGCTAGACATATTCAAATCATTTTTGGTACACATGTGACACTCTAGCATCATAAAATATAGGTCAAGTTCTACTTTGGTTACAAACCACTTAATTTTTACAGAGTTGGTCACTTTTTGACTTAAATTCCCTAAAAACACGGTTTCAGGACAATAACTCATGAAAGGCTCCACATATTTAAATTACATTTGGTACAAAGGTGTAACACCCACTGGTGTAACACCATAAAAAACAGGTCAGGTTCGACTTTGGTTACAAACCAATAAATGTTGACAGAGTTAGGGCTCCTGTTGAAATTAAACTTTCCCAAATACAGTGTTTAACATTCACAAATTAAAGCATCTGTGTCTATTTCTTTCGAATGGATGCCATAGTTTTGTGACAAGGCCAATTTGTTGTGGTATATCCGTCACTCATGTGACCATTCTAGTTACTTTATAGTTTATATCTATTACCGGTATACTTTTTCTTTTGCATATATAAGACAACGCCTAAAATTTGCATGAGCTGTCAGACAGAAGTGCGAGATAGTCATGCTGTGTTCATAAATTTTGTCAGACACCTACATATTTCCAGGCATATATGCTTGTTTACGAGGTTAGGCATTGTCTCATAATCCAATGCAACGATGATCTTTTAGGCAAACAATGCGATAGCTCGTGTAAACTTAATGACCGGCGTGATTACAACCGTAAGCCCTGTGCCGAGGAAGAACTGGCAATACAATGGCGTGGACGTCAGCGACAGGGACGGGGGTAAGCATAGATGACTTGCTGGGCGGATTTGCAAGATAAGGTACTGATTACAAAATATAGGCCGTTTGGGACCAACACAGTACCACGAAAAGAGACCCGTTTCTGAAGTTCTGATGCAGTAAACAAAAATTGTTGCTTTTGATTTTTAAACATTATTACATTTTTGCTTTAAAATTCTGTTTTTATGAGTCAATAAATGAAAGTAAGACGAATCAATTAGCTAACACGCTGTATATATTGTACCTGTTGGGACTCGCAGTCAAGTCCATTTTGGCAATGAAACCGTGGTGATAGTCACCAATGTATGAAAAGTCGGCGAGAGGCCTCATTACTAATTTGAGATATTTGGATACCCAGTGCAGTCAAATTAGTAGGAGTATTCTGTAGAACAGTTGTTTAACCGGATCAATTTAGTCAGTACGACTAAACAGGTAACTGCATAATACTGCGGTATGTGCTCGAAGTCGTGACGAATGTGAAAGAAGACACATGCGTTTTCTTGTTGATGGCAATGCGATATATAAGCAGTTGGTACCTAGAAGCCACGAAAACCTCTAGTCATAGAGGCCCTCAGGATTAGCTGAGGGCGGGTCAACAACGCGGCGGAGCCATGCATGATTTCCTTGTGCCTTTATTGTTAATAAAACACGCGGTTAAAATTAGTCTGTCTAGCTGTATCGTACTTTGCTAGGGGATCCCTTTACATTCATTGCTTTCGCATGCGCTTACTGTTAGATTTTCAGAAAACAATGACAAATAATATATAAATTGTATAGAAATTCAGCTTACGTTAGACGTTGCATAGTGTTTGTACCGAGATATATTTGACGTGCTTGTATGTCACGTTTCTACTCCAGGTGTCCACAGGCGGGTGTATCCGGGTCTTCAGTCACTCCGACAGCCTGGGGCCCTGGCCTTGTTTGAGATTGGTGCCAAGAGATTCCTCGTCACCGCCGACGCCGGTGGTATAAAGCAGTACACAACGGCCCTGCACGGCTTTACATGGACGGATAGCGCCATCGCAAAAACTATTGGTAACTTGCTATGCCTTTGAAACACACAACGAATACTGGAACCAGTTAACAGAATAACACTAATTAAGCAGTGGCGATACCAACGTTGTAGTAATAACTTTAAGATACGTTCATAGCACATCCATGTAGACCTGTAAGGACATAACGTTTATATGTGTGTTGCCTAACAAGTCTTACCGAGAACATAATAAATATTTCGCTTTCTTTACTTTTGTGATTTGTATTTCGATATGCAAACTGTTATATAATGCTAATCATTTACGCTCATAATTGACCATACGACGAGATTTGATTGAGAATGTGCTTAATTATTCAGCAGAAAGCTATGACTTAATTGTTTGACGGACATGTCTTGTGAAAACATTTATATACTACCAAAGGTGATTATCGGAGTTAGACCTACGTAGACGTGGTTTTAAATCCCATAGCGCATTGCCATCAATGATCTGAAACTTGTCAACTTGTTCAGAGCCCTTGTAAATCCGCACGATTTGGTTTATTATGTTAATCATTTGTGTTTGATTTCAGCTGCACAGATTGAGCAGGCGAACTTGAAAGTCAACGCTTCGAATGACGAATTCCTAGGTAGTAACATTGTTTATTTGTATCAATTAATGCTGCCCTCTGCCTAAGCTGGTAACTAAAAATACTGTGGTAGGTGCTTGTATCTCGTGTTAGAGGTAAAACAAGACACGCTCGTGCTCTTGTTGATGGCACTATTTCAAAACTGGATTATGATACTGACTCATCGTTCGTTACTGTTTTTATGTTTTGTGTGTTAATTTACTAATAATAAAAAAAATCTTTAAAAAAGATATTCGGCGTATGTTGAAAATGTTTGTAAAGAATGTAAATTGAATATCCAACATGAATATTTAAAACTGATGCATATGTTGATTTGGTTTATAAACGAACAGTCTCATTGTTTCATATATCGTTATTCTACACGCATTTAATATCATTTTGCGATATTATTCAAATAAATTAGTAAATTTTCATCATCAAATAGCCAACTGATTTTCATGTGGCTAGCTTCTAAAAAGTAGTATGAAATGTTTCTATTTTTGAATAAATAAAAAGAACATCATTATTTATGTCAAAGCAATGAACTGATGAACTGCCCCATGTTTTTAATCAGTTCTACTTGAATAATCCAAATAAGTCAGACTCATCTGCTCATCAGCGTCATACTGAGTATGTCTATCTACACAATGTAAAACTAAGCATTTTACAATTACAGCGAAATAAATATATTTGAAGCGTTTTTCATGATTACATTATTTTAGTATACAAATGCGTTTATTCATAGTCTATATTAAAACAATGACTATTTGTAGATTGAATAGCCTGTACACGAGAATGTGGTACAAACGCCAGTATTTCACAATAAAAAACCATAATGCAGAGCATCATAAGGCGCCGGGAAACTATTAAAAGTCCATTTGTTTAAGATATCTTAATTATGTAATGTCCGTACAATTAACTGATCTTACCGTCTCATATTTTTCATCCGTGATTTTTTTTTTAATCTAAATAATGTATACAGTATTTGTCAGGCAAATCCAAATTTAATATAAATAACATTGTTTCCAAGAAAATAATGACGAGAATGAATATGAGCGTTTATCATATTTTGGGGGGATTAAGCATTTATACTATGTGCGCGAAATGAAAACACACGGCAGGGAACATTCATCGCAATTAAATATGATGATTTGACTTCATTTTGTAATAACAAAAACCTACAGTTATATTTAATAGTGGCGAATTAGATTTATATTCCTTTGTGAAAATAAGTCTCGAGCGTTTATATTATAGTTTTAATGCATTCATAAAACGCACGTAAAGTAAAAATATCAAATTTAAATTAAATTAAATTACGTATGTCCGAAGCTTCCGCCAGCGTCAATTTGTAGAAAGATGCAAAATCTATTTATACATTGAATAGCCTCTACAGGAAAAGATATGAGAAAATGCAATTCTAAATAATTCTTAATAAATAGATCTACCAGCCGTTATTTAAATCAACATGCATGGTAAGTTTATAAATATAAGTAATTCTCCATATTATTATTTATTGTCTATCGTTCTCTGAATGCTTGTTAGAACGAATCAGTGTTGCTGACGTGTATACTATTAATAGAAGCAGGTTAGTCAGCGAGTGTATTCTATAGAATGTTGCCTATCGAATATGCGATATTAACGGGGGATTTTTCCAAGGTCATGTTACACGGCATGTAAATTGAAAATGAAAATTGAGCCAAATGCAACTTCTGAGTAGGGAGCTAAGAACTGGAAATAAGTCAAACGCGTAAACAAAGTGAAGTGTCTGGATTTTTCCACATTGGCTCTTTTTTTTTTCCAATTACCTCCGATTGCGTTAAACAGCTACGCCGAAAAATGTGATACTATAATTATGAAGTAGCAAAATCCAATGTGTAAGAAAAATCGTTACAGAAATCTAACTAAGTTAATAATTAGTATCGGAAATACGTAGTTTTCATGTGCATTCGTATTTCAGTCTAATTTAAATCATTTAAAAATTCCAATGCTACTTGAGAAACGGAGATTAATGTTTTATTAAACTGAGACTGTCGCCTTTGTTTTATTTAGGTCGGTTGTCAATCAGCACTATTGACGGCAAGAACGCCTTCACGGGCATGTACTCGCACCTGGAGATGTTCGGTGGGCGTGGTTTTTCCATCTGGGACACCTCCAATTTGGTGGCACCCGTGTTCGACACCGAAGGGACCCTCGAGGAATACCTGGAGAGCTTCTACAAGCCCGTCTTCAACACAGACTATGTTCGCGCTACGGCCACCTATACATCGCCGGAAATGAACCGAGACTTTGCCTCCGAATTCCAGGTACCCATGTTTGATAGAATATATTTCTTGAGCTACCTGTTCAGTCAGATCAGCGAAACACGACTGTCTGTAATGACAAACCCATGCTGGTTAAAACCTTTCTACACTAAAGAATATCTTTATTTACCAAGTGTATAAACAATGACTCGATCTATGACGGTACAGTTAATGAGTTCTTTTCTTACGTGTTTGAACACTTTCTTGTATCGATTAACAGAAAAGCTTAAATATCGTGCCTTGAAAGTCAGAATATGTGCAAGAAAGGCCGATAACACCTTCTGGCTTTCACGGGACGACATACATAATTATATTTTTAAAATATTAACCATGTTAACTTATGTGTTTGCACAGTATCATCGGAAACAGTCTTTTCTCTAGGGTGCGCACGTGTCAGCCATCGACGTGGCAACCGACAACAGCACCGTGTTCCTTGTAGCCGGCACGTGGTCCACGGGCACCTTGTTCCTGTACACGGTGGACACGAGCTCGGGGCAGCCTATCCCACAGTTCCAGGCAATACACCGCTCGGGAAACACGGACGAACCATGGAGTGATCTGTACACGCAGAAAACCGTCGGAGATCTCTACATCTCTTCGCTTGGGTAAAACTTCATTCTAATAATGTAGCTTAGTAGTTACATGGCCTATCCTGGTACTTTGTTTTACAATCATCTGAGTTAGTTGTAGTTTAATATTAGTTGTGTGGTGGCATAGAACTGTTTCAGGTTCGCGAAAACATTCGTGTTGACTACTTAGAGTTCGCGAACAGATTCGTGTCACCACTTATTTTTTATGATATTTATCTGGATATTAAAATAGCGTTTGCGAATATTTTTCTGCAAGATATTTAGTATTATTCTAAATGGTCTAAAAGTGCCCAGTACTGACACCAGATACTTTTTCTTGGGGTCTTCCAAATTATCTTACTGACACGAATATTATCATGATAATTAGCTGACAACGCAAATATTAACTAGATAATATTCGTGTTTCCACTTAATATGTGCGCGAAGTCTTCCGCATTATCTTACTAACACGAAAATAATCATGATACTTATCTGACAACGCGAATCTTAACTAGATAATATTCGTGTTACCACTTAATTTGTGCGCGAGGTTTTCCGCATAATCTTACTTACACGAATATTATCGTGGTAATTATCTTACAACGCAAATCTGATCTAGTTAACATTCGCGATACCAATTAATCTTCATGTTTCGCAAATGTATTCGTAAACCAATTCGTGTTGCTAGTTATCTAACACGAATATTATCATGATAATTATCTTACAACGCAAATTTTAACTAGTTAATATTTGTGATGCTACAGAAGTGTTATTAACTGAAATTCTGATGACAGCTCTTGGCAGTTTCAGGCCTGTTTTTCATTAAGCAAATAAATATCTTGCGTCGAAAAAAATCGCAAACGCTATTAAGATATAAGGTAAATAACACGAAACTTAAGTGATAACACGAAAATTTTCGCGAACCTTAAGTAGTTATCGTAAGGCAGTTCGATGCTTCCATACAGTTGCAAAAAATTATGTTGTAGGCAATGCAAAAGCTAAATGTCGTTAACAATTAAGATTGCGGGACCAATAAAACCATTCTTTATTTGTAGTTTTCATGTACATGAATGATTGACATAGTATGTTTTATATTTGACAGAATCATTACGAGTGACCAGAGCCCAGTGGACCGACCCCTCGTGTTCGTGACCAGCACGGGGGCTGGGGCTGTCTCCCTGTACGAGATTGTGGACGAGACCCCAATTGTGCCGTGATCTGCAGTTGTACTTGTTACTGTTAGTCTTTCCAATAAATGCATTTCCGGTTTGTTTGTTTTATGTATTTTGTTTATGACAACCCTCTGTGTCAGAAATGCAACATTATTCATATTAGGTGTGTTTTTTCTAGTTCTTATGCAGTACGATGAAAGCCAGCCTATAATATAGACAACAAGAACGACCAGCGAACAAATTACCTGCAATTGTATTGTAGGCCTATGGTATTCACATACGTAACATTTCACATACATTTGCATGTATATTACCTGTTATTTTAATACCAAATGGTTGGAGCCCTCTGTTATGCCATCATTTAAGAGCCTTTACTATGATAGCTTATAATGAGTCAATGTTAAGAAGATATCAGTGTCAACATACCTACATGGAGGAAGTTATAACAATGAACTTTACACAATAAGCAATGGATTTATTTGACGTTGTAACTGTAAACAGTTGATTACAACCTTAGAACAAAACAAATATAGGTACAGAACATAATTTTATCCCATCATCATGCCTGCATTGACGAAATAACACTCCGTGGGATAAACTTAGCTGTATTCCACCTTGTTGAATACAGCAAACATGCGCATTATAGTGACATCATTTTGTTTATTTTCGTGACGTCATTTGATGTTTTCGTGTTATTCAGTAATTTTCATTCGTTTATTTTCAAAATAAAGTCAGACAATGATGGGGTAAATAGAATACCAGGTAAGCTTTGAATACAGATACGTTTATTTTCTCGGAACGAAAACCTAAACCACTCGCCAAGGCTCGTGGTTTAGGTTTCCTAAGCCTCGCTTAATAAACATATATATGTATTCAACACTAACCTAGTATTCTCTATATTTGGTTTGGTTGGTTGTCGCTTGGCTTATTCTGTCGTACTCATTAATCCGCCATTAGGCACTGTAACAGTGTTTATTGACACCAGCTAGACTGTCTAGCTTGCATTTATAAGTTTAAATTTCTCTTCTACATGTACATACAATATGTAATTGAATTCCGATGGCCAGCGCGCGTTTCATCGTCATTTCTAAACTTATGTTCGCTTACAGTTGTCGGAACCAGTTCAGAAAGTAATTCATTGATGAAAGCATGGCATTCTTGCGTTCAAATATAGGCTGTAGAATATTTCGTCTTTGTTTAAGTGATTTCATACCCATTTCTTTTTCTGTTAATCCACTAACTCAGCTGCGTCATACATTTTTTTCTATGAGTTTGGAACTGTTACCACTGACTACTGAAGCATATTCTTGTTCTGAACGTAATGACAATGTTTTCATGTTAGCCGTTTTTATGCTCCCCAAAAAATTTCGAGGGAGCATTGTCAGTCCGTCCTTCGTTCTTCCGTCCGTCCTTCCGTCACACTTTCTTGTCCGGTGTATTTCTCAACAACTACTGGCCAGAATTCAACGAAACTTCATGGGAAGCTTCATTACCAAGAGGAGGTGTGCATATTACCAGGCCGTTTCGCTTCAGCGATTTTTCTCAGAGTTATGAGACTTTGAATATTTCTGAAATTAGTATATAGTAGTAGTAGTAGTCTTGAATTTCTTTTCCGGAGTATTTCTCAGCAACTTCTGGCCGGAATTCAACAAAACTTCATGGGAAGCTTCATTACTAAGAGGAGGTGTACATATTATCAGGACGTTTCGCTTCAGTGATTTTTCTTTGAGTTATGGGACTTAGAATATTTCTGAAATTAGTATGTAGTAGTAGTAGTCTTCAATGTCTTTTCCGGAGTTTTTCTCAGCAACTTCTGGCCGGAATTCAACGAAACTTCATGGGGAGCGTCATTACCAAGAGGAGGCGTGCATACTACCAGGACGTTCCGCTTCAATTATTTTTCTTAAAGTTATGGGACTTTGAAAATTTCTGATTCAGTATATAGAGCACAATTCTTCACTTTCTTGTCCGGGTTATTTCTCAACAATTATTTGCTGGAATTTAACAAAACTTTATGGGAAGCGTCATTACCAAATGGAGGTGTGCATACTACCAGGACGTTCCACTTAAATGATTTTTCTCAGAGTAATGGACTTTAAAATTACTGAAATTAGTATATACTGCATAAATTCTTTCAGGGCGAATTATCAGCAACTGCTGGCCTGATTTCAATAAACTTTTACGGGAAGCTTCATTGCCAAGAGGAGGTGTGCATATTAGCAGGTGTATGATTTTTCTTGGAGTTATGGGACTTTGAAAATTTCTGACATATAGAATATAGTGCACAATTCTTGTCCGGGCTATTTCTCATCAACTACTGGCTAGATTAAAATGAAATTTCAAGGGAAGCTTCATTGCCAAGAGGAGGTGTGCATATTAGCAGGATGTTCCACTTCAATGATTTTACTTAGAGTCATGGGAATTTCTGAAATATAGTATATAGTACGCATTTCTATTGATTTTTAGTCATTTTAATATATTTGCCCTTCTCATTGCATTTATATTGCTTGACAACGCGCATTGGGGAGCATCCATCAGTTTTACTGATATCCTTGTATCCTCAATTTATCATAATCGTTAATCACTCATTTTACGTCATCGTGATTATGCCGACGGTTGGGGTTGGAGCGGATCAACAGCACACAAATTACTGCCCATCGAAAGAAACATCAAGCATGATTTTGTTTGGCAAAGAAAAGAGGGCAATTCCAGTTGCTTAATGAGTTAAATAAAGGACAATTTGTTTGTCCATTTATGAGGACGCAGTTAATAGATGGTAAGAACGTTTAGAATTCACCTGATCGTTTTTATGTTCACGACTGCTAGTGAAATTTGCTGACACATACAAAACAGAAGAGGATACAATACCGATCCCTGGCATACGCTGGTATCAAAATAGCTGGTCATTTAATGTAGTATTTAGAAACACCGTTTTTCCTACGTTAAGATAAATGTGTTTGTTACCATTGAATGTAGTTCCTATTTGCGGAGTTTTAACGTTAAATCCAAATGTGATACTCAGTCAAATGCGTTAGAAATGTCACATTATGTGATTAGATTTTATATGGGGCTTTGAATACAAGTACATTTGTATTTTTATATGTCTCATCCTATGGTAGATACTTGTTGTTAAATGTCCTAGCTACAATTCTGACTGATATACAAATAAAACGAGACCTGTATATAAATTATTGGTGTTGTATTGAACAGAGGCATTAGGTGTGTGTTTTTCAAAAATCTAAGGAAGTATTTTCTGGTATAAATTTGTTCCATGATGCAAAACGATGTACTGATTACTGGTACACACTAGTTTAGATACATTTTAACATTCGATGACTGTGTAACTCACACATATTTTACATGACGTGTAAAGCGTTGTTCTGACCTGCTACAGATAAAACAAAAAATTATGATTCCTTTGTGTGTCATTATAATTGCTGGCACACTCCACGATTTGTAACGGTAACGTTTTTGCATCCTTTTTCATTTTGCCAACTCTGTGATACTTGTTCATGTCAGATTTACCGAGGATGTCATTGTTATTGGTACTTAGAACAATTTCTCTGCACCGGTCGGACTGCACACCAATACATTCGATCAGAGACGTTTGTTAAGTTGAGAAACATCTGCCTTCCGCAGTTTAAAAGTTCGTTTATCTTCAGATGACGGGTATTAATGTCTTGGAAAGTATTTGCTTGTTTTAAAACTGTAACGTTTTCTTTCTCATTTAGTTGTCCGGTCTGTGTCAATGAGCGACCTAGTTTTCACATATAGACCTATTTCATTAAGTCTCGTTTTATTTGTTGCACAATAGTATTGCTAAGACTATCGAATTGCTAGGCTTCAGTTAATGTAAAAAATGGTTCGCTATCATATACTCTCTCAAACTGGTTTATTACATGAGTTCTTATAGAAGAAAGAATATGTTCTGATTTCGTTTTGTTATGTGTTTTGTGTTTCAACTGTTCTCACTATTAATTGTCTATTTGGGTATCAAGTAGAGTAGTCGGAACTGTCATAAACGTAAACATTTTCGTATTTAGATGTAAATTTAAATGGCATAATGTAATTATACATAGTCATAATTCATAATTACGTTATTATATACATTGTACTTCTCATGTGTTCATGTATACTTTTTGTATTTTCAGTATCAACTAGATCTACATTAGGCCAGTTAGAACCGTTAACTATGCACATGCACTTTGGTACAAATAACGGCCATCTCGTAAGGCAAAACCGGAAATCGTTCAAATTTTTGTGTGTGTTTTTTATTTTTTAAGTGCTGTTTATTAATGTGTATGTAGTGAGCAGATGCTTGTGAGTCCGAGTGCGATTGTTACCAGAACAATGTTGTTGTATGTTACCTACTGTGTGTAGTTCTTAAAAGGACTTATTCAGATAGTGGCAGAAAATTCCAAAAATAATTATGTGAATAAGTCCCTTTAAATATGAAATTTTGCAAAAATCAATTAAATCAACATTTATAAAAAAAATTGTTAATTTTTGCACATTAGAATCGGTGATCATAAAATAAACGTAACAGGTATAAAGACTTTAACTAAATATAATACACAGAAAAAAAAACAAATGTACACAACATCTAGGTTCCGGTGTTATCAAGGGGTGACGTCATCTGCAATTTCGTACAGCGAGAGAGACCCTGAACCGGCACTGGTGACGTACAGCAGCGTTTTATTCACAGGACTCTCGGTACTTGGGATGATCCTGCAATTAAATTGACACCCTTATGAATAGGTATTTCTATGCATGTTTACACACGACTGTATTTATCCGTACATTGGACTACTTCAATACCAAGTAATAATTCGGGACGAACCGACTTAGGAATTGGGTTGTTGTATTTTATAAGCTGTATCCTGCTTGTTCGTTTAAAGGACTAGAAATGTTGAACGTTTTTTGGCAATGTTGCTCTTTATCGAATGCATATGAGCTCTCTGACAATATATGTTGCTCTTGTGTGTAATCACTAGGGGATCGAGTTGGTGATTTAGTATCGTTAACCGCGAAATATGATTTAGACATTTCTTACCCAACTGCAGAGATGTGCAAGTCACCCAAAGTGTCCTGGGCGTACAGGTCATCCCAGGGCTGGTCCGTCTTGCCAGCCCGGTGTATAGCCTGGAACTGTGGGATAGGCTGCCCCGAGCTCGTGTCCACCGTGTACAGGAACAAGGTGCCCGTGGACCACGTGCCGGCCACCAGCAACACTGTGCCATTGTCATCAAGAACATCGATGCTGGAGACGTAGGCACCCTGTAAAGCATTCATTCACAAAATAAATAATGTCAATTTCTGTCATTTTGGATGCAAATATTAGAAAAACGACACATAATAAGTAACTGACGCGTATGAACCAATCAAGCAAGTAAATTCTCTAAAGCAATTAACGTTTGCAAGATGTTTACCAATGCCATTTGCTCACACAAATGAGAACGGTTACCAATCAGCTAACAAATAAAGTAAAACATATGATGATATTTCTGTATATTAACATAAAACAAGAAAGTACAATATTAACGTATTCTATACGAAAAACGGTTAGATTGTTTATAAAGTGAAGCCCCAGTGCCACGTTCAATTGATATTTCTATCTGAGAGCCGTTATCAATACTCGATTGACACCTAAAACTGGCTCTCCTCATGAATTTGAATGGATAGTGTCTCGAGAATTCGACAAAAATTGTGCTTGCAACAACATCGAGATAAAATAATATGCTTCAACAAAACTGACCTGAAGCCTGGAAGATGCGTCCCTGTTTATTTCCGGAGACGTGAAAGCGGACGTGGTCGCGACATACTCAGTGTTAAAGACGGGTTTGTAGAAGCTCTCCATGTACTCCTCGAGAGTTCCCTCGGTGTCGAACACGGGCGCCACCATGTTGGAGGTGTCCCAGATGGAGAAGCCACGCCCACCGAACATCTCCAGGTGTGTATACATGCCTGTGAAGGGGCTCTTGCCGTCCACGCTGCTGACACTGATACGCCCTAGATAATAATTCGATTCGGCTCATCACATTTTACCATAGAACTTCCTGTATACGGATTAAGACTGATATGAAGCTGCATGATAAACTTTTATATATTGAGTACATTACTATTAGCATTATCAAACTTTATATTGGATTGAAATATAAACTTGGGCCAAATTAAAATTCAGAAGCGACAAGATTTTACACAAGTCCATTTGTTTTAGTTTAGACATAATGTTGAGATCTGTCATAGACATGGGTCCAATTGTCTGCGTAGTAACTTAAACAAACAAACGTTAATACACAGGAGCAATACTTATATTTAATAAATCTAACAAATTTTCTAAAAATCATTAAAAACAACAACAACAGTTTTTTGCAGTGTAATGTGTGATGCAAAACGGATTCATGCAATTTCAAATGACTGTTCAAAGGATACATTTGCCTCCTTCAGAAAGAATTAGTGACAGTGACGCAACACTGGGATTAAACAAGGTATTCAATATATGAAAGCATGAAACGGCTGCTTCAGAATAATTAAAAATTCAGTGATATAGCTAAGGGTATTATGGAATCATTAGTGAATGTGAGAATACCTAAAAATTCGTCGTTTGACGCATTCGCCTTTAAAGCATCGTCCTCAATGCTGTTAGCTGAAAGCAAAGATAAATGCCATTGACAATATACGAGAACATTTGAGGCGTGTCGTGGGAAAACCGGGCTTAATGCATGTGCCTAAATTGTCGTCCCGGATCAGCCTGTGCAGTCCGCACAGGCTAATCCAGGACGGCACTTTCCGCTTTTATGGTATTTTCTGTTTCAAGAAAGTCTCTTCTAAAGATAAATTCTCTGTAGGCGGAAAGTGCCGTTCAGGATTAGCCTGTGCGGACGACACTTAACGCACATGCATTTAGGCCGGTTTTTCCACGACACGCCTCATTTCTATCTACAAAATGTCAACAAAATCTGCAACTACATGTCTATGATCCCGGGTGTTAAAAAGTAATGACCCATTCGGTTTAGAGAACGTACTTTTCTTATTTTAATCCTCTTTTAACAGAATGATATGGACATGCAAATATAAATCATGAACATATATTTAGTACAAATTAACGACATTTCGTTAAGTTCATAATAATGATAAACTTTGGTCCAAATTTTAGTTTTCCAATATGTTATATGTTATGTTAACAATAGCCTATATACGATGCACAACACGTACTGAGAAAGATTATAACGCATAAATACATATAAATAGCCGTCTCTCCATCACGTACCAATGCTCTTGCCGTGCACGCTGTCAGTCCACTCGAACCCGTGTCTGGTGTTGGTGTAGTGCTTCGCGCCGCCGGCGTCGGCGGTGACTAGGAACTCCTTGTTGCCGATGGTCAGGCGGGCTATGGCACCAGGCTGTCGGAGGGACTGCAGACCCGGGAAAGTTTTTCTGTGAACGCCTGGGCAAATAATAATATTGCCACCTGCTTATTGTCTAGTTCGATGATATTTAAAGGTCTTGCAATATGCCACCTGCTTATTGTATATTTCGATGATGTTTAAGGTCTTGCAATATTACAACTTGTTTAATTTGTATTTCGATATCATGGAAATAAACACTTTATTGTTTTATACTTGCATATGTGAAAAAAATTAAATAGTTGATTTTGACAGTACATTTAGAGAGTTGACTATTGTATACATGTAGTGACTTTTAATCAAAGATATCTTGCTGATATCATAAAATATGGCGATTTTGTATTTATTTATTGCCACGTTTTACAACAAACCCTAGATAATCATAAGATAAAAATTAAGTGTCGAACAAACTTCTTTCAGAACAATGATGGCTCACACGATTTGCGATGCGATTTTAAACATATATATGAATTGTGATATTATGCCAATTGTGCTGAAGGTGATGACGTGAAACACAAAGCAAGCGGCGTATGACATGCATGCAGAATGTAGCAAAATGGTGCAACTCATGCGTTTAGTTCTTAACATAAACGGGGTGGACAGATGCATGACACCCTCTTGGAAGTAATTGATAAAATATCTAGTTGGCAAAATGGCACGTCAAAGTCGGCTCTATACGGAACGTATCTCCGTCACGATCGCTGACGTCGACGGGAGCGTTCCACGCCTTCTTTGGCATCGGCGTTATCCTGGTAATCGACGACGATGAAATTGACATCTGTACGATGGCATTATTTTCCTAGAATTTGACCAGAACAAGGCGTTGTAATTATTTGAATTATCTTTGATCCACTATCTTATAAAATAAGGCCATAACAAAAGTTTTCCATGTTTCTGCTTCAATGCGTTTGCAATTGAGTGCATACGGCTTGCCTTGTGTATGACGTCATCACCTAAACATACATCTATAGGATATCAAGAGTACCAGAAGTTCCGTTTTCACCGTCCCTGTCGCTTACGTCCACTGCGATAGCGTCCCAGTATTTGTTGGGAAGAGGCCACACATCGGCTACAAGGCCTGTTCTTAAATTGATATGAGCAACCGCGTTGTTCTCCTACAAAAGTTGTCTGAGTACATACATCAAGCATATAGCATCAATGAACGCGCAAACAATTTTACTTAAGCCACATACTTTGATACAACAATAGTAGGTATATACATTAAAAGACACTGACTTCTGTTGGGATGCCGTTATATAAATGCTTAAAATGTATTTTCCATGGTAAAACCCATCATCCTCGTCCCCACCGACCGTACGTACGCCATTGTGCGTTACTTTTACATCATCAAACAGTGATAATACTTTCCAGAATACCTTCAGTGTTACCCAGGCTTTGTTGCCATTCTGACTAATGGTCACGTGTTCTGGTTCTATATCTTGAGCCACCGTGGTGTCACCGCTGTAGACGCTCTTCGGCATGTACAGGGAGGGCGCCCGGATCTGCATGCTGTCCACAACAACAGCCGGATCAATACATGTTCAGAATAGACCAACACACATTCGTATATGAAACTGCCAAGTGTGAGGTTTGAGACGCCATCAAACATATCTATTAGTGACATAATAAATATTTGTACCCGGAATATTTGCGAAATCACAAGTATTTTTTGCTTTAGCCAAAGTCTATCATATATGTTTTTTAAGTATAAGAATAGGTTGGTGCAAACGGGCCTATTTCTTACCTTTCATGTTTTGCTATGATAGTTCTAAGGCTATGGTATTAGTTTCAATCACGCGCGAATGTTATGCTTGTTTGCGCTCTTCGAATTGTGCCCGGTATTTCTAGTATATGGAAAATTGTTCAGTTGCCTTATTATAATAGATGTTTATCTGATGCTGATGCAGGTAGAGTTTCATATATTTTATAGTTAATTAAAACTTTAAACGAATGTATTGATCTGACATATTATTAACCGGTATCGACCTACGTGCTAATACTTTTTTTTGTTGCGACAGTGATGGTTTGTCCCTAGCTAACTGAATATTTATGAACTTCAGCCTTTCAAATGAAGTCAATAACCAGTGTTTAGACCTGAATGGATTGCTGAATTTAATTACAGTTTCAAAAAGTTTCAATTTTCTACATATAAAGAAACGATTTATCATTCAGAGTTATGTGCATTAGATTCGCTGGTAAATGCATATTCGTAGTTTGTGTGGTTTTATGACATGTGCAGGGCGGCTGGAAATCGCAATAGAGAACAGAAGTTTCTTTATTATTATATTAAATATATAGCAGGATCCAGTTGCAAAAAAGAGTTATGATTATTAAAATTGATGCTAACGGCCCTTTTATAAAAAAAAATAATAATAAATGAGTGGTTTATAGGCGTAATTGTCCGTTGAAACATTTGAGCAACTGATGTCTGGTGGTTTGTACGTTTGTTGTTTATATAAAGAGCTTTACTCAGAGTGATTACTTGAAGTTCGGTTGCCCGATGTTGTACGGATGGAAGTCCACCATTCTGACACTGGGGTTGCCGGTCTTCTCCCCGTGTATGATGGTAATTGAGCCCTCAGGATCGATGTATGTGCCCGACTTATCCTTGCCCGCCACCCCCTCATTAGACACGACCACGTTGCCACAGTCGTCCGTATAACGCAGATGCCTGGGGTGGGGACCCACTGTAAGGAACAAGACGGACTTTGCTATATGCTAGTGTGCGTTTTTGCCACTTATAATTTACGTTCATCCACAGTTTTGTTTTGTTTTTGTGTGATTTCCGAAGACAACATATATACCAATTAATCATTTTTACACCTCATTGTCGAAGAGGCTAATCTATAAGAAATGAGAAACTGTGGCCGAACTTGAACAGATGAACGCATCGCTGTTATTTTATTATTGCGTGCCAAACATTTTATTTAATTTAACATTGACATCACTCAATCATAATGTTTTGTATTATGTGTTACATATACTGAAATTTGCAACCTGTCACATATCCATCCAGCACAACGTCGGTTGCCCCCGAGTTCCTCGTATAAGTGCGGTAAAACCTCACGTGGCCTTCGTTGGTGTCGTAATGTGCGGAGAGGACCACTGCGATCTCGCCCCCGCATATGTCGATGGCTTGGGGAACGCCTTCCCCGATAGTGAACTTGTGTTTGAACAGACGCACGGGGTTAGCCGGGTCCTGGATGTCAATCACGTGCATGAAGTGACTCCTGCCGCCTTAACAAATACATAAGTATTTTAAAACATTAAAGTGTATAAAATCTCATTAAATTAATAAAGTTTGTTGGATTTTAACCACAAATTGCAATTATGCAATTGCACAAAACCATCAGTGCATAAATGTTGACATGTACTCTGAACATCACTGCATGTCCGTATTTAACAAAGATTTTTTTAAACGTTTGGTTACCTGAATGTTAGTACCTTATGTTAGTCAACACATACGAATTAAAAAATCCTCACCGATAACATAGACGATGCTGTTGACATGGTCATAGGCTGCCGAATCCGCCACTCCTTGGTTGATGCCTCTGAATAGTTCTTCCCCTTTGTTACTGAGGCCGGTGGGCAGCTTGGTGTAGGAGAGGGGTCTCAGGGTCTTTAAGCCCCCTGTCACGTGGAGACACGTGAACACGAGGAAGACGTGAAGATTCATAGGCTGTAAAGAGTAGCTAATGATTATAGTTGGAATGTGATGAGTCATTGGCTGTAGTAACAAATGATTATAGTTGGAATGTGATGATTCGTTGGCTGTAAAGAGTAACAAATAATTATAGTTGGAATGTGATGATTCACTGGCTGTAAAGAGTAGCTAATGATTATAGTTGGAATGTGATGATTCAATGGCTGTAAATAGTGACTGATGATTATAGTTGGAATGTAATGATTCATTACCTGTAAATAGTGACTAATGATTATATATATTAATGTGAAGATTCATTGGCTGTAAAGAGTAACTCATTATTATAGTTTGTGTTCATTTTTACTAACCGACATTCTGCCTCAAAATACAATAAAATTTATAATGTCGTTGTTATAATAAAAATATAATAATATTGTAACTTATATCAGTATTTTTTTATTAATACTAACTAAATTAATAAAAAAAAAAAAATCTCTAAAATCAGTACATACTAAATACTATGTATTAAGTTTCAGAAAGTATCACTTCATAAAGCATGATCGACCTATGTAGTTGAAAAACTATAAATTAAAATACAATGTGTTGTCATCACATTAGTTATTTAAATGCAATTACAATGGATATACATACGAAGCCAAATGCTAACATATATATAGGAGCTGTTAGTCTATATTCAAAAATACTTTCCTTCAAAATATATGTGTGTTGGTTTCAAAAAAAGAAACAATTCTTATTATATTACAAATAAAACGTATATCAAAGGTATCATAAAAAGTTAAAGTTTGTTTCACTACTAGAGAATGAGGTAAGCATTTTGCCATTTGAAACATCACATACTCACATAATAATGTATGTATTTAACTGTATTTATACTCTAAAGTGTTTTTCGTTTTTGAAAATTATGGTTTCAAATTTATTAAAATAAAATATAAAACTGCCGATATATTATTTTATAATGTACGAATTTACTCTAGATAGACAAGATAGACGAAAGTCTCGCTAGAAAAATACCGTTACAAACATAATCCAAAATGTGATAGAATATATATATACATACTAATGACTGATTTCCGAAAAACGTTGACACTGCTGTGGTGTTATTATATCAGCTGCCAAGGTTTGACCTAAAGATTACATCCACAGGGCAGTTTCGAAACAGGCGAGATCAAATGTCAGTTTATGTGAGATAGAGTGTGTCACCTTGTCATCAAGTTGTTTCTACGTGATGATACAAATTTACTTGTAGAATATTTAAAGTGTTATTATTAAACAAAGCCATTTCGCTAGCTAGTAATATGTACATGTTATGGTATTTTAGGTAAACATTATTTTTCTTAGAAGGATAATTCTACAAAAAATGATCAAAGGCGTGTCACTCATTATATGATGCTTCATTTTTTATCATATTTTTGACAAGTTAAACGTTGCATGCTGACATTTTTTGGTTTGGCACCAGTTATTTTGTCATTACCACAACAACCCATAATGACATTGAACATTCTAGAAATGATGACGTATACAGACACAAACATACTGCGTCATCATCAGGAATTTAAGCGGGAATATTTTAAACCGGATAATAGCTGAGCAGATACTTTAGCTATCATCCCAAGTCGATGGAAAGTTGTCATTTGTACTGCGTATACTTTCTAATTGTCATTACCGTATGTGCTGTGAAATAAAACTGTGGCTATAGTTATTGCTCATTGAAGCCATTCACCTTCATTCATGGTTCTATCTCATGTGAAAGGGGTTTAATGCATGTAAAACAATATTTCTTGCATGTTCAAGTAAATTTTTTGCTAAAGTGTCATTACCGAAACGGTCATCGCAACGCTGTCAAAATTTGGATAAATAAAACATGCTTGATTTAAGGCTCAATTCATTAAATGGATGTTTTCTTTCAACAAAATGAGTTAAACATTAATAAAATAGAGAATATTAGGTTAGTGTCTGTGTGTACTTGAATTTATCCGACGAGTTAAAGAAAGGTTTACACGGCGAGGCTTGCCGAGCCGTGTAAGCCTTTTGGAGACGAGTCGGATAAATTCAAGTACACAAAGACACTAATCTAGTATTCTATTTATCCTACCATATTTTTATTTATTTATTTTATGTTTAACAAACACACTATTAACGTTTAATTATTTGAAACAATACTCAAAAACGCATTAAATTTACTGATTCTAACCTTGCGTAGTAAAAATATTCACGATGTTTCCGCCACTCGAAATAGTCCGAAACAATTCAATGCAAAACGCAGTGTAACAAGATAAAATATCGCCATATGCTTCGTTTCAAATATGTTCACCATGCCAAATGCTACACACTACAGTAGATAAAAGAAGGTTTTATTCAAATGCAAGTCCGTGCTTCGACCAACCGTTCAACAACAAAAGACCAAAATGGCTGGCAATTTTAACTTTCCAAAAGTGTATGTGCAGGATTTATCTTCGTCGAGATGTTTATTATACCATTTCTATTATCTTTCAAAATATACACACAACTCGTGTGACTCAATTATTCCAGAATGACACAGCATAAAATTAAAAATTAAATACACCCTACTCACCCGATTTTTTCATTGATAAAAACGTCGTGTAGTCCAGTTTTACAGAGGTTCTAGCTTCCATAGTGAGTTGTTAATCCGCATATGGCATGATCGATAAAGGTGCAAACATAATCCTTCTATTCCTTTTAAAACAGTTAGTGTAAGCGGATAATTCTTTGTGGATAGACTTTCTTTGATCAACCAACAAAGAAACGGTTTATTCATCAAAGAAATAACCCTTTATGTAAATTTCCTTTCAAAAGTAAACTAATCGAAGACTGCGTCCAAATTACTAGATCTAACACCGTATGATGGCAACTCTGTTCTCCACCCACAACAATCCAGCTCGGAATACACTCGACTTATAGAAAATTGAACTGGAATTAATCTCACCGGTTCCATTCGAGCCATATATTCCATGGGTACACTTTTTGATATAAATCTTATTATCATAATCCATCCAAAAAACACAGAAACACTAAAGATTGTAATCTGATTGCTCTTTTTAAATTCCAACACTGTGTAAACTTAAAACTCAACTGAATGACGTAAAACATTTGATTTCGTCATTACGCGCGCACGCGAATTTTGGCGAGTTATTTTAAACCGAAACTACCTGTATTGTGTCGATAGCTAACTGTTATTGATTCTTTTTCCTCTACAAATTTGTTACTATTTAATTTATTGTAATGTAGTATTTATTGTAAGGTATATAATAACATGTAATTATTGAATGTTTAGTGTCTTATTTCCACCAATAGATGAACTGTTTAATGTCGCCCCATTTCGTAACCTTTAAAATTACTTGTTTATGACGTCACTCACATTCCTGGAAAAAGTAGTCCGTCAAAAGTATATACATGAGGGTGTCAGATAAACCTTGCCTGTCGGATAAAGCAAAAGTTTATCTGACAGGTAGAGTTTCCTTCTATAACATCATTTAGTGGTAGGATAAAAGTAAATATATACGTTATATTTGATTGTATTTCATAGCCGATGTCATTTCCGCAACGGTATGTCATTACCGAAACGAGTTGTCATTACCGCAACGACATAATTTACCTACAATATTTGTAAGATATATAGAGTAAACACAATACATTCTTGAAATAATGATAATCAACATCAACTACTTTAAAAATGCAAAAGTATTTCAAAAGCAGTAAGAAATTATAATAGCTCTTTTTAGCATTTATTCATAAAATATGTCGAATATTTTTAAACAAAATATTTAAAAAAAACACGAACTAACAAATTATTTTTGTTTTAATATTGCATATTTTTATATGCGATAGAACATTACTATGTGTTAACATGATGCACAATTAAAAATGACACTTTCGTGCAAATATAGCTAATATCTGTAAGTTTTCCACCGTTGCGGTAATGACAATTTGGGCAGATATAGGTGTCAAGGTCACATCTTTTTGGTCGTATTGATCGCCTATTGACTGCTGACAATTGTTCTGTTACCTATATAGGCTAAATTTGTTGTTTAAAACAAATTTTGTTCACAATAAACACTTCGGTTTTCTTCTGAAATTTCAAATAAAATGGCCATAATTTGTGGAATTACCCAGAAGCGACCACAGAAAATCTCCATGACGTATAATCGGTTCAGGAACGTAGCTTTAAAATGGATATGATTTCACATTGATATGTCTATTTGCTAGATGCATTTAGATCGTCTAATTTATTGTGCATTTATATCACAATGAATAATGATGAATTGTTTAACATGTACCATAATTTTAAAAAAATGCATTTTGAGATTTATATTAAAATGTTATCCTTTCTAATACAAGTTATGACCAGGCAAAGACAAAAGCTTAGATACGCCCGTGTGGATGTTATTGATCGATGACCTAGCTTAGTGAGGTCATTTGTGGATTGTTTTGCATATTCTTGCCGAGTGAAAATTTGGATATATGGTGTGGATTTAAAGCATTTAAAAGCATGTAAGTCTCCATCTGTTGTGTGTTAATAATCAAACAGGATTATCCAGTATCTGTTTAAATCTTACCCTAGGAATTGTGTGATTTTAAAGTGTCAGAACTCAACTGTGGTATAGAAGTATTCATGATGTGGATTTACTGTCTTGCTAACAAAGCACCTCTTATTTTATATTAATCTTTCTAAAGCACTAATAATGTTTGGTGCTTGTTGGCTATACCAGCCGAAATAGCAGTTCTTCTTGATGTCACAGGTATTTTTGCATTTGTTAAGGTTACTTTTTTAGTTTTGTAGAGATATGAGTTATGCAGGAAACTAAAAATGTTATGACTCATAATGTTCACATTAAATTTTATTTGTCGCAGAAAATTGAATGTAAAATAAGGAGAAAATGACATTCTTGTAGAGTACTATTTTATTTATCGTAGTTTGCATTCTATTTTGTGTAGTTCGGTTAAAAGGGGCGGTACTTCGCTGTTCGAAAAGAAAACTGCTGTGCGTAATATTTCTCTTAGAATAGTAATAACATGCATGTTAAACAAAAAGAATATAAAGGAATGCTATGAAATCATCCCAAATATAAGGATTGACATTAATTTTGGTTGCGTTTCATGCGATTATTAGATTTGGTTGCGTTCATGCTAGCGCGCATCATGGATTTGCCAGTTTGACCATTGCGTTCATAATCGCATGAACGCAACCAAAAATAAATTCAGTCCTTAAGCTTTCTCCTGATGTGTTTATGTGTCATGAACATGAGTTAATAAAACGTTTACTTAACGATGACTTGACTTTTAAATAAAAGCATCATTCCAACTTCTTGTGCGATTGAGAGTTACGAAAAATCTATAATTCTATTAATTCTCAATAATTGCCATCAAGGTTGTATCTTTAAAGCGATTTTAAGGGCAAATTAAAGAACTTTTGATTAAACATTGTTAGAACTTTGCTTTGATTTCACCTTAAAGAAGCTTATGTAGTATAGACAACATCGTGTATTTAGTCTCGATGTCATATTCCCGCCAAAACAGTACTACCCCACTAAAAACATCTACGAGTACCTGCTAAATTATTATATAGTATATTATATAATTTATATTATTATTATTATTATCATCATCATCATCATCATCATCATCATTATCATCATCATCATCATCATCATCATCATCGTCATCATCATCATTATCATTATTAGTATTATTATTATTATAGTTTTTGTTGATTTTGTTGTTGCTATCTTATTTTAATTTTTATTTCTATCATTATAATTATTATTATAAAATATTACAGACATTATCAAAAGGCATTGTAAGATTCATTGTGTACATGTGAATGACTGTCGAAATCTACAGCATATAGATTGTATGTAGAATGTTTCAGTTAGTCTGACAGTGAAAAGTGCACTTTCACATTGCAAAGCATTCCATGGTCTGCCCACATGCATGCTAAGCAACATATCTGTGATCGCTTACAGAGAATGTCTTTTACTATCCATTCAATGCATCACGTAAACGTTTTGTGCAGCATAACTGCATTTATAGCTTTTCTAGGTTCTATCCTGGCAATCTTCATTGTGTTAAACGATGCCTCGAATGTAGTTTGTTCATTAATGAAGTAAGAGTTGCAAAAAGAAGCCCGCGATAGTTTTACGAGTATTTACAATTATTGCAAGACAACCCTCTCCGTTTCATAATTATCGGGCGAGATAAGTGCAAATGGAGACAGAAATGGGAACCATCATTGTTTTAAGTTCGTCTTATCTCATATCACCACGAATGTGAAGATTTCCAATTCCAAACTTGTCCAGATCGTGGCATCTGTAATTGTAACGCAATCTCGGTCGAACCTCTTTCAGGCTGTTTTCCCTACTAGATGACCCTGGTCACATGTTGTTGCACTTAGTAGAACAGCTGGGGCAAATTTTGGGTACAAGTTTAAACATGCTTAGATATATTTGTACGCTGTTATATGACTACATATAAGCTGTTTATCGAGCATACGACTAAAGCATATCCAATAAAGTTGAAACATTAACAGTCTGAAGAAAACTAATAGATTGAAGCCCTGTAGGGCCATATTTTTCACAAATCGTATTTTTCACACGTGTGCAAAATATGATCTCATTTTTCACATGTGTGAAAAATAGGATCTCATTCTTCACACATCGCAGTCTCATTCTTCACGTTTTCTGTGAAATTTGTGATCGAGTCCAGTTTTTGATTTGCTCTCAAATCATATTCTTCACGCATGAAAAAAAGGTGTTCACGTTTTCCAAAAAAGCGAATTTGTTACAAAATAATCCTATTTTTCACACGGTATGTGCCCGAAAAATCGGAGTGATTTACGGTACGGTATGCATGGTATGGTGTGATATGGTACGGCACGGTATCGGCGGTTAAGTACGAAACGGTTAAGTACGGTACGGTTTGGTATAGTCATGGCATGGCATTTTTGGTATGGTTTGTTATGCCATGGTATGGAAAGGTACGGTACGGTGAGGTAGGGTTATGTACGGTGCGGTTATGTACAGTACGATACGGTAGGGTACGATACGGTAGGGTACGATACGGGAGGTACGATACGATACGATACGGTACGGTACGGTATGGAACGCTACTGTACTGTCCAAACGTACGTACCATTATGTGCTAAGGGTTCTAATAAGATCATTATATTACCGTCCGTGTATACGTATATTCTAGTTCGGGCGGACATATGCATGGTTATTTTGGTTTTAATAATCCAAAAATAGGACGTTCGTTTGTACGTACGTTCGTATGCGTGCATTGGTTAATATCCCAATAAAAAGGTGTACGTTACTATGGACGTATTTCTATCTCTTTATTAGACCGCACAAACGTAAAGACTAACGGTTAAGCGCATGCATACATTAGTAGCACCTAAATAGGGCTTAATTTCTCATAGTGATGATAATATTGATGATGACGTTAACTATAATGAGATTAATTATGATTACGATGGCGATGATAATGATGATGATGATTACTGTATAATTATTCCCCGAAATAATGATTTCATCGATTGTCGCGATATAATTTCACCATAAAAATATGTGAAAATTTTGATCCGTACGCATACCCCCTTTTTGGCCAATCACATTCTTCACACTTATAAATGTAACAAATGAGATCCTACTCTTCACAGGCGTGTGAACAAATATTATTTGTGAAAAATATGATCCTACAAAGCCCTTTGGTGTAAATGTATTATATGCTATGACTATACGGTGATATAGCGCCATATCTATATTCATCACGGTGTGTCCAAGTAAATTTTTTTTTTATATTCGCCAGTGCACGAAATGTTGCTTTGAGAGTCCATGTCCTTAAAAATGGTTTGACTTAATGAAAGATATATATATATATATATTCATCTTCTTCTTCATCATCATTATCATCGTCATAATCATCATTATAATCATCATTATCATCGTCATTATCATCATCATCATTTTCATCGTCATCATCATCATTATCATCGTCATCACCATCATTATCATCATCATCATTTTCATCGTCATCATCATCATCATCATCACCATCGTTATCAAAATCATCATCTCCGATTCCACAATCATAACAAGCATATCGTTAACATCATGTTAACCCTGCATTAACCTCTAAATAAGTTTCAGTTAAAATGCATGTGGGGTTGCAGCGAAGAGAAAGTACGGTTCATTTTATATGTTGTTTTTATTTGTTGTTTCTATAGTTGAAATAATAAATCGTTATAGTAGTGCAAGGTCCGCACTATCATTTACTATGGTTATATTTAAGATGTTATGCGAGGTTCGTGCGTTTACATTATCACGGAGAACTATATCGAGATGCGTACTTCAGTGACATCTATATATGGATCTATATTTGTTATGAAAACTGAAACGGACGCAATAAACGACTGGACGCGCTAACTCGCACGTGTTTTATATTATGATGTTTTCTGGCAGAGTTTACAAGTACTCACCTGAACAGAACTTAAACTTGTAGCTGTACGATGTACTTGTCGTTTTCTGTAACCACATGTTGTTAGAATCTTTAGGTTGAAAATCAGTCGATCCAATTCCCATAGGATCCCATTGTAAAATATCAAACTATCCTGATGTTTTACGCCACTTTCCTTTGTTTCAATTATCAATGACTGGATGTAGCATTTGACAGTATTCTACAAAACAGGTAATACGTGTCTGTCGGGCATATGTCTCAATGTACAACATCCCGTTGTGATTTCTTAATACATATACATAGTTTCTTGACCTTTTAGTGCATAAATTATCGAACTAAAACATCATCATCTGCATCATATATTCCCAATTAGTCACAAAAGTGTCTTCGTTTGTGTGATCATATGGTGTCATAACTTCAGGTTAACTTTATGTCAACCGACTAGAATTTTCTGAACAATCATTTTATTAATGACATCCAAATCATTTGAATACAACTTAAGTCAAACAATAGACTATATTAAATGCTTATCAACTAGAAATCGAACACAAAATCTGAACCAATATAAAAGTTCAGTGACTTTGAAATATTAACAAGAAGAAAATAATTAATCATAACAAACATATATAGACTGATCATCATGGGTGGTATTCACAAAGCATCATAAGTTAAATGTTATCCTTATCCTTAAATTTGGAAATTTCCTCATCTGTATAATTCCATCAAGAAGCAGTTTTGCACAAACTATCACTTTAAAAAGGCATCATCATTTAAAGTGTTATTTGAGGAATATCAACAACATATGCATCTGTATTAGTTAAGAAATATAATACATTCAAATTTTGCACTTAAGTGAAAATATTTTAGTTAAGAAATATAATACATTCAAATTTTGCACTTAAGTGAACATATTTATGAAAGTACTTAAGATACTTTGTGAATACCAGCTCATGTGGTACTACACAACGGTTCATAATTTAGTTAAACGTGGTCTGTACACTAAAATCACTATGTTCTGAAAAGTCTTGGTCCACGCACATTTCATAGTTTGCTACGTCATATCCGGTCTCGTTCCAAACTAGATCTTCCAGTTGCCGTTCCATGATGTGTTCATACACCCCGCAGTAACTGGTATAACTGGTGAATTCCAACGTTTCTTCATTCAAAACGCAACAGTTGCTTATTTGATTAATATTCTTTTTCTCCGCAGTGGTTGGGTAGAACGCTTCTTCCCCAGTGTGTCTATTTTTACGCATATTAGACGATAGTGTGCCCTTGTTACGCGAGCTGTTGGATCGAGTGGAACTGCCCGGTGATACCTCGGACATTTCGGACACGGATAAGTCACTTGCTTTCCACGTGTCATTCTGTATCCAGAGTGGGTATTTCCCGTTGTAATGGTGCATATTGCCAACACACACATTGCAATCGTTGGACAACTCCAAGAAGGTGAAGTCTAAATACGGGGAATATGGCGAGAAATTTGATTGTCTAGAGACAACCGGACGTTTAATGACGTCACACAAGTTCCGGTTATTATCCAGACCGATTTCTGTGGATTCTGATAGCAGTTTCGCTTGGTATTTTGATTCAACTTTCCGAACAATGTTGTCGATATCGTTCACTAGATCGCCAACCTCTGCCAACACGGTGCTGATGTTGACGACAATCGCCTCGATGTTACAGATCACGCTCGTGAGATTTTCTCTGTGAAGCTTGTGTTTAACCTTGGTCGCCATGGTTAGTAAATTCCCCCCTTTACACGTTTGGTCCTACAAGAAACACATCGTTGTCTATAAGGACACGTTGATAGTTAAACAGTCATTAATTAATAAAATCCAATGCAATGTAAGATTAGCATGGATTTTTCGAAGCAATAAAGTGAATTGCCATAAAATGTTCATGCAATATTGACAAATATTTCCGTAAAATTAAATTTTGTGCACAATTTCCTTCACGGTCCACGTCGCTAAATTGCACAATACGTTCAAACGAATAACTTTCATATATTTCCGAAATTTCTATATTAAACAATACAACATTCATGTTTCCACATAATAGCACGGCGCGTAACAACATCGTCTACAAAACAAGCGAACCCCTGCAGTAATTACAAAGCGAACATCATAGTATATCCCTCATAATCATACAACAGGATTCTTACATCTTGCATAACCTAAAACAAATGAGCTGACGTGCATACCAATAATGCAACGAACTATTATATACCCCGGGAATACGGTAAATAGCGAGCCGGTAGTTTTTCTGAGATGATGGATAGCTTCATATACAGCTAAGCAGTATGGATTGAGAGGCGGCAGCGGCATCTGGCAAATGGCGTATTGATCGCCGGGGAGACGCCTTCCAATGGCTGTCTTAAGGTTTTGAGATAGTCCGTATATAGATGGATCTACAAGAGACGTATATCTTGATTTAGGTAACAGATACCTTAACAAATATAACAATATCATTATCATCATCACCACCACAACCATCATCATCTTCTTCTTCTTCTCCTTCTTCTTCGTCGTCTTCTTTTTTTTCTCAATCGTCATCATCTTCTTCTTCTTCTTCATCATCATCATCATATATCATCATCATCATCAATCATCGTCATCAGACATCAGCATCATCATTACAATCATCGTTATCGTCAGCAATAACATCATCATCGCCATTTTCATCAACACTGACAACATCAACATGAGCATCATCATAACTGTTGATGTAGGTGGTGGTGGTTGTTATCGTCATCACCATCATTTTTTAATAATTACCACATGAATAGCAATATCGCCATCATCAGTACTTTCTTTCCTTTTCCAATTTTAAAATGGTTTCATACGTGCTCAGACAAGGCAGACAAAGTGTTGTCACGGCGACAGAAAAGTCTTAAGAGAATATTTTGAAACACAAATTGCTTGAATCCGATGAATCCAACAATTGTAAACAAAGGCCAGATGTCAAACTAATCATTCAATTACTGATAAATGGTAGAATAGCACGTTTTGATTAAAGCAACGTTTTCATATTTCTACGGAAATAGTAGTTCGTATATCAAATTGTATATGTATTTAATTATGTAATATGTGTACAATGAGGCTATAGAGACAGATTAGAATGTCAAATACGGCTTATAACATTCCTGTAACAATGAGGCTTTATGTATTGTGATAACACTTGGACTATTAGAGTGTTCCTGATAAAAGAAAAACAAACATACATTATTTTAGTATTGTAACACTGTTTTAAGTTGGTAATATTCGAATAAAACTTCCTTGAAAAAAAAACAACAATATGTTCCCCGTGCACACGTGCCTTGCCGAAAAACAAACGAGTTTGATAGAGATAAGTGAAATAAGTACAATTTATTTATTTAAATGTATATACTAATATAACAAAGGACACTACAACAGTCTAGTATTCCATTTTCATACTTAACATGCAGTCAAACAAACTCATGCGGGGAATTAGATAAATATATCAACATCAAAATCTCAACGAAGAGACAATGACGGACACTGGCGATTTTCTCTTTGTGAATGAATGCCATGTTATGCATTTTCATTTGCATACATTGTAGTTTTAAAGGAGTGGCCTCGTATTGCTTTAACATAAGTTTCGATTCAGGAACATTAAATAAATACAATAAAATAAAAACTAACAAAATAACATGTGTTAGCAATTCGCTTGATATTTAAAAGGATTGACGAAGAAAATCAACACAAAACGTTACCAAAAAATGCATGATTTCAAAGGCGTTAATTAAATTGTAATTACATAATGTCTTCAAACAGTTATTTAATCTTCGAGCGGTCAAAACAAATGAAACATATTTCTTGAATCTAGAAAGTTATCCTCGTTAAACTCGGTAACAATGTAGTATAGGCCTAAATTAATTTTGCTGTTACTAGTATTTGTAACAAACAGTACAATGTCAGATCGATTTTGCTGTTACTAGTATTTGTAACAAACAGTACAATGTCAGCTCGATTTTGCTGTTACTAGTATTTGTAACAAACCGTACACTGTCAGATCGATTTTGCTGTTACTAGTATTTGTAACAAACCGTACAATGTCAGATCGATTTTGCTGTTACTAGTATTTGTAACAAACCGTACACTGTCAGATCGATTTTGCTGTTACTAGTATTTGTAACAAACAGTACAATGTCAGATCGATTTTGCTGTTACTAGTATTTGTAACAAACCGTACAATGTCAGATCGATTTGCATGTAACACAAACCGTACAATGTCAGATCGATTTTGCTGTTACTAGTATTTGTCACAAACAGTACAATGTCAGATCGATTTGCATGTAACACAAACAGTACAATGTCAGATCGATTTGCATGTAAATAATAGTCTTCATCTAAAATTGTTAAACATGCTTTGCTTTAGTCTATTGAAATGTAAATCACACGTATAATGTACATTGAATGAATACATCTTGTTACTTGATTATTGTTTAACTTGTATTTCTCTTGTCTGATTTAGCATCATATACGTTTCTAATAACAAATAAAACACGAGGCATATCCATAAGGAATAATAATGTACATTTAAATATTATCCCATCATATATTGTTGTTATAAATTACAGCAATATGAGTTATACATATTAATTTACTTTAATTTCATACTTACTTAGTTCCAAATTAATGCCACATGTAGCGAGCACACAAAACTGTCCTGTTTAATAACAAAACTACTTACTTCTGTATTGAATACCTATCACAGCCGATTATTATAATCAGTACTCCCATTCAAATTAAATGTACAGTGAAGAGCTACGCGGATTGTTTATTATCCCATTCGTGCGTCTCTTGTATATACAACACGAAGGCTAAGTATAAAATCGATTTCACAGTTCGGCTTATCCTATACACTAGTAATGTACATGCACCAATTATGCACATGACATCATTTAAACCGCCGAGGAATGCGTGTGTATACAATGTGTATACAATTAAGTCACAATTATCTTGCCCGTCAACTGCATGTATACATGCACGTTTGTTTGCGCAATCTCACGCAATCGTCTATTGCACACATTTCACTGCATGAATATGCTACATAAAGTGTGGTTTACGAGAGACACGTGCTTTCCATTTGTAAAACAGAGTGGGAGTGGATATTGTACACGCAGTAAAACATTGCACGCAATTACACAGTTGTTATTTCCATTGGTTCTCTACCTTTAAGATAAAATACGTCCTGGTGCGCTACGTTTAAAGGGAATTGTTCACAGATTTTCGCATTGTTTGAAGTATGCCATTAAATGTCTTACTTTGACAGATTTAAGGATCGGAACAAACAAGCTCAAGATAATAACAAGAAAAGTATTAAGAAAAAAAAAGAAAATTAAAAAAATTCGTCTCACCGCCGGATTAAAAGGCTAATAATATTTTCCAATTCTTCCTTCTCTTCCAGATATCTTGCTCTTTACATTCTTCCCTTCCTTCCAAATCTTCCTATTCTTCTATTTCTTCATTCTGTTCCAAATGTTTCCATTCTTGACATACATCCACTTCTTACTAGTCTTCCAAATGTTCCTATTCCTGAAATTTGCTATTCTTACTTCTCTTCCAATTGACGTTTTAGATAACATGTGCGTTGCTAAATTCTACTTTTCATGTCATTGTTTGCATTTGACCTTGTCTGCAATGTATTTTGGCAAGCGTATAATTAAATGAGCGTGCACAAAAATCGACCAATATATTTTCGTAAAAAATGCATTTCGTAAATTCTTGTTCAAGGGGAAGAACTCAATTTTACTTATTTACGGAAATTCACGTTGATAAACGTCATTTACGAGTTATATCGATTCAACAACACTTTATAACAGCCATTATAATACATTATTTTTGTGTTGTTTTTTTATGAAATGTTTTAATCCTTAATATTTAGTAAAATGGGTAAATGTTTTTAAAAAAAAAGGAAAAATTAGCAATCCACCGTATTTGTGCGAAACTACGCTTAATGAATATACCGAGTCATAAGTCATTCACATTAGATGAAAAGCCAGTTAAGACACTATGTCAACGAAACGGGAATTATGGGGGTGGGGGGCAATTTCTTAAAACAAATCTGAAATTAATATTGGCATATCATAACGGTTAAACTAAGATATATATAATGAAACCAAATGTTTTCGCATTCTGAGATAAAAACAATTTATAATATGGGACACATTTGTTTGGCCCTTTCAAGTCATGTTTACATTTTGGCATCAGAATAGTGAGTGTTTTGTATAACCATAATTTTATTTCACACAGCTTTCCTTACATAGCCGAATAGTACGGTTGGTTAAAGCGATGCATTCTGTCATTTCTTCGTATGGTTCCTAAGTCGTGAGTTAATTTTTACAAACATTTTTGCTGGTTGGTTTTATCAAATATTTCATTATGTATTATATTATGTATTTTTTATTTAGTGAAAATGTCTTTATAGTATAATGCATTTCTATCACCTTTTAACATTTATTGTGCAATAGGAAACCAATTGGTCGTTGTCAACATGACAAAGGTCTTTTAACGGTTAACTTTTTTTCAGATCTTTGGCAATTGCGCCACTTATTAAACCCTGTCTGCAAAAATTAAGCACTTAACCATCAAAAGGCAGAAAACCTCAAAATGAAGACACAGTTGAATTTAATCAATCCCAGCATTCAAGGGGCATATCAACGGTATTTCACATAAACAAAGACATGCATTAAAACAACATATATCACCATTTTTTCACAAATATATTTTTCTAGTAGCAATAATGCACTGATTAATATCCCCCCATTATGGAGGCGGGGCGGCTGGTTGACTCAGGGGAATTTCACAAATTTTGATTTTGGGGTCTAATTCCCCACCCTAGAGCCAAGTATATTTGTCTAAATCCCCTCAGTGAGAGATGCTATTTTTTAAGTCTATCTAATGGCTCGGGAACATTGATATGTGCATAATATATCGACTAAAATCGTTTAAAAACACAATACTACGCCAAGCATATTTTTGATTCATGTTTACAGCATGATTCGAACTCACACCTACAAAAATGCGAACTTAAGTTAATGGAACTTTCCTACGCTAGACTACATTGATTTTACTACTAGGCCTATTTCAAATTTTCTAACGCCCGCGAAAAGTGTCACGGTGACAACTGTTTTATGGTTATAAAACATAGTTTACAGTTTTTTCATAGTTTTCTGTTTGTTCAACGAGGCCTATGTGTGAATTAACAATTATACATAAATATAAGAAAGAAAAAAAATTACACTTTATTTTATGCTAAGTAGTGAAATATAGGAAAATATCAGTGATATATATCCCTATATCACTCACTGTGCTGGACTACTTTTTTAATGTAAAATAAATACGCAACAGCATAAAATAACAAGAAAATGTGTTTGTTTTCGGTGTGAAAAACGTTATATCATTACTGGGAAGGGAGACAATTTACATATTTTCACTCGCGCAAGCGCTCGTGAAAATATTAATTGTCTCCCTTTCCAGTGATGATATAACGCGTTTTCACACCGAAAACAAACAACTATCCTCTATATATTAGCCGTTGATACACCCCCTTTAATAATGCTGTACGACCTTGGCACCTAATCAAGTATAGGGTAGGTCACACAACAC
Source organism: Congeria kusceri (assembly GCA_027627225.1). NCBI lineage: Eukaryota > Metazoa > Mollusca > Bivalvia > Myida > Dreissenidae > Congeria > Congeria kusceri. The sequence continues at coordinate 93,607,885 of CM051025.1, forward strand.
TAAACGTTTAATCGATTATACCGGGGTTCGTAGAATGTGTTAGTTTCGCATTTGTGTCCGAGTACGTATACGGAAACTGCCGACGATGAGAGAGAAGCGCCACCTGATGAAATAATGTGATTTCTTCATTATTACATTGGTTTGTATTCGTCTAACTTACATGTGCTGTTTCTGCTTTGTACATTTTTTATTTGTTGTATTTAACGAATGTTTAAAGCTGTTTTTAAGTTATACACATGTCATATTGTACAATGTAGCAATACAACGTCAGATGGAAGAGAGTTAAGAATAGCAAGAATGTTAGGAATAGGAACATTTGGAAGAGAATGAAGAAGAGCAAGAATGGCAACAAGCGGAGCAAGAATTTAATGAATGAAAAACGTCAGAAAGCATCATGTATTTTTTAAACTAATACTGTTCCATATGTTACAAACGCTTTACAATTTTATTCATTTCAACTGATGATTACTCATAAACGAAACGGATTTTACAGTATATTTTTCTGTCCGTAGTGTTATTTTGCTCCCTGGTATACACTGTTCTTTTATTTTGGAATCGGTGACAAAAAGTTGAAAATTTGTCAATTCGTCAATCTTTGAACAGGTCCCTTTAAGGCAAAGTTTTTCGATAAGATAATTATGATTGTTGGCCGGTTGTTCAGCTAAACCCGTTTGAGACGGATCATATAAACCTCGGTTTATCCAATAAATAAGCCGTCCATAATCGAGTTGCTAAACTTTTCGTAGTTGAGCGCTTACTTGATCCGATGATCAGTCCGTTTGCTCAGTTTAAAGCTTCTATATGCTTGTGTGATTCAATATTCGGTCTTATGCTAAATATAAATTCATGTTTGTGTCCCAAAACCTTTTTAAAGTTGTTAGAAAAATATTGGAGATTGGAGATTGGATATTTGAATCTCCAATATACATGTAGAACATTATATTGGAGATTCGAATATCCAATATACATGCACAGAGGTAGATTTGATATTCGAATTATAACATACAAAATACTCATTAGCAGAGGAAGTCAAGCCTATAATGCAAACCAGAGACAGCATAGTGGCTAGTAATCATATTGATATGCAATTTCGAACCTCCAATGTACCTGAAAAATGTATATTGGACATTCGAATCCCCAATGCACATGTAGAAATGTATATTGGATATTCTAATTATTATATTTGAATTGAACACTAACAGACAAAACTAGTGTACCTATGGCAAAACAGAGTGCTGCAATGACTGACAATATGTTCATCGCAAATTTCTCGCCCGGTTATGCCCGCGGCCGTCGATGCCTACTGGCCAGTGTGTGGAACTAACTTGCTCGCGCGAATTGTAAGTTTTCAGTGAGTCTGGCCTTGCTTTTTCTCTTTCATTTCGCCAAGCCGATCAATGTCACAATTCTGCGACCTGCAGGTAGACTGGACATTAAGAGTGTTATATTAGACTATCCATTCTTCAAATGACCCCAAAATGTATATTGAAGTTTAAAAATCGTTTATTCGAAATCGTGGATTTAGGTTAGCATATTCAATGTCTGATCCACGACCGTATCCCTGCAATCGTCAGACTTATCTGAGGTTACCAAGCGAACATTTGGGATCGGACTTGCGCTGTCCCTTTCAAACGACACCTCGTTCAGCCCGATCATAGCCCGGGGGCGAAGATACGGGCCCGAGAAGTTCTTCCCCGGGCCTGGACGCGAGCAAACTAATGGCTTGTAAAAAAGCCCGGTTACACCGGTCGGCATTTGCCGGCACAGTGTTCGAGTTAATGACAGTGGTATATTCGAATCCCCAATCTCCAATATCCAAAATGATGTAGATTTTTGATTCGAAATTATTATTTCGAATCACCAATATCCAATATCCAAAGAAAATGTATATTGGAAATTCAAAATTGTAAGTTTGAATGTTCAATCTTCAATATCCCCCCAAAAATCATGTATATTTGAGATTCAAACTTGTTTATTAATTATCGTATATTTAGAGTAAAAATTTCAATGTCTGATCCATGACTGTGTCTCTGCAAACGTCTGACTGATCTAAGGCTACCAAGCGAATATTGGGGATCGGACTGGCGCTGACCTTTTAAACTGCACCTCGTTCAGCCCGATCGTAGCCCGCGCAGCGGAGATACGGGCCCAAGAATTTCTTCCACGGGTCTGGACGCGAGCAAACTAATGGCTTGCAAAAAGGCATGGTTATTCCGGCCGACACTTTGCTTGGCAGTGTTCGAGTTTATGCCAATGGTATATTCGAATGTTCAATATCTAATATTCCCAAAACATGTAGATTGGAGATTCAGAACAGGAAATTCGAATGTCCAATATCCAATGTCCCAAAAAAATGTAAATTGGAGATTCGGAATTAGAAATTCGAATGTCCAATATCCATTATCCAAAAAAAATGTAGATTGGAGATTCGGAAATGGAAATTCGAATTTTCAGTATTCAATATCCAAAAAAATGTATATTGGAGATTCAGAATTGCTTATTCAAAAATCGTATATTTAGGGTAGCAAATTCAATGTCTGATCCACGGTCATATCACTCCAACCGTCGGAATGATCTGAGGCTACCGAGCAAACAATGGGGATCGGACATGCGCTGACCTTTCAAACGACAACTAGTTCAGCCCGATCGTAGCCCGCTTGGCGGAGATACGGGCCCGAGAATTTCTTCAACGGGTCTGGACGCGAGTAAACTAATGGCTTGCAAAACTGCATGGTGATTCTGGCCAATACTTTGCTTGGCACTGTTCGAGTAAACGCCAATGGTATATTCGAATCTCCAATATCCAATATCCCCCAAAAATGTAGATTGGAGAATCAGAACTGGAAATTCGAATGTCCGATCTCCAATATCCAAAAAAAGTAGATTGGAGATTCGGAATCGGAAATCGAATGTCCAATATCCAATATCCAAAACAAATGTAGATTGGAGATTCAGAACTGGAAATACGAATGTCCAATCTCCAATATCCAAAAAATGTAGATTGGATATTCGGAATCGGAAATTCGAGTGTCCAATATCCAATATCGAAAACAAATGAAGATTGGAGATTCGTAATTGTAAATTCGAATTTCAAATATCCAATGTCCAAAAAATGTATATTGCAGATTCATAATTACTTATTCAAAGAACGACGTTCGGCTTGGTGGTGGCGATTTTCTACCAGTACCACTTTGTCGTTTTTATGCATAGTAGATCATCTCCTCAGCGGGACTGACCCCCCCCCCCCCCACCCCCCAATGGCGATACACAACTACTAACACTGCCGTTTTTGCATGCAACAGTTTACCTCTTCAGCGGGACCGACACCCCGGGTACCCGGTACGTACGAGTAATCACCCTTAGACCACTGCCAGACCATGATCACATTCATGACGTTAGTGTATTATCTCCACAGAGGGACTGACACCCCCATTGTCCTCCCGCAGCCCCGTCCCCGAGAGCTCGGCTGGATGCGAGAGGCCTAGCGCGAACGACGGACAGTGGTGGCGAATTGCTACCAGTAACAGTTAGTGCATCTCTTCAGCGGGACCGCCAGCCCTTAGTGTCCTCCCGCAGCCCCGTCCAAGAGACCTCGGCTGGCTGCGAGAGGCCTAGCGCGAATGACGGGCAGTACGGGACCAGTCCCGACGTTCGGCTTGGTTGTGACGATATGCTATCAGTAACACTTTGTCGTTTTTATGCATAGTTGTTCATCTCATCAGCGGGACTGACAGTGGCGATTTACTACCAGTAACACACTGCCGTTTTTGCACACAACAGTTGATCTATTCAGCGGGACCGGTACGAGTAGTCTCCCATAGACCCTTGCCAGACCAAGATGACATTCATGACTTTACCCTAACCCAACCCTAACCCTAACACTTGCTTGTGGCGATTTTATACGTGTTCATGGGTATCAGATGAACTCCTCAGCGGGACTGACACCCCAAAGAGGCCATCCGCTACCAGTAGCAGCCGTTTTTACGTAAAATTGTTTATCTCTTCAGAGCGACCAACCCGACATGCAGTTTGTACGAGTTGTCTCCCTTATAGCAATATCGGACCAAAGGTATACGGGTTTTTTTTTCATTGATTCCAGAGCATCTATCTCTTCAGCGGGACCGACACCCCGGGTATCACTGTGTGCGAGTAGTCTCCCTTAGACCAGTAAGCACACTTACTGTATTTGATGCGAACAAAAGTCCGAAATCTTTTAAACATTTCCTATATCCAACCTCAACGTCGTGTTCGATAACATTCGAATTTCCAGTTCTGAATCTCCAATCTACATTTTGGTGGGATATTGGATATTGGAGATTCGAATATACCATTGTCCTTTACTCGAACACTGCCAAGCAAAGTGTCGGCCGGAAGCACCATGCATTTTTGCAAGCCATTAGTTTGCTCGCGTCCAGACCCGTGGAAGAAATTCTCGGGCCCGTATCTCCGCCACGCGGGCTACGATCGGACTGAACGAGATGTCGTTTGAAAGGTCAGCGCCAGTATGGTACGGTGTCAGTCCCGCTAAAGAAATGCACTACAATGCATTACACGGCCAAGTGTTACTTGTAGCAAATCGTCACCACTGTCCGTCGTTCGCGCTAGGCCTCTCGCAGCCAGCCGAGCCTACGGGGACGGGGCTGCGGGAGGACAATGGGGGGTGTTGGTCCCGCTGTGGAGATAGATACACTAACGTCATGAATGTGATCGTGGTCTGGCACTAGTATAAGGGAGACTACTCGTACGTACCGGGTACCCGGGGTGTCGGTCCCGCTGAAGAGGTAAACAGTTATATGCAAAAACGGCTAAGTGTTACTGGTAGTGTATCGCCACTGGGGGGTGTCAGTCCCGCTGAGGAGATGATCTACTATGCATAAAAACGACAAAGTGGTACTGGTAGAAAATCGCCACCACCAAGCCGAACGTCGTTCTTTGAATAAGTAATTATGAATCTGCAATATACATTTTTTGGACATTGGATATTGAAATTCGAATTTACAATTACGAATCTCCAATCTTCATTTGTTTTGGATATTGGATATTGGACACTCGAATTTCCGATTCCGAATATCCAATCTACATTTTTTTGGATATTGGAGATTGGACATTCGAATTTCCAGTTCTGAATCTCCAATCTACATTTGTTTTGGATATTGGATATTGGACATTCGATTTCCGATTCCGAATCTCCAATCTACTTTATTGGATATTGGAGATCGGACATTCGAATTTCCAGTTCTGATTCTCCAATCTACATTTTTGGGGGATATTGGATATTCGAATATACCATTGGCGTTTACTCGAACAGTGCCAAGCGAAGTGTTGGTCAGAATCACCATGCATTTTTGCAAGCCATTAGTTTACTTGCGTCCGGACCCGTTGAAGAAATTATCGGGCCCGTATCTCCGCCGCACTGGCTACGATCGGGCTGAACGAGATGTCGTTTGAAAGGTCAGATCATGTCCGATCCCCATTGTTCGCTCGGTAGCCTCAGATCATTCCGACGATTGGAGAGATATGACCGTGGATCAGACATTGAATTTGCTACCCTAAATATACGATTTTTTGAATAAGCAATTCTAAATCTCCAATATACATTTTTTGGATATTGGATACTGGAAATTCAAATTTCCATTTCCGATTCTCCAATCTACATTTTTTGTATATTGTATATTGGACATTCGAATTTCCAGTTCTGAATCTCCAATCTACATGTTTAGGGAATATTGGATATTGGACATTCAATTATACAATTGGCATTTACTCGAACACTGCCAAGCAAAGTGTCGGCCGGAATCACCATGCCTTTTGCAAGCCATTAGTTTGCTCGCGTCCAGACCCGTGGAAGAAATTCTTGGGCCCGTATCTCCGATCGGGCTACGATCGGGCTGAACGAGGTGCCGTTTGAAAGGTCAGCGCCAGTCCGATCCCCAAAGTTCGCTTGGTAGCCTTAGATCAGTCAGACGTTTGCAGAGACACGGTCATGGATCAGACATTGACTTTTTTTTTTAAATATACTATATTTAATAAACAAGTTTGAATCTCCAAAATACAAGATTTTTGAGGGATATTGGAGATTAGACATTCTAATTTACAATTTTGAATTTCCAATATACATTTTCTTTGGATATTGGATATTGGTGATTCGAAATAATAATTTCGAATCTCTAATCTACATCATTTTTGGATATTGGAGATTGGAGATTCGAATAGACCACTGTCATTAACTCAAACACTCTGTCAGCAAATGCCGGCCGGTGTAACCGGGCTTTTTTACAAGCCATTAGTTTGTTCGCGTCCAGGCCCGGGGAAGAACTTATCGGGCCCGTATCTACGCCAATCGGGGTACGATCTGGCTGAACCAGGTGTCGTTATAAAGGTCAGCGCAAGTCCGATCCCCAATGTTTGCTTGGTAGCCTTAGATCAGTCCGACGGTTAAAGAGACACGGTCGTGTATCAGACATTGACTTTGTTCCCCTAAATATATGATTTTGAATAAACAATTTTGAATCTCCAATATATATTTTTGGATATTGGAGATTGGACACTTGAATTTACAATTTTGAATCTTCAATATACATTTTGTTCGGATGTTGGATATTCGAAATAACAATTTTGAATCTCCAATCTACACCATTTTTTGGATATTGGAGATTGGAGATTCGAATATTCTACTGTCATTAACGCGAACACTCTGCATGCATATGCCGACCGTTGTAACCGGGCATTTTTTGCAAGCCATTAGTTTGCTCGCGTCCAGGCCCGGGGAATAACTTCTCGGGCCCGTATCTTCGCCCCCGGGCTATGATCGGGCTGAACGAGGTGTCGTTTGAAAGGGTCAGCGCAAGTCCGATCCCTAATGTTCGCTTGGTAACCTCAGATAAGTCTGACGATTGCAGGGACACGGTCGTGGATCAGACATTGAATATGCTAACCTAAATATACGTTTTGTAATTTAAAAAAAAAACAACTTCAATATACATTTGGGGACAACTGAAGAATGTATATTCTAATATAACACGCTTAATGTCCAATCTACCTGCAGGTCGCGGAATTGTGACATTTGTCGGCTTGGCGAAATGAAATTTCTTGAGAAAAAGCAAGGCCAGACTCACTGAAAACTTACAATCCGCGCGAGCAAGTTAGTTCCACACACTGGCCAGTAGGCATCATCGGCCGCGGGCATAACCGGGCGAGAAATTTGTCATTGTCAGTCATATTGTCAGTCATTGGAGCTCTCTGATTTGCCATAGGTACACTAGTTTTGTCTGTTTCTACATGTGCATTGGAGATTCGAATGTCCAATGTACATTTTTCAGGTACATTGGAGATTCGAAATTGCATATCAATATGATTCCTAGCGACTATGCTGTCTCTGGTTTGCATTATAGGCTTGATTTCCTCTACTAAGGAGTATTTTGTATGTTATAATTCGAATATCCAATGTACCTCTGTGCATGTATAGTATATTATATTATATTATATTATATTATATTATATTATATTATATTATATTATATTATATTATACCAAATTTATATAGCACTCTTTTCATATATAAAATACGTTCAAAAGTGCTTTGCAAGTATAAAAAAAAAAAAAAAAACATATACACATCTAAAAGGAACAATATATGTTTCAACATTGAAATATAAAGTGTTAAAAGATAAAACAACAATTAAATTTAATTTAAAGAAAAGGAAAAAATAAGACATATTATTATCATGAGGACTAAAGCTAAAATTCACGTGCCTTATAAAATCAAATAAAAGAGGGAAACAAACTGTCACAATAAGATATTACACAGGTAATCTTCCATTTTAAAATAAACATCAGGAACAATATATCTTTAAAAAGAAATGGGTTTTCAGAGATCTTTTAAAAGCGTCAAGAGTATCGGGGTTCCGGATTCCCATTGGAAGCGCATTCCACAACTTAGGAGCTGTTGTTGCAAAGCTATGGTCACCGTATGCGACTGTACGGGATCTTGGAACCACGAGGGTCAGAAAGTCACTTTGAGAGCGTAAGACACGCTGTGGTTTATACACCTTTAACATGTCTTTGACATAGCATGGAGACTGGTCATTTTAGGCTTTATAAGTGTTCGTCAGTATTTTAAATTCAATCCGGTGTTGTACTGGGAGCCAGTGAAGCTCCTTTAACACAGGTGTAATGTGGTTGAAACGAGAAGTCCTCGTGATGATACGGGCTGCAGTATTTTGGACCGTTTGTAGTTTGTTTAATGTTGTCTTAGGTAGACCACTAAGCAAGGCATTACAGTAGTCAAGTCTGGATGTTACAAGGGAATTAACAAGAGTTTTGGCTGCATTGATTGTAAGATATTCTCTTATATGACCTATTTGTCGCACCTGGGCATAACAAGACCTGCACACAGAATTCACATGTTGTTCCATGTCCATCTTGGAATCGAGAAAGGCCCCCAGATTTCGAACGCATGAAGTTATTTAGTTATCGATGTGTTTTGCGTTTTTATATGCAATTCTTACATTCACCCTGCTAGTTAATTTATTGCTCTCTGACAAATACGAAATACTCAAGTCTGTTCGTTATAACAGAAAATGCACACAACAAAAACAAGTGGTTTTTTTATTCTAAGTACGAGTACAACAATAAAATAATATGTACAAGTAGTTTATTTTATTTGCCTTCGTTATTGTTAAAAGTAACATAACATATTAACAATATTATAAAAGTTGATTATATGTGTGTAGCTCTGCAATATTAAAAAAAAAAATGTATATAAAATCCAAACATTGCTCGTGCCATTGATTGATAGTAGTTTATTTTCTGGAACGTTGGACTATTTACGTGCAGTATTTACCATATTAGTTTTCAAATATTGTCGTTTTTAGCGCAAGCAATATGTGATGTTAAGTAGTATTTTCGTATAAACATGTAATTGTGTTAAACTCATAGTATGTTAGACTCACCGAGGTAATTATTTTTAAAATTTACAATTAGTCAGTATTTGGACATCTGTCAATTGATGTAATATAACCTTTTTTGTTTATGTACATACTATTTAATATAAGGTATTTGTTTTGATTACAAGCAACTCTATGTTAATTAAATATGGGTTGGCATGTAAGAAACAACACAATACTATGATGTACCTTGAAGTTTTTTATTTTCACTGAGTACTTAACAAAGCGGACATAAGGCATTTCTATGATCAACCTGTATAATGTTATTTTACCTTTGAATTTTCTTGAAATAATGTTATACAACAACAACAACAACTACTACTACTACTACTACTACTAATAATAATAATAATAATAATAATAATAATGCAACTACTACTAATACTACATTGTACTATTACTATTACTACTACCACATTAGTAATAATAATAATAATAATAATAATAATAATAATAATAATGATAATGATAAAGATGATGATGATATAAATTATTGTTTAAGGTATTTATGTTGGATAAACCTGCTCTCTATCAGGTTTATTATTGAGCGCTTGAAACCATGACGAAAAGAGCTGAGCAAACCGACACAAAAATAAACCGTTTATTTCTCGAGTTTCTCAGCTCAAAGGCTTAAAAATAAGCGCTTAAATCGCGAATGTGAACAACTCGATTTAACAATAAGCCGCTTAAACGAATAGCTGAACAATCGGCCAACATATTCTTAAAGGGACTATGTCCACGAAAAAGTCTTCTCCTTCAGCAGTTTTAAAGGGACTATGTCCACGAAAAAGTCTTCTCCTTCAGCAGTTTTAAAGGGACTATGTCCACGACAAAGTCTTCTCCTTCAGCAGTTTTAAAGGGACTATGTCCACGAAAAAGTCTTCTCCTTCAGCAGTTTTAAAGGGACTATGTCCACGAAAAAGTCTTCTCCTTCAGCAGTTTTAATGTTATTACATGTATGTTATAGAAATGAGAAATCAAAGGAGTATGTATACAATACATAAAATGAGATTGCACAATATTATGAGAATTTTGATAGGAACAAACAAACAGTATTACTTAATAAAAAAGAAAACCCAGACCTGGGTATTGAACTCACGAATACAAAGTCTTAAGAACAAATGATAATTGACTTGCTCTAAGAAATGCTATATTCCGACTGGTAAAACTACATGTGCATACCATGGTTATATTATAAACCACCAAAAATGACGTCAAAGTGTAACAACAAAGGGCCAAACAAACACCAGTATTTCATATAAAGATTGTTTTTCTCAGAAAGCATGAAGTTCTTTATCATAACATGTCCAATATTTTAAGTGCCGTCCTGAATTAGCCTGTGCGGACTGCACAGGCTGATCCGGGACGACAATTCACGCACATTCATTAAGCCCGATTGTCCTACGACACGCCTCATTTAAACTTCAGATTTTTACTACAGTTGCCTCTTTGGAGCATGGTTCGTAGACATAGTCCCTCTAACGAAATGCACGCTGCTGTTTGGTGTTTCGTGGTTTATGTAGACTGTGTATTGGATCAATGTTCCCCAATGCGTGTTTGTAAACAGTAGACTATGTTGGAGTTCACTATTTCCACAGTTGCGTGAGTTTAAGTTCAGACCAGAGTACCTTCAAGGAAAAGGGCCTCAAGTTGTTTTGTTGTTTTTTTAATCTGAAAATCATATATTAATAATGGTATATAATAACGGGTTACAATAATGAATATCTAATGGGATAAAAGATTTCGCATTCTGAGATAAAAATCATTTTATAAAATGGTCGTGCTTGTTTGGCCCCTTTGATGTTTACATTTTGACGTCAGAATTGTGAGTATTTTGTATATAATTTACACACGTTTCCTTGCAAAGCAGACTAGCGCAGTTGGTTAATGCGCTGTCTACTGTTATTTCTTCGTATGGCTCGTAAGTCGTGAGTTTGATACCCGATTGGGGTTTTAATTTTTACAAACATTTTTGCTGATTTGTTTTATCAAATATCTCGTTATGTTTTATATTATTTATTCTTTATTTAATGTACATGTCTTAGTTTAGCGCATTTCAATCATCTCCTATCATTTATAGTACACCAATTACCAATTTTTCGTTGACATAGTCCCTTTGAAGTATTCACAGGGGACTTATGTTACATAGAAGGTTGTTTGACTGTGCTCTCGGTTTCATGCTACGTGCATGTCTTCAATAATCCAGTATAATTATTCTGCTTCATGGTTGGGGATGTTTTCGCTTGTGATGAGCATACTCACCTGCAGTTTTCCCATGTACATCATTGTATAACCACCGATTAAAAATTGAATCTGTGTACGTCTGCGCATGATGTTCTCGTTAATTAAACTTCTTTCTTTTCGATTCACTACCCAAGTTATACTTTTGAGTTGGTTCATTGACCACGTAGAGGCAATCTCTTGCACGCCGGCTCCATGCCATTCACCTCTGTAGTTGACTCGGAAAGTACTCCCAACTCACGTGGTTATATTCACATGATCATAACATTCAGAATGATTGAAGCGTCTTGGTGCCAGGTGTAAAAATAAAAATAAATAAAAATTACTCAATATTTAAAAACTTATTTCTTAATTACGACTTTTTATCTCGCAATTACGACTCAGTTTCTCGTAATTACGATTGTTTTATGTAGTAAATTATAAAGTCGTATGCGACATGAGATACAATGTCGTAATTACGAGATTCTAAATCATTATTACGAGATACTAAGTCGTAATTACGAGATAAAAGTCGTAATTACGATATAAAAGTCGTAATTATGACATACAAAGTGGTAATTACGCCAAAAAAATCGTAATTACGATATACTTAGTCGTAATAACGTTATTAAAAGTCGTAATTACGAGATAAAAAGTTGTTATTACGATATAAGTTGTGTAATATTTATTTATTTTTATTTTTTTAACACCTTGCACCAGGACGCTTCCATACAGGATACCATCCACTCTGTCCATTTTGTTTACATAATGCGAACTGATTCCATCTGCATAAATGGGCATGAACACAGTTCAGTTAATAGGAATCAAGATTATTACTTTTTCCCCATCTATGATCATTTGAACACCATTCATTATTTATTTCTATGTTTGAGGTCCTAAAAATCAACTTCAATGTGCGTAAAAAAAAAAAAATCCGTTATGACAAGATTCTTGTCATTGAGCCCGTCGCAGAGGTGAATGGTGAGAGCAACGAACGACAACTCTGCTAGGAGATTGAATAAGAGGACAACGTTACACATATAACAGCGAATACTCCGGTAAAAACTAACCGCATTTAATTTATATCTTTGCACCATGTAAAGTTTTCTTGAGAAAACACTTCTAATTTGATTTTAATACTATTTTATATACTTTCTTCTGAACTATATTTTATCTTTTTACCGCCGCGTATGTATAGTAAAATAAAACATTTTGCTAGTTAACCGTCTTGAGGTCTATGTCTGTTATTAGACCGCTATTTATAAACTGCATGTACATTGCTAATTGATCGCGTGAATACTATTTTCATTGACAATAATGACAGGAGCGTTTTATGGTGACACCACGGATCTAAATCTGTCACATATTTTATCAGGAGGCAATAAAGAGATACGCATGTCATGGTGTGAAACAACGCTTTTTCAACGTTCCGTGGGGATCTTCATACTTTTAGTGGTTCATGTATGAAAAAATAGTCAATCTTGCGTAAACGTCAGTTAAGAGGAACATTATACCCAGAGACAAATAGCATTTTATATTAACAATTTTTCCGATCATTACTTGAATAGAAAATAGAGTAAATGGCTAAGTTATACTGTTAAACAATGCAGAATAAAGATATATGACTTCGGTGTATATATTTGGAAAACGGTATATAACTGATAATTGCAATTATTAAGCGGAATCAGCAGCCAGTAACAGTAGAAGACGCAATACCAGCAGCAGCAGCAGCACCACCACCACCAGTAGTAGCAGTTGCTGTTGTTGTTGTAGCAAAAGCAGTAGCAGTATAGCAGTACTGAATTGGTAGATTATACGCGAATGCTGCAATACAACAATTATTAACAGAAACACCATACATATACTGAAAACAGATAGCACATTTTGATGTTACAAACAACTATTCGCACAAACTTTTAGAATTTTTTTATTCTACAATAACATATATATTTTGTAGATTTAAAGTGAGTATGTACGATTGTTTATATAAATCATTTTCAATATAAGCATTCAAAAATGATAAAATATTTTGCAATCAGATAGAAAAACGTAAACATAACGAACGAAAAAATAAACTGTCGAATAAATAAACAAAAACGTGTGCTTCGTTTATTAGTGTTGTGTAACCTGGAACAGTTATTGAATAAGCGTATATACATGTATTTGAGTTTCGGCTGTACAGTCGAAACTATTTTGTTATTAACAAACAAGTAAACTTTTCGTTTTACAGCAGTGGTTCTTCTTAACTTTTCTTTCAATTTAAGTCAAAGTTTATGTGAATTAATTTTATTGAATTGTTTTATCTATTCCAATTCGTCTGTTGAAAGATCGTACATACAGACTTTAATTTGGCAGATGATAATTTGGCGCAGCACCGAAGCGAGTCGTCTATATAGAATTGAGTTGGTTGTAGTATGCAGACTTTTATTATAAAATAGTTGTAATGCTGCCAATATAGCAAACACACTCATATACAGTTATATGTTTGTGTAGTCAATGTGCGTTCTTGTATGTGTCAAGCGTTGCGGTTTATCGGTAATACCATTTTCCCCGATTTGTTTTCTTATAAGACAAAAAACTGCTGACCGAAGCCTTTACCTGACAGAAATTGCAAATTTGGATGAATGGCGAAACACATGGAAACTATATACAAATTTTAAGAATGTCGATGCATTTATGGTTTTAAAAAGTTCTTTATATTATCAATGGCATTCAATTCAAATTCCCTTTTTGCTTTCATATATATATACGGCCCCTCATGGTGCCTCTCCTAAGCCCTTCTTTTAACTCCCAAAACTAAAGCATCTGGACCAACCAAAAACAAATACTGTACATAGAAAAAAATGCTTTCGCCCCGGGGCAAGAACCTACAACATTCGGGGTCAAAAATGTATCGCGCTAGCCATTCGGCTATTCGGACTTACAATATAGATGTGTATTTTTATTGGCAATACACGTGTTTTCAAAATGCCGACGGAAAGCGTTACAAACGCTTAATAATTTAATTCATTTCAATGTATTTCTTTTTGGAATCAAAAATCTATTTTGGAAAAAGTCAATCTGTTAATATTTCCCTTTAAAGTGGCATTAGTTATTATACATTTATCTTTTTTGCTTTCCAATGATTAAAAAGAGAAATATCGGTGAAATACAATTGGTAATTCACTGTTGCAATTTTCACAGTTTCACACTGGTTTCCGATTTGTTATAGTAAATAAAACATTTGCTGAAGGTAACAACTGCAGTCGTTTATTGCAGCCCATAGCAGAGTATTAACGTGAATGGCTATTTACGTCGACGTCTTCACACGACATGCTAGTAAACAATATCCAGTCTGGCTATTATAAGTATATTGAACTAAATAAAATACGTATGTATACACAAGTTTTTAATATGTTCATTTTGGATAAATCGACACTAAATCAAGTCATGAACACGTCCTTCCTTACCACAAAAGCGTAATGAACCTTAATGTGTTATTTTATTTTTCTTGTGTCAGCAATTCTAAATACATGATACCACACAAGCAAGAAAACAGTTTAAGCCAGTTTAAGCCTCGACGGGGCCGGCTAGCTCAGTTGGAAGAGCGTTTGACTGTCAATCCTGGGATCGTGAGTTCGAACCCCAGCTCGACCACATAAATTGTGTGGGGATTAGTCATGAAAAATTTCTACGGCCATTCTCCCTTACATCTGATTTAAATAGGGAAGTTGTCAGTTACTGGCATAAGTATGTGCACTTTGTACTGGTAAACCGCTTAGATCGGCTAAGCTTGCCCAGGAAAAGTGTGAGTAAGTTAACTGACCGCCGTGATATGACTAAAATACTGTTAAAAACGGCGAAAAAAACAACAACAAACAAACAAGTGTAAGCCTCTGTAACTATCGGCCTGTACAGATGCAAACGATTCACTTTCAATATCGTAGGTCATAGACAACGTCAGTTTCACTGCTTTGAAAATTTGAAACGAATAATACAACAATATAACTGATTTGTTTTGATGTTTAGCAACATTTTTAAAAAAATGCGAAAATCTGTGAATGATACCTATTAAAACTAATAATATATGACATAAACAAAAGTGAGATACTCTGGTTCGACGCAGCATCATAAACCTCCAGGTGAGCATGCTAATATGCTGTTGTTTTTTTTGTATCTGAACCATACAAAACGGCTCGAAATGTATATAAACGTTACTCTGTTGCTCTGAGTATAAAGCTGTAACTGTCAGACGTGAAACGGTTATATATTTTGTAATAAGGATTGTTATTTATAGACTACATGTATTTTATTTAAAAAAAATAATAAAGAAACGTCGTATCACGATATGTTTTGCTTGTTTTAAATATTTAAACGAGTGGTCCCGGGTTCGAGTCAGGACAGTGTTCCCGTTCTGTGGCTAAAGTAGTATCGCGACATTACCGACGAGTACCTCTTTTATGTTATTCTCCGAAATTTGAAGACGAATTCGAATATTTTATCGGGTCGTTTTGCGAAATCGGTCAATATAGACAATACATTATATATGCAGCAC
Source organism: Congeria kusceri (assembly GCA_027627225.1). Lineage (NCBI taxonomy): Eukaryota > Metazoa > Mollusca > Bivalvia > Myida > Dreissenidae > Congeria > Congeria kusceri. Next base: position 93,623,584 of record CM051025.1, read on the forward strand.
ACAGGTAAACTCAGAGCGTTTTTAAGTTTTTCGCACTTTTTTATAAATAATAATAAAAAACTGTCCAGCTGGAGGCGGATTTTTTTTTCCAAATGGACATTACAATTATATGTACAAAAACAACGACGATGTTTGTTATACACATGCATATTAAGTCAACATGAATTACTTTTAAGATATGTTTCACTGTATTTTTTACATGACTGTGTATTTCAAACTCTCCTTTAATATATATAAGGAATACGGTAGCACTTGCAAAAAGTTTATTTTTATTAATTTATTGGTTAGGTTTTTACATACTATACGTTTTGATTATTTGTTTCTTTTTGTCAAATTTTTTTTCCAAAAAAAAAAAAAATCAGCGGATACGAGAAACTAACAGTCAAGAGACTGTCATAGGCTAAGGAGTACCCCTAGAGTTCGCGTCCTTGACCAGCTGCACAAGTTACTCACCTTATGTATTGAATGTTACACGGCGACGTCTGTGTTTAAGAATAATGCCATATTATTGTGTGTACATGTGGGCGTATGGTTCTTTGGAAGGATTAAGACGAACTACGTGTATTGCATACTTATAACTTTCCATTTGAATTTGATGTCAGTATTACAATACATTAAAAACGCTCTTTACTCTCGGTATTACAATATATTAATGAACGCTCTTCCGTACATAAGTACTTTCATTGAAATAAAATAACAAATAAATAGTATACGTTGCAAATAAATAACGATGTATACAATATGAGAGTACAGTTCATACAACACCGGCATGCTTCCGATATCACTTCGTGTTACGCTTCCGTTCTATAAAATACTTACCTGATTTTGTTTAGACTTTGAATAAATAATAATGTAAATAAGAAAGTAGTTTTATGTTATGCATTTCAATTACGCTATAATTTCACTTTATGAAAATTTAATATAATTTAATATATATGCTGTGTTCATACTAGACGCATTGCTCTGAAATTATGACATGTCTTGGATCGCTAAAAAAATACGATATTTATTAACGACAATTCTTCCCATATAAGAGTACAGTCCCTTTATAGTCTTTTTCAGCAAACTAGAGGGCCAAATACTGAAACACGAAAGACAGCGATAAAATCATATAGGTCAAAACACTGTTACGGTAAATTTTCTTTTCGCATAATTATAAAAAATGTATGCATTCCGATATAAAATATGCGAATTTTAGACCGCGCGAATTAACCGTTTTTTCAAGAATGCGTTGAACTGTTATTGTTTGTTTGTTTGGATTTTCGCCGTTTTTAATAGTATTTCAGTCATATCACGGCGGTCAGTTAACCTACTCACACTTTTCCTGGGCAAGCTTAGCCGATCTATGCGGTTTACCAATCCGTGAAATGAAATTATTTAACAGTATATAAAAACAAATAAAAAAATATACTGGTCTTGTCTTAATCCATGCTTGAACGTTTAGACAGACCTTCTGAACTCGTGAGTCGAGAACTGAAATGTTTATTAATTACAAAACGCGACGTTCTTGCGCGTAACAAATTCACGAGTTGTGGAGATATGTGGCAAAAACCCAAACTTACTATCAAATAAAGACATTTGATTTTGATGTAGATTGTTCTTGGTTCTGTAAATACATACCATAAGTTACATGTATTTGGCCATTGCTCAGTCTTTGACTTTGACTCATTAGTTTATATACAAATGCACAAATTTTCTTGAATAAATCATTATTAAAATTACAACGTCTTCAAAAACGATTTACCGTAAAAGCTCTATTTTTTCGGACACTAAAAAATAAAATTAAAATTCGTGTCCAAAATTTTAGAGACATAAAATATTCTAAAACTGCGAGTGTCCGAATATTTAGAGACACAGGGAAAATATTTAAATTACGTCCGTATATGTCTGGGTTTTTTTCTTTTATGGAAAATTCGGTTTTTAATCTACGAGGGCTGTTTCATAAAATCGCGGAATTACTCTATTTCTTCTACCTTAGGTGATTTATTTAAAAACAAAATAATCCTGAGATATGTTTACTCATGACTGACTTTCAGGCCAAAAATTTTAGTGATACATAGAAGAGTTAATTTTATATGTAACATTGAACAATAGTACTGTGTAGTACTTGAAGCACGCCAACGTCAATTGAACGTCACCTAAACTTCAAACAGAAGAGTGCGGTTCACTTTCTCGACGCAGTCACCACCTGTAGCCACATATTTTCTATGTCTATGTAACCATTTGTCAAATGTAACCTTGAACCAATCCTTATTGAATGATGAAACAATGTCTCTCGATTTGTTGCGTAGTTCTAACGATTGTTGAAAGCGTTGTCCTCTCAGTTCATTCTCAAGGTCAGGAAATAAGCGCAAGTCCATAGGGGCTAAGCCCGGAGTGTAGGGCGGGTTTCTACTGTCCCTAAATTGCGCATGCCCTTTGTACACAAATGTCTTTCCACACTTAGGTAATGTATCCGAGTTTTTGAGTTGCTTAAGTGTTTCCGCCGAAGATAGTTTAGTGAAACGCAAAATTTGACAACGGAACATAATTCAACATCGTCCGTTGACGTCAAGCGATTTAGCGATAAAACGCTGCTGGGAGGTAACCGTTCAACATAATGTTTTCAAACTTGCAGGAAATGACGTCGGGACGTGATACTAACATCAGGCGTTTTTGCGCCAAAAATGCATAACGTATGACTATTTAACAGCACTTTCAGTGCAATTCAAATGTTTAAAAACCGGCGCGCTTCAAGTCGCTATATATCGGTTGCTATAGATACCACAAAAACTTTCATAAATTAAAGAAAATAAAGACCTATTCACTTTTATTTCATAATATTTTGTTATAATAACGTTATAATGTGGTTTAAGTACATTGGTATATTTTCCCCAAATTTGAACGATCACAAAAGTACGTTATAAACACAATGCGTTATAATTAACTGAGGGATACAGCGTGACATCACTCTTTAGCCAGGCATCTAAATCTGGAAAGCGATAGTATCCCATAGCAACAGCGTCGCTTTGACTTCAAAAGTGTTTGATGTGTTCTGCCGAACTTGCAATTTGAACCTTGAATATAATATTTCTAAACAACACAAACAAACGACAACAAAATCATTAGATTTGATTAATAAATCCAACTTTAAACCAGTGTCCGATAATAGTCATAAATTATGGGTTTTAAGCTGACTGTCCGAAAATAAAGAGTTGCAAAACATAATTATTTTGGCTAAAAAAGAGGGTGTCCGAAAACTAAGAATGTTCGAATACATCGAGCTTTTACGGTACTTTCTTAATATAAATAGAATTAAATTATAAAAATGTATAATGCAAAGAGGTATTTATTAAATCATCGGAACTTATGCTTTACATGGCGAGATAACTCGACCCTTAGCCATACAAAGTTTTTCTTCCAGATTATGTTTGTTTCAGGTTACCCGACCTACCCTAAAAATTGCCCCGACCGTAGAACATTTTACTGAGTTTGTTTTTGTTGTTTTATTCACCTTTTTTCCATTCATAACCTTTTTTTGATAAATAACTGTTTTGTTTTTAAAGCATCCACTTAAAACAATGTTTAATGATATTACCGATATATTTTGAATATTCATTTAGTTATAGAATCTTAAAGTTGAGCATTTACCAAGTAAAAAGCATAAAATAAATAAATCCCTACCTACCTACCCTTTTTTTGGGGGGGGGGCATATAACCTGAAACAAACATATGGGGGTGTCGTGGGAAAACCGGGTTTAATGCAAGTGCGTAAAGTGTCGTCCCAGGCTAATCCAGGACGGCGCTTTCCGCCTTCAGCGGATTTGCGTTTCGAAGAGACTTCCTTGAAACAGCAAATACCATATAAGCGTAAAGTGTCGTCGCGGATCAGCCTGTGCGGACTGCACAGGCTGATCCGGGACGACACTTAACGCAAATGCAATAAGCCCGGTTTTCCAACGACACGACTCAATAATTATTATTGTTTACGCCTTATTTAAAACAAATCTTAGATTGTATAACCCCTTTTATATCGTATGCGTGTTTTATACCTTTAGTATATGCCAATGTAGATACATATATCTCATTTTCAGATATTTTACGCTATTGCTAAAAAATGGCATTTTTCTTGTTGTCAAACTCGTAACTCACTGTCCAATTAACATACATCTGGCGTCATTTCCAATAGAATTCCGTTCATACTCTCGAATGTGTCCATTTGTGCATGACTTTAGTGATTATTTTTACTATATATACAATAAATGAAGAGTTATAAAATCATCTTAATATAGAACACTTATCATTTAATCACTTCCACATATATACGGTACAGGGACCTGTTCACAAACTGACGAATTGACAATTTTCAAACGTTTTGTCACAGATTCAAGAAAAAAAAACGATGGAAAACATTAGAGTGTCTCTGTTGTTTTTGTTGAAACGATTGAAAATGCGTGAATTACATATATGAAGTAAAAAGACATCATGAAGTATATAAGTCCGATTGGCGGAGAGGTAACGCAATGGCATTTTAAGCCGGCGGTCTGAGGTTCGAATACTAAGGAGTAACGTAGTTTTCTTTTTCTTTTTTATTGTTAAAGTATTTGAACTTTTTATTATTAGATGCTTTAATTTGACAAGTTAAGACGTTTAATGGCATATTTCAAAAGTACAAAAATCTGTGAACTAGTACCTTTAAACTATTCCCTGTGTGCCCATTTTACTCACTGTAAGTATTACTTTTTAACTCACTCAGTTCGAACATCAAAGAAGTAAACCATACATATATGTATCACTTCACATATCAGCTATATCGTTAACTATTGTTAAAATTAATTTCGAAAATATTTCAACAGAAGCTTTTCGAAATTAAACTGCAAGTATTCCCGTCTCCTGAGAACAAAGTTCAGTGTGGACCGAGCATCTGTCTGATGAAGTTATTCCATGCAATTTGCTGTGCAATGTTGGGATGTGCAATGTGCCGTCCTATACCTTGAGTTCCGGTACGCATATGTGGCGATCCCATGTTAGATACATGTGGGCTCATTCCATTTAATTGTCTGTTGTGTATATTTGCATTTGGAACCATACTTTGGCGAAGTCGCTGGTCTTGTAACTGCGCTGGAAAAGTATGTTGTCGCTGGTCGCCCGGTCTGCGGTTCGATCCTCCGCGGCCTGATCTCGGGGCGTTATTGGACGGACCACGGCTTGCATGTAAGTTTGTGAACCAGATGTGGTGCGGAGATTCCGAAAACCGCAATGTAATCAGCGATGGTACTCTGGGCGGTGCAGGAGTAATATTTATTTGGCCGACTTTCGAAGGAGTTTCAATTAGTTGTAAGAGGTTTCCTGCACTCTGGGAATTTTGTAGTGTTGTATCATGGCTTGGATTGTTTGATATCTCCTGAGACTGCACATTCGGTGCGTTTTGTGGCCATACATTAATCGTTTCCTGTTGTACATTTTGCGGTACCCACTGACGGCGGTTTTCTACTCTAGATATGACTTCATCGGGGATACTAGACGGTATCACAGGTTTCCACAGGATGTGATTTTTTATTTGCACTTCTGTCGGTGAGTTTTTGATAGCGTCCGGTGGAGAATTCATTGGCTGGTCAGCAATGCTCAGTTCCTGTTGCCGCTGTTGTAGTAACAGCTCATGGCGACGGTAAAGTTGCTGTTCTTGCTGCTGCTGCTGGCGTTCTTGCTGAAGTCGTTGTTGAACAGCCTGGCGCTCGGCATCCAGTTGTTGTTGCAATGCCCTCCTACGATCCTCATCTTGTTGCCTCTGGCGCTCAGCTTCGATTTGAAGTTGACGTTCAAATTCCAACTGACGTTGGTGCTCTGCCGCTATCTGTTGTTGCCGCTCAAATTCTAATCGACGAAGGCGTTCGATCTCCATTTGATTTTGCATGTCCGCTTCCCGCTGACGCTGAATTTCAAGTTGTTGATGTCTTAACTGTTCTTCCAATATTCTTTTCTGACGCTTGCGTTCTTCGTGTTGCTCTAACAGGAACTGCTGTGAAAAAGACGAACGTATCGTTGGTGGATGTAACCTTTCGCCTACATCCGGTCTTCCTGTGTGGAACATCGGATCTGAAACACGCGATGCAAACGTGGGTCTGGCAGTTTGCCTCAGTTGGGCCTGCTGACGCCTAGAGCGTCCTAAATCACTGAATATGTTACTATGTTCTTGCGGAAGGTCTAACGTAAATATTTGTCGGCTCTGAGATCTCAGCTGCGCGTCGCCGGGAGGCGTGAACTGTCTTGTTTGCGTGAAGGTCCGTTGATCGCCGGTTGAGGGTGTCGGTGCGTAAACTATCGTGGGACTGCTTGACCACTGAATAAAGGATCGCGGGATGGGCGCAGGCGCTCCGATTGTCTGTACAAGACGCGGACCGGTGTTAAAAGCTCGTTCACGACCATCACATGCCCACGGCGCGAACGCATGCAGGTCTTGTAGCGGCGTTGGTCTTTTAAGCCATTCTATCATTTTGCTTACACTTACTATATAAACGTCATTGAGGGATACCAGTTTTTGTATAAATCTGTCCATTGCTTTCAGGCGGTCGGGATAATAAAACCATGAAGAATGCATATTGATACCGAACGGCATTTTTGTAGTAGTATAGTAATTATAGAAATTGTCCCAAAGAAATTTATACGCGGTATCTTCGTCTGGCGGCGCATTCATACAGCCGTCCACATATACGCAGTCGTACGCCTGTTTGTAGTCCATCAATGATACCACCGGTATTTCCCAGAATCCAGGATGCTTGCTCATCGGACAGGGCTTCACCTGGCACTCATACGGATATCCGTAATCTAGCGTAAAGGGACCGGGCGGTTTCTCCCGGAAACTCCGTTTACTGAACGTCAGTGTCGCGTCATACGTGTAGCCAAGCTTCTTAAGCGTGTCAGGCTGAAGGTCGCCCGTTGGCTTGAGAAACGGGCTTCTCCATCCGGTTATCGCTTCGATGGGAATTCCCGCCAGTTTCGCCAGGTTCTCTTTCTGCGCTTTGGCCTCCTCCAAGAAATTCGATCCGTTCATGGTGCTGTGAGTGACACTATGGGCGGCTATCTCCATGCCAAGCCCATGGAACTCCGACACCAAACCATACTGCGTGTTGTCGTGAGATATAAACAGTGTCATTGTGATCGGACACCCGTTCGGATTCTTTCGCGAAGAATCGAACAGTTGCTTGTAAAAGCCCGACGCCTGGCCAGTTACGGCGTCGTCGAAAGTGAAGAACACCATCTGAGGTATCTGCGTCAGGGACACGTTGGACAGTGTGAGATCGTCCGAGCAACAGTAGCAGTCCGGTGGTAGGCACGTGTGGCTCTTCTGGCAAGTCACACATGCCGACGGCAAGGCAGTCCTACCGACGGCACATAACGCGAGAAATAATATCACTCCAAATATGCTAGCTGAATGCATTGTTCATAATATTTCAGTTCCTGCTTTATGTGTATATACGTTTCGCACAAAACTGTCATATACTTCTATTCTACAGCATCATTATAAATCCATTTAATCCAATGTCAACAATTTTTGGATATTCTCAAAATGAATGCAAATATCTAAAACTGTTAAATTCTCACTTCCCAAACTGTTGCAGAAGCCCGCAACCTATGGGACGACACTCGGCGTTCAACTGAGCTGTGTTCATCCGCCGTATGATGTGAAGCGGAGGACGGTGAAATTGTATGGTCCAACAGCGGGCGTTCGGAGTCTCGGCTGGCAGGTTTACTGTGTTTTATTTGGTTCAGTGAGGTAACTACGACACCTTCTAGCTTTGCCTTAGGCGGAATATGAAACAGAGATCCATTCATTTTCATTATAACGATATTACGAGTCTGTAAATGACAGGGTTGGGCTTTGCGAAATGTATTCGAGATGTAACTTGTACTTCGGCTATTAGATCTTAGATTGGGGCAAATGTCTTGATTAATATACAAGTTTTCTTTCACTCAATTACATTCTTAATAAATGAATACATTAGTGATTCATCTAAAATAAAATATATTTCGTTATTCAGTGTTTGTTGACGAATAATAATTATCTAATTACCAACATAATAAACTGCTTTACGCAAAACTATATGTTCAACATTTGTTAATCACAAAAATATTAAAAACTATTAACATTTATTTGTAACCGAAAACCTCAGTGTCTATAAGAGGCAAATCATTTGGCTTATAAATATCCAAAAACAAACCATTTTCACACTATCAATGTAAAATAAATACAGCATTATAAATCTGGCCTACATATATAAATATTGTATATGCTTTATACTATCAGTATTGATATCCATTGTGTTCGGGCGAAAAACTTGCAAAACATAGAAACTGGTCACATGAACATTTCGCATTCGTTGGTTGCTATAAGCAGTTTATTTAAAACATACATATACACAATTTTTCCAGTTTTTCGAACAAAACACAAATTATATTACGTCTAAAAATAATTTCCAAACTGATAAAAACAACTAAAAATAAATTAAAACTGACAAAAAAAACATTGTTTTCCGGAACTGCATGTTTTGCTCTATCTTCATCTCATTTCATCCAGCCGTATGTCACACTGACAGTGCGGGACATCGCGTTACCTAACGTAAGGCCAGAGTTTGAATTTTTCGTTTCTCGGACATTTTTGGAAAACTGTCAAGTCGGACGGTGGAAATAATATCAAACATAGAATTCAATTTTAAACGCATTTTCTTTTCGCAATACACATGACAATAACAATAATAATTCTATACCGCGTTTGTTATAGAAACATGCATATACGATCAACATAATTTACGTTGAATAAATATATTGTATATTATAACTGTGAGTTGGAAACTTTACATATCCATTTGAATACGGCATCAGTGGAAATAAACGATTTTGTCGTATGTTTTTTTAATGATTTTCTTTCAATTGTTTTGTTTCTGTATTCTAAAAAATCGAGTTGGCGGATCCGAGACCCTTGAACTCAACAAACTCGCGCCTCGCCTTACGTAACGTTGTCAGAATGACAGCCCGTTGGCCGCGTGTCATCCGTCATACGGCGCTCTCGCGGTTCCCTCGAGCGCTTCGTTAACATCAGACAACACGTCGAGCACCGTAAGTAATTTGCACTTGTTGAAATTACGTATAGTGTTGGCAAACAGACTGCGTGACTCAGGTGTTTCGGGAACCGTACGGCAGTACATGGGGCTTTTGAGATCATTAATTCTATTTTAAAATTCATAAGAGTATACTTTTATTGTGAGCGTGTTTCCACAAATTGTGCAACAGTTATATTTAAAAAACACAGACTAAAATCTTGGTCTGTTGCTCAACCAATAAAAAATGTATAGATGTAAAAACAAAAAAAGAAAGTATATAGATGTATGTATGTTCTTCTTTTGTTTTTACGTGCACAACATGTGTATTACTTTATCTAAATTTTCAAGCGTAATCGAAAACAATATACCAATTGTGTTCTGCTGATGTAATTGATGATGATTGTACAGGAATTACATTGTTGGCAGTGGTTCTTTTCCACATCTAGTGCATATAATTTAGCTGTTCCAAAAGAGTGTTATGCATATCGTTTAGCTGTTCCATAAGAATGTTAAGCATATAGTTTAGCTGTTCCACAAGAATGTTAAGCATATAATTTAGTGGTTCCATGCATATAGTTTAGCAGTTCCATGCATATAGTTTAGCTGTTCCACAAGAATGTTAAGCATATAATTTAGTGGTTCCATGCATATAGTTTAGCGGTTCCATAAGAATGTTAAGCATATAGTTTAGCTGTTCCACAAGAATGTTAAGCATATAATTTAGTGGTTCCATGCATATAGTTTAGCTGTTCCATAAGAATGTTAAGCATATAGTTTAGCTGTTCCACAAGAATGTTAAGCATATAATTTAGTGGTTCCATGCATATAGTTTAGCGGTTCCATAAGAATGTTAAGCATATAGTTTAGCGGTTCCATAAGAATGTTAAGCATATAGTTTAGCTGTTCCATAAGAATGTTAAGCATATAATTTAGTGGTTCCGTGCATATAGTTTAGCGGTTCCATGCATATAATTTAGCTGTTCCATAAGAATGTTAAGCATATAATTTAGCTGTTCCATAAGAATGTTTAGCATATAATTTAGTGGTTCCATGCATATAGTTTAGCGGTTCAATAATAATGTTAAGCATATAGTTTAGCGGTTCGATAAGAATGTTAAGCATATAGTTTAGCTGTTCCATAAGAATGTTAAGCATATAATTTAGTGGTTCCGTGCATATAGTTTAGCGGTTCCATGCATATAATTTAGCTGTTCCATAAGAATGTTAAGAATATAATTTAGCTGTTCCATAAGAATGTTTAGCATATAATTTAGCGGTTCCATGCATATAATTTAGCTGTTCCATAAGAATGTTAAGCATATAGTTTAGTTGTTCCATAAGAATGTTAAGCATATAATTTAGTGGTTCCATAAGAATGTTAAGCATATAATTTAGCTGTTCCATAAGAATGTTAATATTATACATGTATGTGATCTGAAACGAAAAATATTTTACTTCTATATTACTAATGGACCTTCAATTCACTTTATATTTTAAAACATATTTATTACCGCTACGTCCCTGCATGACGACTGTTGACATTGACAAATCTACTAAACACATGAATAGAAAGTTCACGAGGAAATCTGCATTTTGCCATTTATTCAAAAATGTTCAAATTTAACATTTTAATATTTGTATAAGGCGTAAAAAAAATTATGTTTGTTTCAGGTAACATGCCCCCAAAAATTAGGGTAGGTAGGTCGGGATTATTTTTTTTTTTTTTTGTAAATGGTCAACTTGAAGATTCTAAAACTGAATAAATATTCAAAACATATCAGTAATATACTTAAACATTGTTTATAAGTGGATACTATAAAAAAAAACACACTTATTTATCCAAAAACACATTTAATTATTGAAAAAGGTAAATAAAACAAAAATCAATCTGACAAACCCAATAAAATGTTCTAGGGTCGGGGCATTTTTTTAGGGTAGGTCGGGTTACCTGAAACTTATTTTTTTTACGCCTAACCACTTCGGCCTTGTAAAATGTTGGCGTTAACAAATCTACTTAACACGTAAATAGTGACTTAATGCGTTTAATTAAAATACGATTATCTTCGATATTTTAATGCATATATTAAAGCCGCAAAGTAAGTCTATAAACACAGATTGTATGCTGTAATGAATGTCTTTATCATTTAAAGTTTAATAGTTAAACATCGCAGATAATCAAGTTATTACGCGATTGTTGCGAACACCTGACTAATATCTACAAATAGCTTCTGTGGTTTCCTGCACTGAACTAATAAAAGAGGTTTTGGTAGGTAATCAAAATTGAGGCGTGTCGTGGGAAAACCGGGCCTAATGCATGTGCGTAAAGTATCGTCCCGGATTAGCCTGTTCGGTCCGCACATGCTAATCCAAGACGGCACTTTCCACTTAGGCATAAAAAAGATGTTTGTTTCAGTTTACATTACCAAAAAAATTAGGGTAGGTAGGTAGGGATTTATTTTTTATTTTGTTTTATTTATTTAGTAAATGGTTAACTTGAAGATTCTAAAACTGATTTAATATTCAAAACATATCTGTAATATCCTTAAACATCGTTTTAAAGTGGATTCTATCAATACTAAATACTTATTTAACCAAAAAAACATGTGATTATTGAAAAACATAAATAAAAATAAAAATATATCTGACAACCCTAATAAAATGTTCTAAGGTCGGGGAATTTTTTTGGATAGGTCAGGTAACCTGAAACAAACATATTTGTTATGCTTTATATGGTATTTTCTGTTTCAAGGAAGTCCCTTCTAAACATAAATCCACTGTAGGCGGAAAGTGCCGTCCTGGATTAGCCTGTGCGGACTGCACAGGCTCATCCGGGACGAAACTTAACGCACATACAGTAAGCCCGGTTTTCCCACGACACGCTTCAAATGGAGGGCGTACTAGCAGTGTCCAGAGTATCTTATTGGCAGTGGATTAAAACGAAATTATAATAATACATGTTAATACAGTAATTGAATAGGATTTATTGCATTCGAATTCATAGAAAGTTGCACAATTTCTCATGTGAAATAAAAACATGTACAATATGATCAAAATCATCAGTAACGTAATCTTATCATAACAGATCTATCAGGTTTTTGTGGGATGAAATGAATTAAAATAAGAAATGGTCCAATTTGATGTATTTGTACTAAGTGCTATCAAATTTTGGGCCATCAAGACCATGTATGACTTACCCGCGCGGGCGTCTTACATAAACATGGGCCTGGTAACTATGTTGTTGTTGATGACGATAGAAGATGCTTTTGAGGAGGGAAGGATGAAGTATACTGTAATGAATGTCCTTAATGGTTACACACCGCAGTCAATCAAGAAATTGCGCGAGTGTCGCGAACACCTGACTAATGTCTACAAATAGTGTCTGTGGTTTCCGACGCATTTTAAATGGAGGGCGTAAGACCAATGGTGACTCAGAGTAGCTTACTGACAGTCTATCGAAATTGTAATACAGTCATGGAATATGAATATATTGCATTCGAATTCATAGAACCATGAAAAACTTCCGTGAAATATAAATAATAACACTTATCAATAACGTGCATCTAATTAATATCAGGCTTGTACTGTGGGATGAAATGGAAAACGTTCCCATTTGATGTTCATGTATTGAGTGCTATGATATTGTGGCCCGTCAAGAACATGCAGAACCAACTCGCGCGGGCGTCTTACATAAACAAGGGTCTGGTAACTATGTTTTTATTGTTGTTGTTTGTCAAAGATCATAAGGCGAAGCTTCACTGTACAGTTAAAATGTACACATTTCAAATGTACGTAAAACCTATATGTGTATTTGCCGCTAGATGTAGTTGGTCTTGTGGTTAAGTAGCTTTAAAATGAGGACGATGCTGAAGAAACAGACAATGGATGATGATGATGTTTAACCACGATGATGACGATAATAACGACGATGATTGGTGATGATGATTAATGATGATGATGACGATTGATTGATTTTGAGGAGGGGATGATGAAATGCTACGATAATAAGAACGATAATGCTTCTTTTCCTCGAGCTGTTCGTGTTGATAAAATATTAAAGTCAATATTGTAGATGAAAATGGTTGCTGTTATAACAAATTTAATGAACTTCAGAAAAAAATGCGTTTAATGTTTTGTGGCTTAAGGGCATCCTATTCTTTGTTGGTCACCACTTTATGATCCAGTACTAGAATATTAACCTCGTTACCTACTTCTGAAACCGCGCGTGCAATTACATGACAACGCAGACTGCGGAATGTTGCCGCTAATTTGACCCGTAGCTCTTGGCCACGAGGACACCTTATATCAAATTAAATAGCCGTATTAACGAGAAATTTACAGAGCCGAGAATTAATTTATGTCAAACGGGCATTCGGCGTTGAAAGAGCTTCTGTTGTTGCCAACGTGAATGATTGACATTAACTGTGACAAAGTTGAGAGACAACGTTCATTAAACTTCACCGGTGTCTGATGTTTTCCACTAGCATTCGCCGGTCAGCTTCACAAGTTAAGGTCGATGTGACGCAGTATACTTTTTATTGGGAAGTTGCTGAGTCTTTTCGCAACTTTAGGTCACGTGAAATGCATTGTCTGAATTGTCTATGTTAAGTTGTAAAAGAAAACCCAAACGAAGTAGATCTGCGCATAATCCCAGGATTTCCCTATATGGTAAATGTATGTCTGTTTGCATTTCAAAATGTCGATAGATTCAAATTTCAGACTCTTTTAGAAAAATGTGCAGATTCTAAAATGTGCAGATTCGTAGCTACATATAAAGTATATCACCATATTCGTTGACAGCCTTTATGAACTAACTCTTGACTGCTTACAAATGCATGTACAATACAATACAATATGGAAACACTGACGTTTTAATTATACTTATTAACTGACCAATTACTTCATATTTCGTCGGAAACTGCATACACGCACTTATGTTCTATTCGTACTGTTCTACAAGTAAAGGTTATAATAATATCATTTATATTTTTCCATTAAATATGTGAATGTTGCCGAGTAAAATCATGTCTTGTGCTAACCGTGTGCTAAAAGGCATCATATTTTGACCGGTACAAACTCAATACAAACCGTTATAGATCAAACTCAGACAACGACGATGTTAGGTCATTGCCTTTTGGTCAATTTGGGATTGAGGGTTTATACCATTGCCCGATCAATAAAAACTCAAACAAACTCGATAAAGCATTCATTTGTGAGGGGTCCGTGGTTACCCACCCGTGCCAGAAGTCAAAGGTCAGGTACTCGGGTCAGCGGCTAACGACTTGCATCATACAGTCGTAAATGTCAACTCTTATACCAATCGTTTGTCCGAGGTCGACGTTCAAGGCTCATATTCACCAATCCATTTTTAGACTTAACATCTAATAATAAAGCATTCTCAAAACTGTTATAATCTAAGAACGTAGTTACTTTGTTCGCTAATTTTAGCATTCTTTATTTATAATGATTTGTAAATGACTTAAACGACATTGGTGCCCGACATATTTGCGAACGCACAAGTATTGTTTATTGAGACTAGGCCTATTCGTTATTCTTAAGTCTAAGAATGGGTTGGTTAATATCAGGTATCTGCGTTGATTACATTCCGCTAATAAAACTAAATGTGAGTCTGTTCGATCCAAGGTTTCCCAAATAATACTGCACATGGCGGAGCCTCAGCTTCAATTTAGAACATGTCATTATGCACCTTTAGTATTTCTATTAATGGCAGACATCTGGAAATGTACATAAAAACATACCGTAATGTTTAATAATTCAGTACGTGACAAAATATACTGAGACAATGTGAAAGGGTAAACAGTCTGTAGTGACACGTCCTACTGATTCGTGCATAAAAATACAATACACTGTACCACAAACTGCCCCAGGTGTGTTGCCTAACGTACAAATCAATTGGTAGAAACGTTAAATTATTAGTACATTTTGAATATGACACAGTGAATGTATATTGTTATTATAACAACATGTTCCATATATAAACAAAAAAACGCAAGTTACAATATATACGAAGCGTGTCGTGGGAAAACCGGGCTTAATGCATGTGCGTAAAGTGTCGTTCCGGATTGACATTGAATTCAAACCGATTTAGTGGAAAATATCCGAATGTGTTGGTTTTGTAGCGTCATGCACATATACATGACTCGTATTTACAGTTTCGTGTTTTGAACCGCAAGTTATTCATGTATTTACGGATTCGGACAATTCTGGTATTTTATATAACTTACGTGGTTGACAAAGTTATTTCCCACGACGCGCCACATAGAGTGTTTTATGAGAAAGAATGAACAAGACGCTGTGTGCGATAAACACAGATGATTTCGGTTGGTGCTGGACAGCCTGTTTGAATATTCTAAGTCCAAATTAGGTCAGGTCAAGGACATAGTGAGGTTAGGTGATATGGGTGGATTAGGAATGGTCATAAGCAACAACTGTGTAAGTATCCAAATGTTGTAGCATGCGGTGTTGGTGCTAGACAAACTGTTAAATTCTAGATTCAATCAGCCCATTTCAATCAGTCCAAATTAGGTTAAGGTCGAGGTTAACGTGAAGTTGGGTGATATAGGTGGATAAGGAATGGTCGTAAGCAATAACTGTGTAAGTATCGAAGAGATATAGTAAGCGGTGTTTGTGCTGGACGAAACGGTAAAATCTAGTTAACCCCTTACGGACGGAATTACGGACGGACGGACAGGACAATCACTATATGCCTCCCGTATCAAGATACCGGAAGCATAAACAGAATTCGTATTAACTACTGTACATACCCATGGCTTATGATCAGTGTACAAATGAAGACTACACAGACCTGTATCATGAAACCGTGTCAAAAATTTCCGATTAAGACAATAGTGCATCGCATTATATATAAATGTAGTTGGAGATCTTCATGTCAAACAAGACAAATTGACCCAGAAAACTCTGAAGCACTGTACTAGATAAAATATTTCTAAAAGCATTCATTGACATTTTTGCCAATTCTACAGTCATTGAAGGAGTTCCGAATCACTGGTAGTTCCGGGTCACTTTATGATTAATAGTTCTGAACATAATTACATAATTACCACCCTCACATTTCGATTTTTATTATCTGGTGGTTGAACAGCAATACATTTGCAGTAAATCACCAGAGTTTCAACTCTGTATGCGAATCAATGAACCGAAACGGGGCTTTATGAGTAGTAATACATGTTGAAAAGTCTACATGAACACCGGTTGCAGAAACTAGGCTACGGTTTATTAATCGCGATAAAACATCGGAAATGCCCGGTAAATGGGCACATTTATGGTATCATTTGGTAAATAAATGTATATTCTTTGTACTGTATACATTAGAAAACCCTGCTTTCCATATTACTGCAGAAAAGAACGGTAATATCAACACATGTGTATTGGGGTGTTCCGGGTCACTTGAACGGACCTCATTGTTTAAAGGGGGTATGTCAAGCAATGTCTAATGTATATGATTTATGGAATTACTCCATGGGTTGGTTGGTTCAGTAGACTCATGCACAATGTAAGACAATTATTTATTGACTAATATATATTTTTTGTTACACAAATAAGTGGATAGTATAGGTATGCTTCTCATAGGTTTGATTTAGCCTTCTATAAGTAATAAATAACATAACAGCTTTTCGTGGTATTTCAAATTGAAGAATGGTGCCAGCCATAGGGCGAACCAAGAAGACCCTTCAATGTTTTAATGTGTTCAGATAGTTTATCTCATTAATATCATGATTACAGTTTATCAATGTAAGCAAGATTTAGTATAATAATTATTATGTGTACATTATATGTATTCAAAAGCTGTCAACATGTTAAACATTGTATTTTTAACAGAAGCAGGGACTTTGAGTTCCATATATAATGTTGTTTATACTTTTTTTTTTACAAGGATCTATAGTTTCCTTCACATACTAGTCTATGATACCATTCAGCTTTATGTTTACATTTGAAATATCAACCGTGTATGCGTTTCATAGTGTCGATGTTACCATGAGAACGGCGCTACCGGTATATCTTATCTTTGTCTATTATTATGTCTTTTGTTACTCTTATATTGTTAGGTTGTTAATTTTATCATTATGCATATGATTGTTATCAAATTGTTGATCTTGTTGTTACTGGTCATAAAAACATGTTGAGAATCTATGTACAATTACCACATTGCGTACGTGAATGCACTTCGGATTGTTTATCGCATTTCGGTTAATGCATTGATTTCATTTATTTCGCGGATTTTTTTTACTTTTAGCTGATATTTGTGTATTTAATTTACCTGTCTAAAGCATTGGCAAACGTTGATCAATTATAAGATGATTTTATTGTTGTAGTATATCATCTGAATGGCCATGGAATATATATGGCTATGTACCTTTTTATATATTGACCCTACATCCTACACGAAATATAAAGAAGATGACAAACGTGGGGAAATCTTCAATATGTCCGAACTATTATATTGTGATTATGCGTTATCCGGTTCAAGAAATGAATATATCTTACTTGTGGTGTTGTTTGACAACTACTAAGTCAGATTAAAAGTTAAACATGCTTTTAAAACATACCCTTAAGGAAACTATAGTAGAAGTGCGAAGTGACCCGGAACACACATACTTGATTCGGAACCCCGCAATCAATGCATACAGTTCAGCACAATATTTAATAAAAATATTCAATGGTACGAAATGTTTCATACATGTATATTATAAATTTAGGCATGTAGGCTCAAATTGTTCGGTGTGTAGAATTACCGAAATCCCCGTAATTATTTTAGTTAAAAGTAACATGAAATGCATTTTAAAGCTATAAAGGTCACTTAAAGGTAAAATGCATGCAAACACTTTATTTATTTAAGGGTTATATTGACCGGCGATAATTATATGAAGGCATTTCCGTAATAACGATAAGATTTATGTGAGTGCTCTCCCTTGTTTTCAGTTTGCAGTTACCGACTTATTTGGGTTTAAATTAATATAAAATGCAAATTAAATCTATACAAGTCACTTAAAGTGAAATATATGCATACATTTCATTTATTTAGGTGTAGAATAACCGAATTCCCCGTAATTACCGAAATCCCCCGAAATTCCTTTATATAATTAACGTTAGTCAACATAACCATTAAATAAAGTTTATGCATAAATTTTACCATAAAGTGACCTGTATAGCTTTAAATGTATTTAATATTACTTTTAACTGAAAAAAAAGTTATTTCGGGGGATTTCGGTATTTACGGGAATTTCGGTATTTCTACACACCGAAACATATTGAGCCTACAGGCCTAAATTTACCCCGACAGGCCTAAATTGTACCTACATGTATAAATTGTACCTGTAGGTATATTTTTAGATAGGCCTATATGCATAAATTAAGGCCTGTAGGCACAAAATTGTGCCTGTAGGCATATTTTTGTACCTGTATGTATACCTATTTACTTTTGACCCAAACGGTACGTCATATACATGTACGCGTGTCCATATGCAACACGTCTGTTCCATTGTGTTGAAACGGCTTGATCGAAAGGTTTGACAACCTGGATGCCTATGTGTATAAGAAGAAAACGACGCTGGACTATTCAGTGTATCTATTATCTGCATATAGTGAAAGATCGATGTAGTGTGCGCAAACATACTTATAAACGTTTGGGAACATTTGAACAGCCAGTAGATATATGCAGCAATCTACTAACACGATTTGGATAAAATACTGAAAATAAACACAGGTTATGAAGGCCTCATACATTACACGGCAGTTTCCCTGAAATGTCCATGAACTGTTATTGCACTTACTCTAGCAGTTAACAAGGTCAAATTACACCAAAACGGAAGTCACATCCTCAGGGTTACAGTTAGATTATAAACACATAGTGTATAATGCATATGATTTTTAAAATACAGTTTAAATGATGTGTTTTGGTATCAATTTAAAGGTAAATTTGTAAGAAATAAGAAAAAAGACAGTTTTACGCACTACTTTGTCTTAGTGGTTCCCAGCTTCATAACTTTTGGCCCATGCACAAAATGGCAGGCCCCATGCCTGTCAAAACCGGTTTGTTTATTCTAAGGTAAATATTTTGAGTTACAACGTATAGACATGCTGTTTATTCAAACGGCTATGGCCTTATCTTTCCAACAATGTATGGTGATATAATGGGAAGTCGCTTGGTCATGGTGAAAACTGAGATCAAACTTTGAATATTTTATATGGTTAGATACCAGTAAATCATTGTGTATCCCTCCGTGGTCCATTCAAAAGTAGTTCCTATTACTAAAGAGTTCCTCTTCTCTTCTGGCATAAAATCCATTTAGGTATCTCAGACATGCCTTTTGTGGTTATTTCTAATATTCTATGCGTGTCTGCAACTGTTGCATTTCATTGGAGGCTAACTTGAAAGGTGAACTTTTGGGGTGTGTTTACTGTGGTATGGGGCTTTGTCGAAATATGACTGCCGAAACCCAGTTTTCTACCGGTGCCTGCATTCAAGTGAGATGCATTTTCTTGGAAGTAGCATGACATATCTTTTTTATTGCAAATTTTGGAAGAGGACAGATTGATCTTTAAATTGATACCAGGCTTGCACGATCTGAAATCAGGGAAATGCTAGAAAAATGCTTGCAAAGTTTGCCGTTGTATAATGGGACCCTATGGAAATTGGAATTACTGGTATCTAACCAATATGTAACAAAGAAGGAATTCATTTGGGCATGCGTAACCACAAATTCCTACAGTTCCCAGCTTCGTGACTGACAGTTATCCGATATCCAATACCGCTCTAGTATTAACTCCCTAGCAACCGTAGCCAATACCGCTCTAGTATTAACTCCCTAGCAACCGTAGCATTGTACTGCTTCCTTATCGATTTACGATTACCGAATGTGACAATTCCATACTCCATCTTGCAATGACGTCAGCGGTCATGTGACCAGTTAATCGATTATATTTCCATTGATGGAATTAAGAAGCAGAACTGGGTTGAATATGTAGATACCAGCGAATATATTTGTAGTTGCTCTTATATTTCGATAGTGGTGTGTGATCGAAAAGCTCTAGATTGATAAGGATTCGTACGGATTGTTCCGCAGTTGAGTGTACAGATAGAAAACATGTGGTGTGACAAAAAGCTGGCCAGTTGCATGTGTGCACTATTGTTGGTTGTTTTCACGAACGCCAAGGCGATTGGCGACTCATTGGATGGCATTCCATACGATGTGCTCCAGAAGCTTAAGGTATAGAAAAATCTTTTAAGATAGTATGTTCGTACTTTATCATCAGGTTACTTGAAACAGACTGAGTATTTCAATGCGATACGCTCAATGAATGTTAATTCACAGACTTTCTGGATGCGTTCATATTGTAAATTGATTCCGTCCCACGCATCTGGGTTGGACACGTCTAGAACATACGTATTTTGGATAAGAACATTAGAACATTACTTGTAGGTTGTGATTGGTTTTCTTCACAATATCAAGTTAATATGAAAACATTTAAGCGTTGACTTTTAGATTATACGGGTAGATATAAATGTGCATGTACTTGAATTGGCAAATATGTAAATGTTGTTAAACCTATAGATTGAATATATGCACTGCAACACATGTTTTTGTGTGTGACACTCAAAATTGGACATCTGTTTAAGGACAGGGTTTAGGGCTTTTAGCAGAAATGTATAGCAGACCGAGTCTATGTAGTAGATAAGTCGTACAGGAAAATGTGTAAAGTTGACTATTCGACAACTAGCGTTAGATAATGAACTGATGTGAAATGTGTACACATGCGTCAAATCGTCTGCAGATAAATCAATAAAAGCGTGACAGCATTCAAAGAGCTGACGTTGTTCTAAATATGAAATGTTCTAATTACCGGTAATACAAAATAACCATTATGTATACAAATAACTGAACATAGCTGATCATAAAAACTGGTCAATAGGTAAACCTCCTAAAGCATGTGTTTTGCAGTTTACTGTTGATCTTTCTTGTAGTGTAAGCCATTAAAAGTTTGTAAGGAAGCGACAAAATCCAACTTAAAACTTTGTATTCTCTGTAAACAGTTATTTAACGTGACGTCCTACAAAACGTAACGAAAGCGGGCGTCACACAACCGTCGTTCTTCATTGATTGTAATGGGACTTGTTCACAGATTTTTGTAGTTTTGAAAAATGTCATTTACTGTCGTAACTGCAAAAACTAAAGTTAGACTGACCAAAAACTAATATTATATAAAGAAAAAAAATGCCTTCGCCGGGACTCTAACCACGTCCGCCGGGGAAAAAAATCTGTCGCTCAAACCACTCGGCTATTCTGACTGCCAGTTATTGCTGTGAATTATTAATGCCATATAGAACTGAAACAAATGTTTTCCACAATACCTATGAAATGCGTAACAGGCGCTTTATAATTTTATCTATTTCAACACTATATTTCCGATATTTCTTTCTCAGTAGTGTTATTTCGCTTGTTATTTCTTTCTCAGTAGTGTTATTTAGTGTTATTTCTTTCTCAGTAGTGTTATTTCGCTTGTTATTTCTTTCTCAGTAGTGTTATTTCGCTTGTTATTTCTTTCTCAGTAGTGTTATTTCGCTTGTTATGTCTTTCTCAGTAGTGTTATTTCGCTTGTTTCCATATAGTGTGACTTTCTTATTGGGATCTAGATGCCAAAAAATGATAAAAAAATGTCAATTGGCCAAGCTGTGAACAGGTCCCTTTAATATCTTACACGACATTTTGATGGCATGACAAACCTCAATGCCAACGAAATTACAATCGATGAATACTTTCACTTTAGCGGTCCCCGGAATTGCTACATAGATTTTGATTTCGGAACAATAAACCTCTCACACGTTTTAAAGGGACCTGTTCACAGATTGACGAATGGACAAATTTTCAACTTTTTGCCACCGATTCCCAAAATAAAGCAACGGTTTATACAAGGGAGCAAAATAACACTACGGACCTAGAAATAGACTGTAAAAACAATTTCCTTTTCGAGTAATCATCAGTGAAATTGATAATCATAAAATTATCAAGCGTTTGTTACGCGAAACGATGGAATAATTTGGAGTGTTTCTGTTGTTTTCGTTCTAACTGCTTTCAGGTGGAACACTTACATAACGTAAATAATGCAGGCTTTAAACTAGAAGTCGGAATGGCCGAGTGTTTAAGGCGGTGTACTTTTAATCCAGAGGTCCCAGGTTCGAACCCCGTTGGGACTAATTTTTTTTTCAAAATACTTTACTTGTTATTATACTTGAGCTTTTTAGTTCCGATGCTTAAATCTGTCAAATTAAAACATTTAATGGCATACTTCAATAAAATGCGAAAACTGTGAACAGGTCCCTTTAAGTGGCTAAAATAAAACAAAAGAAAACTTAAATTTTTTACCATATCACACTGTGACGAATTTGTAACTCGACACAACTCGCCTGGTGTCGTGTAGATCTTGTAGATCTTGTACACATGTCGTTCTTTGTCGCAGTTATGTCTACTTATGTCTTCTTATGTCGCCAGAACTTGCCAAGTAGCGGCGAGAATTTTAAATCTTTTAAAAGGTTACAATATAATACAATAAAGGTTACAATATACCAATTCCAATCCTTATGTTATTTAATGTAAAAGCGATAACTTTAACCAAAAATAAAAACATTTTGCACATAGGGACCCTCATAACCATACCTTTTCTTAAAGACCATTCTAAGCTGAATTGATTTAAGAAATAACAAAGTATGGCATTAATATGTAAGAAAGAACTCGACACTAAACAAAGTTGACTGTTTCATCACCATATTTTTACCGGCTACTTTCTAGTTGTCATACTATAGTCTCTTATCTTAAAACATATCAGTCATTTATTAGTGCATACCGATGCTTACTCTACCAACATCTCCAAAAAGAAAATCAAAGCAAGTGTCTAAACCTAAAAACATGTCTTCGAGTTAAACTTGTTGATTTATTTAGAGAGTACAGCCCTAGATGACTTATTTGTTAAGTGTAGTGTGACCTAAAATTCAAGCCGCCTCTCGGCGACTTTTTATTCTCGTACACGTGTCGAAGGAATCTCGCGCACTCTCAAACACACTCGAACACATTCCGTAGACATGTCTTCCCTTTTCGTAGCGTTTCGCCGTATAGTATATCGTACTACGACACAATTTGCTGCGAGTTTGGGAGACTTGACAACGACATCTGCTCTTCCGTTTCTCGTAAAATGTCGTCTTAAACTCGTGCTTATGTCCTCACAAGTCGTACAGACTCGTCCACACACGTACATTCTCGGAGCCAAGTCATCGATTGTCGAACAGATATCGACAGATATCGTACGCATATCTCGGCTGAACTCGTGACAAAATGTGATTATCGTACTGTGTTGTGTCAATGACGTGTCAAGGTTGGAGAGAACTCGAACAAATGTCGTCTTGAAACAATTCCGCGACCAACTCGTTCACTTTACGGCGAGTTACAACTCGCCAGAACTCGTACAGAACTCGAAGCTCAAATTCGCCACACTGTGACTGGGCCTAAGAAAACTGTCATATGTAACGGTCTATATATGTGCGATATACAACATCAGTTAGGAAAACTAGGGTTTCAATAACTGGATACGGAAACGGTGATTCGAAACCACTGATCCAAGTATTTTTTTTTAAACTTTGCTTTTTAAACATTCAGCCGAATTTTAACCAAAATGCAGTTTTCTGTGTCTGTCAAATCTTAATAATAGATCTACTATTCAAAATAGCCGATCAAAAGCCAGAAATAGCTCGCATTAAGAACATGCTCTTAATTATTAAGTGTTATACACAATGGGTACAATCCAAACATTTCATTGGATCATAATGTAGGTTATATTCTATGTAATGTTTTATTATGTTCTTGCAGCAAATTTTTTTTGCCGGGAACAGTAACGACCACGTGCATTAAAAAAAAATAATTTCAGGAATTCGCCGCCCAGTACGACTACCCGGATTATTACGGGGGACCGGAACCCGATGATCAAACCACCGGAGCTTTACGAGAGGTACCGAACTGGCCGACTGAGAGAACGAGGCCTCTGATTGGCCAGGTCGGTGGCCTCGCCGTGGATTCGGAAGGTCATGTGGTCGTCTTTCACAGAGCCGAGCGTAGATGGGACACGAGGTGAGGTCATGGGCATTGGACGCGTTGCCGTGATAATAATTCGTATGAGGCGTGTCGTGGAAAACCCGGGCAAAATGCATGTGTGCACTTTCTGCTTGTATGGTATTTTCTGTTTCAATGATAACACTTCTAAACATAAATCCACTTTAGGCGGAAAGTGCCGTGCATGATTAGCCTATGCGGTCTGCACAGGCTAATCCGGGACGACACTTAAAGCACATTCATTTAGCCCGATTTTCCCACGACACGCCTCATTCATACATACTTTTCTCGGAGCACGGAAGATATATTTATGGTTTTGTGGGTGTTTGATTGTCTGTTTGCTTGTTATTTTAAACTATTTCAAAAAGTTATAAACATATTAGCATTAAAATATCTGGGAATGTTGGAAATGTTGGCAAATGAACACTTCCGTTTGTCTGTCGGCTAGATATTTGGCGCACAACGTTGTGAACAGATTCGTATAAACTTTTCTGGGAATGTTGGACAAATGAACAATTTGTTAGATTTTATGATCACCGTCCGGATCTTGGAATTTGAAATGATTTGAATGAAAGGAGATAGGACACATTGGCTGCATTGCAGACGGTCTGCGCTCTATGACAGCTTCCAAGTTATATACTAGTATATACTGGATATTGAAATAAATAAGGTCTGCGCTCTACGACTGCTTCCAAGATATATATGAGTATATAATGGATAGTGAAATAAATAAGGTCTGCGCTCTAACACTGCTTCCAAGCTATATACGAGTATATACTGTATGATGAAATAAATAAGGTCTGCGCTCTAACACTGCTTCCAAGCTATATACGAGTATATACTGGATGGTGAAATAAATAAGGTCTGCGCTCTATGACTGCTTTCAAGATATATATGAGTATATACTGGATGATGAAATAAATAAGGTCTGCGCTCTACGACTGCTTCCAAGATATATATGAGTATATACTGGATGATGAAATAAATAAGGTCTGCGCTCTACGACTGCTTCCAAGTTATATACGAGTATATACTGGATGATGAAATAAATAAGGTCTGCGCTCTAACACTGCTTCCAAGCTATATACGAGTATATACTGGATGGTGAAATAAATAAGGTCTGCGCTCTATGACTGCTTCAAAGTTATATACGAGTACATACTGGATAGTGAAATAAATAAGGTCTGCGCTCTATGACTGCTTCAAAGTTATATACTAGTATGTACTGGATAGTGAAATAAATCAGGTCTGCGCTTTACGACTGCTTCAAAGTTATATACGAGTATATACTGACAAGTGAAATAAATAAGGTCTGCGCTCTACGACTGCTTCAAAGTTATATACGAGTATATACTGGATAGTGAAATAAATAAGGTCTGCGCTCTAACACTGCTTCCAAGTTATATACGAGTATATACTGGAGAGTGAAATAAATAAGGTTTGCGCTTTAACACTGCTTCCACTTTATATACGAGTATATACTGGATGGTGAAATAAATATGGTCTGCGCTCTATGACTGCTTCCAAGTTATATACGAGTATATACTGGATAGTGAAATAAATAAGGTCTGCGCTCTGTAGGATCTTATTTTTCACAAATAATATTTTTCACACGCCTGTGAAGAATAGGATCTCATTTGTCACCTTTATAAGTGTGAAGAATGTGATTGGCCAAAAAGAGGGTATGCATACGGATCACATTTTTCACCTATTTTATGGTGAAATTGTATCGCGACAATCGATGAAATCATTATTTGGAGCATAATAATACATTAATCATCATCATCACATCATTATCATCATCATTATCATCATCATCATCGTCACCCTCATCACTGTCGTCATCATCACCATCGTCATTATCATCATCATCATCACCATCATCAACATCACCATCATCGTCACCATCGTCATCATCATCATCGTCATCATCACCATCATCGTCACCATCGTCACTATCGTCACCATCGTCATCATCGTCGTCATCGTCATCATAATTATTTTCGTCATCACCATTATTATACTTCTACTTAACGTCATCATCAGTATGGTCATCACTATGAGAAACTAAGCCCTATTTAGGAGCTACTTATGTATGCATGCACGTAATCGTTAGTCAATACGTTTGTACGGTCTAATTAGGAAATAGAGATGCATATGTACTCGCATACGTCCATACGAACGTACACCTTTTTATTGGGATATTAACCAATGCACGCATCCGAACGTACGTACAAACAAACGTCTTATTTTGCATTATTAAAACCCCCCAAAAAACATGCATATGTCCGCCCGAACTAGAATATACGTATACACGGACGGTAATATAATGATCTTATTAGAACCTCCGCACATGTTAGTACGTACGTTTGGACAGTATTGTAGCGTAGCGTACCGTACCTCCCGTATCGTATCGTGCCGTATCGTATCATTCCTAACCGAATCGTGCTGTACCTAACCGTACCGTACCTAACCGTAGCATACCTAACCATCCCGCACCGAACCGTATTGTCCCGTACCGTATATTTCTATACCATTGCATTACAAACCATACCGTGCATGCCACGCTAGGCCATGCCATGCCATGCCTTGCCATGATTCCATGCCATGCCATGCCAGGCCAAACCGTACCATACTTACCCGTCCGTTACCGTGCCGTACCATATCGTACCATACCATGCATACCGTACCGTACCGTTAATCATCACGTTTGTTTTTCTGTCACATACAGTGTGAACAATAGGATTATGATGTGACAAATTCACTTTTTTGAAAATTTGAACACTTTTTTTCATGTGTGAAGAATATGATTTGAGTGCATATCAAAAACTGTACTCGATCACAAATTTCACAGAAAATTTGAGGAATGAGATTGCGTTGTGTGAAAAATGAGATCCTATATTTCACTTGTGTGAAATATAAGATTTGTGAAAAATATGGTCCTTCATCGCTCTGACACTGCTTCCAAGTTATATACTAGTATATACTGGATATTGAAATAAATAAGGTCTGCGCTCTACGACTGCTTCCAAGTTATATACGAGTATATACTGGATAGTGAAATAAATAAGGTCTGCGCTCTAACACTGCTTCCAAGTTATATACGAGTATATAGTGGATGGTGAAATAAATAAGGTTTGCGCTCTAACACTGCTTCCAAGTTATATACGAGTATATACTGGATAGTGAAATAAATAAGGTTTGCGCTCTAACACTGCTTCCAAGTTATATACGAGTATATACTGGATAGTGAAATAAATAAGTTCTGCGCTTTACGACTGCTTCAAAGTTATATACGAGTGTGTACTGGATAGTGAAATAAATAAGGTCTGCGCTCTACGACTACTTCAAAGCTCGTATACGAGTATATACTGGATAGTGAAATAAATAAGGTCTGCGCTTTACGACTGCTTCAAAGTTATATACGAGTATATACTGGATAGTGAAATAAATAAAGTCTGCGCTTTACGACTGCTT
Source organism: Congeria kusceri (assembly GCA_027627225.1). NCBI lineage: Eukaryota > Metazoa > Mollusca > Bivalvia > Myida > Dreissenidae > Congeria > Congeria kusceri. The sequence continues at coordinate 93,651,272 of CM051025.1, forward strand.
CCAAGTTATATACGAGTATATACTGGATAGTGAAATAAATGAGGTCTGCGCTCTACGACTGCTTCCAAGCTATATACTGGATAGAGAAATAAATTAGATTGTTTTCATTATCATCAAGTTGAATCTATTCTCCATGCTTATTTGTCATAAACATGATTTGTTATTAGTAATAGTAATATTATATAAGGACTAATTATAATAGAGACGCGTCAAATGTCTGTGGGTGGGGTTGGCATAAAATGTATACACATCGAAATCAAAATAGTTGAAAATGAAAAATTGGTTGATTTGAAATAAAATCAAAGATAATGAATTACTGACTATATACTTTAATATTAAACACACTTATCAATTTTGTTTTGACATTTTTATGGTATTAATGTCGACTTTTCAGTGAAAACGAATATGCAAAATATTAAAATGGCATCTATTTGATAGGTTTATAGCTATACTTGTTCATCACGTCAGCACAAATAAATTATAATTCCGCATGTTATCATATAACTTTCAGTTTGACATTATTCGTAGCATTTGAGAAGTTCAATACTGAAAATGAGTACCCATCATGGTACAGAAAAAAATAGTGGTCCTGAATTGATTCTTTACTGTTATAATAGTTAAACATAGAACTTTATGATGCTATAAATGAGACGTGTCGTGGGAAAACCAGGCTTAATGCACGTGCGTAAAGTGTCGTCTCGGAGCGATAACAGGCTGATCCGGGACGACACTTTCCGCTTTTATGGTATTTTCTGTTTCAAGGAAGTCTCTTCTATACATAAATCCATGGTAGACGGGAAGTGCCGCCCTGTATGAGCCTGTGCGAACTGCACAGGCTGATCCGGGACGACACTTTACGCATGTCATTTAAGCCCGGGTGTCCCACGACACGCCTCTAATGCTGTAAGAGTTCATTGCCTATGCATAATCGATTAATATGTATAACATAGGCGGATTGAGACGGGGCGGAATTGGCGTATGCCCCCGCAAAATTAAGTAACATTCAAATTTTAAAATAACCGAGTCATACTTTGTCATCGAAGAATGATAGAAGTTAACCAGCTTTCTTATCATGTTAATTTGCACAGAAAGGTTAGGGCACGTCTTGAACCTCTACGAAAGCTAAACTATAATATCACGCAATATACCAGCCATTATTTGCAAAAAAATACTAACGCTACTGTCGGGGACAGAGAATACAAACACAGCACACTTGAACATGTTATGTACATTGTATAACACACTGCTATGTAGAAACAAATCTCTGTAATAATCGTTATTATGGCGGTAGATGAAATAGTCGTTCTCTAGAAAAGCAGTTTGCATGTTTGGATCGCTATAAACAGTTGTAATATAACAGGGGCGTAAAATTAGACATCAGTTTAACGCCAAACAGTGTTATTGGGCGAATACCGGAAATCAGATTTTGCCTAAGTACGCCCCAGTGTTTTACGGTTAATGTGTTGGTTTCAGTTCGTTCGTGTCTAACCAGTTGAACCCGGCACTGGGGCCAATCACAGGGGACGTGTTTCTGAAACTTCTTCCGGAGTCGGGGGAGGTGCTGTCCCAGTTTGGAGGCGGGCAGTGAGTTGCCTTGTTTCTTCGATGTATCCATTGCGCATTGTATTCTGAACGTGCACGATATTCATAAGGATTAGCGCATTCGTAGGGTCGATTTTAATGACATTGAGGTGCAAGGTTTAAGTTTGAAGTACGGAATATACGTTTTTAGCATACATAAAGCATACGCAACCTTATTTCAAAGCCCTAATGCAATTCTTAAAATTATTATTGGGTAAAAAAAAAGTATTTTTAGTTTTAGTTTTGTATCATCATCTTCGTATATTTAAATCCCATGTCATATCTAGATGACGTATGTGGCATTTGCCCGAGTTATGGAATAAGTGTATAAATTGTATACATTGTTACATGTTTAAGGCATTGGTATGTAAGTAATTCTTTTTATAAACTTTATATATCTAATAATTCTGCATAAACAAGTAGATTCCGAAGTTCCTGTGCAACGTTATCTCTAAAACCAAAGCAAACGTTTATTTCAGATTTTACATGCCACATGGACTCACCCTTGATGCAGACGACAATATGTGGATCACAGACGTCGGGATGCATCAGGTAAGTGAAGCAAACGACAGTTACCGTACTGGTGGTGCTGTTGTTGAGAGCTTGAGATGATGGAGATGGAGCATTTCAAATGTTGTGTACGAATTAACGACAATGCTTGAGACACGAGTCAGTATATTTAAATTATCGTACCTATTCATGACAGTGGCTGAAACAAAAGTCAGCACAATTCAAATGACGTATGTATTGATGACAATTCATTGGCAGAAGTCAAAACATTGGAAATGATGTAATATAAGTTTTAACAGAATGGCCGAAGACAAAATCATTACATTTGAAATTACTTAAGTATTTATGAAAATGTCTGAAACATAGCTCAATTCATGGAAATTGACGTAAATATTAATAAAATGGCCGCACACAAGTCAAAACATTTGAAATGGTGTGAGTATTGATGACAAATCTTGACACACAATGTCGATACATTGGACATGACGTGAGTATTGTAACAAAGCTTGAAACACATGTCAATATATTGGACATGACGTGAGTATATATGACAAACCTTGAAACACAATTTAATACATTGAAATAGCGTGAGTATTGATGGCAGTGTCCGAAACACAAGTCAGTATATTTGAAATGTCGAAAATAATAAAAAATGAAATTAAAAAACAAGTCAATACATAAGACACGGCGTAGGTATTTATTGCAATAAATGAAACATAAGTCAATACATCTGATATGGTGTTTGAAACATTGATGGCGTGTTCAAACTTATGGTACTGATTTGTTTGCTTTTTACATAGTTCACATTAAATATTAATGATGTATGAAACAGAAGTCAGCGCGTTTTAAAAACATTGATTTAGAACTTACTTAGATAGTGTTTACTCTGACAAATTCTACCATACACTAGAGGGAAACTAAATGTCATTCAAACATATGACACATGTTTCTTGAGAAAAAAATATTTATGTGTTTGTCTTTGAGCATTTGATAACATGAACTATGTTAATGGAAATCCGCTGCATTGTCAATGCATGCATGAAAATACAACAAGCATATTGTTTCCGAGTTGTTTTAAGTTATTTACGCCCAAATATTGAATAAGATATGTGATTGTTTCGAACTACATTTTGATGTATTGCACTTAACATGCATTTTTAGCTCACCTGAGCGATAAAGACTACATTTTTTATTTAATCTTAACCTCACTTGCACAGTTTGTGTATCACCATAAAATCTTGGATGGGATTGTTATTCGGTCAGATCACACCAGTAACACCAGAGTGATTGTCCTTTTTTCTACCCAATCTTAACCAAACTTTCACAGTTAGTGTATGACCATCAGATCTCAGCAGACGCCAAAAAAAATAGACCAGAGTGTTTCAAACTCCAGAGTTATTGCCCTTTCTTTATTTAAAAAATATACAAAAATGGAAATTATTCAGGATAGAGACTTTATTTATCATCCAATCTTCACCAATCTCTCACATTTGTCTAACACCGTGAGATTACAATTGAAGTCAAATATAAGCAAGATCGGACCAGAAACACTAAAGTTATTGCCCTTTGTTTTTGAAAAACAATGCGCAAAAATGGACATTATTCAGGATAGATGATTCATTTTTCATCCAATCTTCACCAATCTTGCACGGTTTGTATATGGCCATAAGATTGAAGGTGAAGTCAAATATAAGCAAGATTGGACCAGAAGCATCAGAGTTATTGCCCTTGTTTGTGAACAAAAAATATGCAAAAATGGACATTATTCAGGATAGAAACTTCATTTTTCATCCAATCTTGACCAATCGTGTACAGTTTGTCTATGAACGTAAGACTACAGGTGAAGTCGAATAAAAGCATGATCGGGCCAGAAACACCAGAGTCATTGCCCTCTGTGTTTAAAAAAACCCATAAACAAGCTATCATTGATTGACTTGCACACACGATTTTTAATTAAATGTTGGCCAAACTTACACAGTTTGCGCATGATCATAAAAATTGATGGACAAAATTTGATTTCCAACAGTTGCAAGACTTGCAGTTATTTGTACATGCAACATTGATGTCTTCAGAGCCTGCATTAACATCATTTATCATCATTGGACAGGAAATTATCAAAGAAAAGCAAAACTATAACATAGCCTTCGCAATAATCGCATTGCAACTAGTTCTCCAAAACTGTTTGCGAAAAGGACATCAACATCTACTGTTTCTGCATTTTCCAGAATTGTCACTGACTTAATGAAATAGGGTCAGTTAAGAATATCGAGAAAAAATCTTTGAGAACCATATGCAACAAGAAACGCACATCCACCACCCAACTCGTACTTTAGTTAGCCCATTGCACTAACCGATGTTTTAAATCAAAATTGATCCTATCCCCCTCTGCGTATTGTTCAGATACCTTAATTTTCAAACCTATCACAACAGTATGGTCTTCATCAGTACCAGTTCTCGGGTGAGCGTGTTGGGCCATCACGGCCCTCTTGTCTTAAACTGCAAAGACATTTGTAAACCCTTTGTGTATACAATCATTTAAATACAATTTTCATTCACTGGCATTTACTTCACGTGAACTTAAACGTATCAAAGGGAGTATCAAGAAGAAACATTAGCGTTAATTGGACAAATAATAAAGGTGCCATGTAAAACAAGCGTGTTTCACATTTTCTGTAGTTTTTTGCGTCGACAGAGACTCATTAACTGAAATGTCTAATTTTAAGTTAATGACTTGTTAATTAATGTCTTCATAATGTGATACAATGTGACATGCGGTCGCGGTGAGCAATATAAATTTAACATATACATAAATAAATTAATTTTACTCTTTTATAACACAAATCTAACAAAGAAGTATTCAGTTCCTCATATCTTTTGTTATTTACATATGTAACATTACGTATGTATATTGCAATTAACATATCTGAACCTACTTTCCATATTGCAATTCAGGCATAAGAACTTCTTTTCTACGTTTATTGCTTATTACATATTGAGTCCGGTATTACATTGAAGGTGATGAAGATCCCCAAGGGTTCGACCTCGCCCAGTCTCGTGCTGGGTGTCAAAATGGAGCCCGGAAGTGACGACACTCACTTCTGCAAACCAACAGATGTCGCTGTGGCTTCCAACGGAGACTTCTTTGTGGCTGATGGGTGAGACGAAGAGCTAATGCAATAATATTAGAACCCAGGTTCTCAAACCTTTGACAGCATATCAAGCTAACAGCCTGTTCAATTTAGATGTAATTCAAATTAATTGTATACAAGCAGCTCGTTTATCAAACTATTTCAGCGTAACTGTTTACATGTACATAGAATAACCTAACATTTCAAAATATTAACGTATAATTTACATAAACAACCTCATCAACATTATAACAGCTTTAAGCTAAATAGGCCGATAAACGGTTTGAGCAACTCATCCCAAAACGATGTGATATCACTATTCAATTTGAAAAAAATTAAGTATGTTATGAGGATCACATGTGTTGGTCAGTATGTCCCTACACATTACCAGAACTTGCTCAGTTTGAAAGGATTTCAGTAACACAGATTGGTGGATTGTTGGTGTTATAAAATTGAAAGTCTGCCCATGAGTCGGTGTGTCTGGGATAGAAAAGGCAGGGGTAAGGAAACACCCTTTTTATTTAGAATGCAGCTTGCAGGAGCCTCGTAATGTGAACCTTTATAATATAAATCCAACTTACCAACGGGATATACCGTCATGACGTAAAGCATCCATAAGCAAAACAGTGCAATTTCCACTCTGTGAGTGTTCATTTCTATGTGCATTAATAGGGAGGAAATGTCGTTACTGTTAAACAACGAACAATTGTTTTATGAAGTCCAATAAATCATATATATCTTCATGTAAAATCAAATATAAAATGAGACATTAATTGAAATTTTATGTACTGCATGCATCATATTCATCGTTATTATTGGAAGACGTATACTTCAAACTGCGTAGATTTCTCTTCGTTAACACCAGAACATGAAGTTGATGGAAATCTTTAATAGCTCTTAACCACCGTTGCCTACCCGAAGCTTGACTCTAATACGCGCTTTGTATGCTAATGCGCGACGCACGCTACGATGACTGTCAAAACTACTGTCACTGACACTCGCGCGTGAAACGCATGCGGGCTGGTGTGAGTCGCTCTGACATCACATTTCCGTATTTATGTTGTAAAGAAAATGAATTTAAAAAAAATACAAATTAAAAGTTTTGCAACGTCTAAAAACCAGTTTCGCCTGGCTTACCCTCAAGATACATGTTTCTCATGTCGCTTAAGATAATTCTCTAAATCCTAGTGGCCTGATTGTAGTGGACTTAACGTTAAAACTCTGTCGTTGTCATATTCCCTGTAATAAGAAAAAAACTTATACTATCACCAAATGTCAATATATTTGTTTCTGTTTTTCTCCTTACGTTATGGTCCATCATCATAATCATCTTAAACGTTTATTTATTTCATTTGAAAAATATGGATAATATGAGGGTGATGATAATGACCAAAGTAGCAGTGGTAGTAGTAGTTGTAGTAGTAGTAGTAGTAGTAGTAGTAGTAGTAGTAATAGTGGTAGTAGTAGTAGCATTAGTAGTAGTAGTAATAATAATAATAATAATAATATTATTATTATTATTTATTATTATTATTATTAGTAGTAGTAGTGGTAGTAGTAGTAGTAGTAGTAGTAGTAGTAGTAGTAGTAGTAGCAGCAGCAGTAGCAGTAGTAGTAGTAGTAGTAGTAGTAGTAGTAGTAGTAGTAGTAGTAGTGGTAGTATAAGTAATAATAATAATAATAACAGCATTAGTAGTAGTAGTAGCAGCAGCAGCAGTAGTTGTAGTAGATGATGGTGATGATGATGATTTTATTTATCATCATTGCTAATTGTTACATTAAGAGAAATGTGTAAATGCATGAAGTAGGAATAGTTAACCTACATAATACAGGACATTCATAAGTAACAGGACAAATGTCACATCAAATGAATGACAAAATGTTTGAATACTTATTATTAATGTCCAAGTAAATTTTCTAGTGGATGGAATGTGAATATATGTATAAGAATATTACTATGTTGCCCAACTACATTAAGCAATTGCTTCTTTGTCATTAAATACTTGTGAAGCATATGATGATATTACGATAAGTTGTGTAGATCTACAGGATCATTAATAAAACATTAATAAAACACTACAGCTGCGGATGATGATTTTCGTGATAATAATGATTATAGTTGCTGGTGATGTTGATGATGATATTCGTGATAATAATTGTAATAGTTGTTGATGATGGTGGTGGTTATTATTTTATTATTATTATTTTTATTATTATCATTATTGTTATTATTATTATCATTATTACGCCCCCCATCGAAGATGGCGGAGTATATTGGTTTGCTAATATCGGTCGGTCGGTAAACCACTTTCGTTTCCGCTCTCTAAGTTCAACAGTTTTCATCTGATCTTCGCCAAACTTCATGAAAATGTTTGTGGGCATAATGTCTAGGTCATGTTCGATAATCAGCCAAATCGCTCCAGGAATTGGAGTTATGGCCCTTGAATTATCTTAAATTGGCCTTTTAGCCGTTTCCGCTCTTTTAAGTCCAACAGTTTTGATCCAATCTTCACCAAACATCATAACAATGTTTGTAATAATAATATCTAGGTCAAGTTTGATAATCAGCCAAATCGCTCCAGGAATTGTGGAGTTATTGCCCTTGAATTATCTGATTTAGGCCTTTTTAGCAGTGTTTGCTCTCTAATTCCAACAGTTTTCATTCGATCTTCACCAAACTTCATGAACATGTTTGTGGGCGTAATATCTTGGCCAAGTTTAATAATCAGCCAAATCGCCTCCGTAATTGTGGAGCTATGGCCCTTGAAATGGGCCGTTTTTGCAGTTTCCGTTCTCTAAGTCCAACAGTTCATAGCCGATCTTCACCGAATTTGGTGAAAATGTTTGTGGGCGTATTATCTCGGTTAAGTTTGATAATCAACCAAATCGTCCCAGTCACTGTGGAGTTATGGCCCTTGAGTATTTAAAATTAGCATGGTTAGCTATATTTAACCTAGAGGGGGCATAACTGTTTTCCAAACAGCTCTTGCTATTATTATTATTACTGTTGCCCACTCATTGCCCATGTACATAACAGTTCTATCTGGTTTGCAGGTACTGCAACAGTCGTATCCTGAAGTATTCCAGCTCAGGGAGTCTGCTTACCCAGTGGGGCCGCCCTATGTCAGGTAACCACCCTCTGTTGGCGTGATTGATGTCGCCGATATGGTCTGAGTTAGGTACTTCCGGGGCATTTAGTAACTGACACGTCAGTCTGTGTGTCTGTCGCTGACTAAAGTGCATGATCTTCCTACAACTTATGCGTAGCGTATACTAGTATATGATTTTGATCAGATTGTCTGTTGAATTTTTGTGACACGAGTACAACTTCCAGTACTTAGAAATTTAGAACTACCGAGGAATTTAGTTTGGATGTCTGCGGCCCCCGCCATCGTTGTTGGTTTAGGTTTCTTGAATACACCCGTCTTCGCGTCACGTTTCCTGTGTGGTGTATAACTCGAAACGCATAAGGAGGATTGAATTAAACGTCATATAATGTTATGACTATCATTTGTCATGTCGTTATTGTCCTTCGTTTTATCGTCCCCTGGAAACCCGAAAAGTTCCTCAGCATATGTGCAAAGAAGGCTGGTAACCCCTTCTTGCTTTCCGGAGACGTTTTTTTGTGAGCATAACTCCCCTACACTAATAAATGGATTTAATGAACACTAATGTATTGATAACAGCCATTAAAATGAGGTTAGGCAGAGGACATGAACCATAACTCTCTTCGGTCTTTATGGAGTAACGAGAACTAACGACCCTTTTGTGCAACACGTATCATAGTGTTTAGTTTAACATTTCTTACTGGGACATATCTTGTGTGTATGCTTTTGTACAGCTGAACTCCTTCTACTACGCGACCAGCTGCAATACATCTCTCGACATAACAAACATTGCCCGAGATCTGATTAATTAACGACATCATATCGTCCGTGTTTAAAAAGTAGCTTTAGTTTTCTAAAATTAATATTCTAGGAGTAAGATAAATCTAAACGAATCGTTTAAAGCAATTGGTGTAGTACGCAAGAAATTGCAAAACAACTGTTGTCGTTCTTGATTCTCGTTCATCTTCTGGGCAATTAGTGGTTCGTGCATGTGACTACATGTAGAGCGTATAAGAATTCTGATAATACAAAAACAACAACAAGAAAGACCTTTACGTGATCGAATAGTGTATACACATGTACTTACTAAATAGTTACTTGTAGCAAACTATTCAAAACAGAAATTACGCAGCGATTGTACGGGCCTCCACTCAGGCGCGGTTACAGGATTTTGCGTTAGAGGGGGCGGATATATTCAGTTACTGAAAAACAGCTGCCAACAGGCTTTTGGTCCATCTAACATATTGACATAGATATCGGAAAGGTGCGAAATCGACTAAAAGAAAATAAATTAACGAAAATAAGCTTGATTATGACAATAAATTGATTGAAGAACAACACAGTGGCATCGAAAAGAACATATTTTAAAATAACTGAGAGTTTTAGAAATCCAACGTTGGACAATTTTAGAGGGGACGTACGCCGCTTCCACCATTCCCTCTAAATCCACCTATGGGCCACTACTTGTAATACGAGCGTATTATGATAAATACATATTAAGTATCTCAAACATTTTTTCGGATATACGGACTACATGTAGTTTTAATCTTAGCAAAAATCGTCAGAAAACAAACGCATATAGAACCTATCTCTTACAAAACCTTGCGTGTGTTCAAGCGTTAACGAGTGTCGATGTACCATGTATACCAGTACTTGTCCGCGATCATCACATAAGGCATACAGTGGTCATGGTCATATAATAAATATCGCAAACACCCTTTAATTGGAAAACATGCAACCTGGTACGTTACAATTGCACGATTCTAACGCATTCCAGAATCACCCGCCGTCTATTGTAATTACCGGTAAGCCTTAAAATAGTGGTGAAATCAATTATGAATGAAAAGCTAAGAACGCTGCACAAATAATAATAATTTATATGCAGCATAACAGTGTTATCGTTTCCGCTAACCTGTAGGTACACGTGCACCGGAAGAGGACCAGCTCAACATTCCGCACAGCCTCGCTCTGGTGGAGAACAGAGACCTCCTGTGCGTGGCGGACAGGGAAAACTCAAGGTCAGTCTGCCGTTCACGCTGGAGGTTTTATTTAGACTGTTGGCGTAATCCACAAATTTGAAAATCTGTACCAAGGAACTGCCTGTTGTCCACCAAGTTAATGCGCTTTATCGGCTATATTGGCTGGTGACGGAAAAGTGTAAAATTGTATCCTGTTATAGATGCTTAATATAAGGTATATCTGCTTCATCATGCTATAAACTCGCTTATTTATGTAACCAAAGACTAAGAACACAGACTTACATTGTTAAATACCTAATCACGTAATCGTCTTTGTCCAAGAAAAACGTTATGACGAACTTAACTATTTGTAAACACAATGCTGTTGTTGTTGAACACAAATTGAATTATCAGCTCAAATAAAGAACCTCCATAAATCCCGTTGTTGCCAAGCAACGTTTGGATGCTGCTTCTGATTATACATGATTACGGCTCATTTTCTGGGAGGAGAATAATAATTAATAATAATGTAACAGTATCCGGTTGGGCTGGTGATTAAATTGATATTTGACGTCTGAAGTCAGAAAAAAGCAGAACTGAAATTTGCTTAAAATGTACAGGTAGAAAAATGAAACTGGCCATTTTTGTCATTTCATTTCGATTTTCGTCTTTGCAACTTTTAAAATTTATTAATGTTGCGTTTGGATGACGTTAACGTTTTAATGTCAGATTGATACATTTTTTGGCATTAACACTATTGATTAGTTCAATGTATTACCTAAATTTTGATACCAAATACATACATATTTAAATCTAACAACATATAAAAAAATACGAAATGAAAAAAAAATGTCCAGTTTCTTTTTTCTGTTAGTATACATTTAGATATTTCCGTGTCTAATGTGACCGTGACTGCTTTTACAGTAGATAGGCTTTTCCGGAGTCACGTGAAACCTTTAAGCATATTGTTCATATCCGCCTTCAGGTGAATAATGGGCAGCGTTTAATTAAATAGATATAAATGGCGTTTGTGGTGAAACATAGTAAAAGTGTCAAAATAATCAGGTATTACAAATTAAACGGCATAAAATAAATTATAAGGCGTGTTGACTGGTGCACGTCATATATTAAGATAATTGGGGAAACACTTGCCATTGCATTGTACGTGTTGCTAAGATGGCAGCGTTTGTCGCAAAATAAAAACTAATATTAAATGGACTATGTCAATGAAACAGGCCTAAAACGGGCAAACTATTTGTTAAATATTGGCATAAAATAAAACATTAAAATATGGTATATACGGTGGGAAGAGTTTACGCATTCTGAGAAAAATCATTTTATACATGTACTAGCAATATAGGCCGTGTTTGTTTGGTTTCTTGTTTACATTTTGAAGTCGGAATTAAGAGTATTTTGTATACCGGTAACCATAGTTTACACACGTACATTTGTATTTTAACTTCAAGCAGAACAGCGCAGTTGGTTAGAGCGCTGTCTACTTTTATTTGTTCATATATTATTGTGTTCTAAGTTGTGAGTTCGATTGTTTTTATCAAAAATCTGATGTACTATTACTTATAATTTATTAAATAAAAATGTAGGTTAAAACTAGAGAATCCCAACTCATCTCAACTTATGTTGCAGGGTTCAGTGTTTCGATGCGGGTCTCAACGGAACCACTGCCGGTACATTCAAGAAGAGCTTCCGGCCAAACCGAGGCACCATTTACGCCATCGAGTACGATCCGAACAGTAAGTGGCCTGGGTCCAGGAGTAGCAAGCTTTCTTTCGTAGTAGTACATAAGGTATTTACTACTGCCTATTGATGTAAGGGCGCCGGTGGAGGTTGAAGTGTAAGCGATATTGCCTCATGCTTATTTAATACGACATTCCCAGTTTTTGCCACTCGAATTTCAAACTCCTCTCTAGGAATTGTTAAATGATTTATTATGCCCCCCCCCCCCCCCCAATTCGAAGAAGTGGGGCGTATTGCTTTGCACCTGTCGGTCGGTTAGTCGGTCTGTCCGTAGACGCTTTCCTTTCCGCACGATATATAGAGAACGCTTTGACCTACGATCGTTTAAGTTGGTATGCTGGTTACTTGGGAGGAAATGGAGACGCCTATTCATTTTGAGGTCAACAGGTCAAGGTCACCGTTGCTAAAAATAGACAAACGGTTTCCGATAAATAACTTGAGAACGTATTGGGATATTTTAATGAAACTTTATACATAGATAACTTATATCGAGACCTCGCTTGGGATTGCATATGGGGCCGGTGGGGTCAAGGTCACCGTACTAAAAATAGAAAAACGGTTTCCGCTCAATAACTTGAGAACGCATCGAGATATGTTAAACGAATCTTCATACATAATTACTTATATTGAGACCTCTCTTGGGATTGCATATGGGGTGGGTGGGGTCAAGGTCAAGGTCACCGTTACTAACAATAGAAAAACGGTCTCCGCTCAGTATCTTGAGAACTCATCGAGATATTTTAATGAAACTTCATACATAGATACCTTATTTTGAGACCTCGCTTGGGATTGCATATTAAAAAAATTTCTTAACAATTGCACATATTCACAACTTGGCTTCAAGTCGGGGGCATACATGTTTTACAAACATCTCTTGTTTCCATTAATGTTTCGGCAAGCGTCTCCCAAGATTAACCACGTGCTATTTTGTGTTAGGTTAGGTACAGTTGAAAAGTTGATATCAGACAGAGTGCGATGATTCGATCAAACGCATAAAGCCGCAGTCCATGGAATATAATTCAATACATCTTAAATTGGCATTAATTCTAATGAACGTTAATGATATTTATTCGACTGAAAACTGTTTCTTATTAACGAAATGCATTTTATAATGTTCCTGTTCGAAAGCGCTTTGTACGAACGGAATATACACAAATGAACATGCTGAATTACTCCAAAGGCATCACCAGCTATCGCATATAGAAACTGTAAGATAAAACGTCACCAAAACGTTATGATTTTACCGATTTCAATGCGTTTCTTTTTGTATTTTGGTAGGTAAGATGTCCATTAGAAATTATTTCTGCATAGTATATTTTGTATTAATATATTTCTGAACTGCTGCCCTCATTTGCTTATCCTCGACTTTTGTAGAAAAGTCAATTTTATAGGATTCAAACATGTGTCAATACACAGTGATACAGGAGTTCAAGGAAAGTCTTCCGTTATTACGACCTGTATTCTAGTAACTGTCATAATTAAAGAAAATTCCTGAAGTAAATAAAATTTCTGAATATAGAATTTCAAGCCATCGATTATCATGTTTCGCTAGCACTGTAGCATTAATTGGGCACCAACCTCATAACATGGGAATTACAGAACGTCTTCGTCGAGTCAAACGCATAAACCACAACATGAATAAAATATTCTGATAATATAGAAGCTGGTAAAAATTAGCACACTAACTACTTATAAATGTTTCTAATCTCGATCCAGTTGCCCTAATTACCTTTTGTGTGAATATTAATTTAGTATGCAATGATAAAATATGTCATCTCGAGAGGTAATAAACCGCTAACTCGGTGTCAGAAGTGTCTTCTTCAAATACAAGGTGTGCAATACTTCTGTATAAGGCAGAGGTCTACAACAACGCCATGGATATGTCGCTGTCCATCGAGCCAATTTATTGACAGTTTAGGTTGTTGCAAATACCACTGATGTTATTGTGGTAAATGCATGTGCATTGCAAACAAATTGACCATGTTGAAGTAAAAATACATTTCAAAAAAATTTCACCGATTGCAAAAAGAAAACTATATGTTACGGAGCGAAATAACACTAATGATATAGAAATATTCGAAACAAGAGGGCCATGATGGCCTTAAGCGCTCACCTGAGTACTGGCAAAGATGAAGGCCTTACTAATGTGACAGACTTGAACAAATGTGGAACGAAACAATGTCCTTAAATAAAATGTCTAGCTGATTAACCCTCATACATATAACAAGTAAGGACTTGGATATATTTTCTCTACCACTGTTGGCTTCTGCTGCGATCGTATGATCACATACAAACTCTTGCAGTTTGGTCAAGATTGAAGGAAAAATTAAGTCTCTATGAACAAAAAAGGCATTTTTGCATTTACTCCAAAAATCAAGGGACCATAACTAAGCTTTCTGGTCCGATTTGGCCCATTATCAATACCAATCAAGATTTTATGGTCAAACATAAAAGTTAGGTCAATATTGACTAAAAAAATGTAGTCTTTATCGCGATAACGGTCGAAATTGTTGAATAAACATCAAATAAAATGGCAAAATAATCAAGCGTTTGTTTGCTATTCGATATTGTTCAATCACTTATATAACGTTAACAGATATACGAGCCTATAACCTAATAGTTAGCGTGTCAGACTTTTTATCCGCAGGTCGTGGGTTTATATGCATTTTTTGACATAGAATATGAGTCTGTTAGACCAGATGCTTCAAGAGTTGAAGTTAGGACATTTGAGACATTTCTTAAAATTACGAAAATCTGTGAATAAGCCCCTCCTATAGATGTACCGAGCCCATAAAGTAATAATGTTTTGAATCGAGTCTACGGATAAGTTAAAATACAAAAAGCGTTCTTTTTATCTTGTACAGTTACGTTGGAATGGTTTGCAACAACCCATTATACACCCTACTATACGATTTGAAATCATCTGAGAACTTGTCAAAATGGTCTATGTCAAGTACGTTTGCTTTGCAGGTGACGTACTATACGTCGTTAACGGCTACGGAATGGACGACATCATAGAAGGCTTTACGTTGGACCTGGATGGTAACATACTGGAGACGTGGGGTCCACACGACACGGTAGGGGCCCCATTGAGCAACATGGCGGCGCTTTAATAATACCGTCGCAACAATGGCAACCGTTTTTACATGCAACAGCCTATTGCCAATGCTCTCATAAGCGCTGAAAGCATTGATTAAAAATACATGTATAATATATTTTACTTGATCTGTGTAACACTATCGCCCCGTTGAAGGTAATTATGACATAATACACTGAACCTTTAACGTCCGTCACTGTATTGTTTGAAACTCATAAAATAGGTGTTTCGCACACTAGATATTATTAGCATGGTACTACACTAACATACCGACTAAAATACCATAGCATTTACAGGTAGCTCTTAGCACTATGAAAAAAGCACTAATTTTATTGTTACTACTTCCAGGCGTTTGAACAGCCGCATGACGTCACCGTGTCACGTGACGGGATCAACGTCTACGTCGGTGACCTAGGCTACAAACCGAGGGTGTACAAGTTCGAACGACCGTATGGAGGAGCGAAATCCGCCGGGACGCCACCTTACGGCATCCTTGGCTAACAAGACCAAACTTACTTCAGGATAATATTGTTCATACCGTTCATACTGTCACAACGTCTAGTACCAAGTAATAAAAGAATGTGAGAACTATGGACTGTTGTTTGCATAACATAATATGCTAGTAACACATTCTACAGAGTTTATATCAAAGAACCAGCCTAGCACATATTTTCTTAATAGAACTATGCTAGCCTTGCCAATAATAAACTGGATTAAGGAATTTCCGAAGTTTTTTTTATAAAAAAAGGAACCATATAACGATGTTAAATGACAAGTTTTCCTCCAATATCGCAGGACTGAATTTGGTGAAGACAATTCTAGCTAATGTTTCATATAATTAATAAAATGCCCGTACATACCCATTGAACACTTTGTGTCATACAATCACTATTCATATCTGTATTGCGTATCTTAAAGTGGATGCATGTTTGTAAAATTAACTCAATAATTAATGACGGAACGTTTTGGCATTATTGAAATGAAATCAAACAAAATGCGACAATGGCCCTTTTCGATCCAGTCAATTATATATAAAATTAAAAACTTGTGCAAGTACATATAATGACAGGGAAAATAATATGTACACTTTTTTATTAGTATTACTCGACCACAAAATATAGAGGAATTATTTTTGTTTATTATGGTTCATGTATTTTCTGACATCAATATGTATTACTGTTGTTAAAAGTACTGAATAACGTTGGTGTTGTTCAGAGAAATAACCATTCAAACAACAGGTATTAACTTCATCGGATGTTGTTTAATAACATTAAAAGGACAATATTTAAAATGAGAATATATTTAAATACAAACATAATTTGTGTTCAACATTAATAAAAAGTTATGTTTGAAACCTGTGTGTTTGTCCGTTTTGATCGCGACTAAAAGTTACTGTATTTTGAACATGATCACACTTCACGCAAATATTGTCACATATTAGTCTTTCATTCAAGCATACTGCTCTTAATCACTCAATCAGGGCCTGATTTTCCGGCAGTGAACTTCTAAATATTGCCCGATTTTAACCTCAAATGTTGCCTGATTTTCCGGCAGTGAACTTCTAAATATTGCCTGATTTTAACCTCAAATGTTGCCTGATTTTCCTGCAGTGAACTTCCAAATATTGCCCGATTTATACCTCAAATTTTGCCTGATTTTCCAGCATAAAACACCAGGATATTGACTGGTTTTCTATCAGTTAATACTCAAATATTGCTTTGTTTTCCAAATAGGGCTTTGTTTTCCAAAAGTGAAAACTCGAACATAGTCTGATGATCCAGTAATCGATACTCAACTAGAGACTGGTGTTGCAGCAATTCACTCTCCAATAGTGCCAATATTATATTTTCCAACATTTAACACTGAAATGTTGACTGCTTTTTCAACAGTAAACACTCAACTAGACTAAACAGAAGTGGCAGCGGGCCCCAAATGATTGCATGTTTGAAGGTGAGGAACCGTTTTTCTATTTTAAGTAACGGTGACCTTGACCTTGATCCTACCCACCCCCTATGCAATCCCAAGCGATGTCTTTATAAAAGGTATCTATGTATGAAATTGA
The DNA here is from genome assembly GCA_027627225.1 of Congeria kusceri. NCBI lineage: Eukaryota > Metazoa > Mollusca > Bivalvia > Myida > Dreissenidae > Congeria > Congeria kusceri. The sequence continues at coordinate 93,668,470 of CM051025.1, forward strand.
ATTACAATAGCTCAATTCGTTCTCGAGTAATTGAGCGGAAGCCGTTTTTCTATTTTTTGTAACGGCGACCTTGACAGTGACCCCATCCACCCCCTATGTAATCCCAAGCCAGGTCTCAATATAAGGTGTCTATGGATGAAGTTTGATTACAATAATTCATTCTCAAGTTAAAGAGCTCAAAACCAAAAGTTGACTCCGCCTGAAGATGACAAATTAACAAAGGGCAGTAACTCCAGAATTATGAGGTGCAGAGAAACGGTTCTTGGGCACTGTACTTCTCTTCAATGAGATCTATCCACCTATGAATTTTCAAGTTAATACCTCTTATAATCTGAGAGTTATGCTCCAGGCAAGAAAAATTAACAAATAGCAATAACTCCAGAATTATGAAGTGCAGAGTAACGGTTCTTTTGCACTGCATTTCTCCTCAATCTATCCACCCATGAAGTTTCAAATTAATAGCTGAAACGGTTTTGAAGTTACGAAAGAAAAACATGAAAAATGTGGACGGACGGACGGACGGACAGACAGGGTGATCACTATAGGGCATCCGCAAAAAATTTGCAGGGCCCTAATTATTACCTATTTTCCAACATAAAATTGTATACTCAAATATTGACTGCTTTTTCATCAGAAACGAAAAGTGGATGATTTTCTAACAGTGACCACTCACAAAATTGCAAACACTCAAATATGTACTGGTTTCCAACATGAAACACTCAAATATCGACAGGTTAACTGTATTCCAACAGCAACCCTTAAATGGCGACTGGTTATCCAGCAGTGAACACTCAAATATGCACTTGTCTTTCAGCAGCGAACACTTAAATATTTGCTGGCTCCCAGCAATGAACACTCAAATATGCACTGGTTTTCCAACAGCAAACTCTCAAATACCCACTGGTTTTCCCGCCTCAAACATCAGTTTACTCAAGTCCTCATCCTCTGCCCAGTTGATCCCACTGCCCAGAATCAGACACTGAAGGGTGTTGTTAGTGAGTGTGGACATCTGGATCTCACTGTCCAGTTGGTCATGGAGGCTGAAATATAGGACAACTGTGAAATACGGTATCCGAACAATACCCCACCCCCTCCAGACATAATCCCTCCCATGCCAGTTTAGGTACCAGGCAAGATCCCAATTTTGGAAGACTTGTGACAAAAACTGGGAGTAAATTACTCCCAAACTTCCCTTAATGCAAGCCCTGAAATAGCATGACTGTCAAATATAGGATACATGTAAGTGTTCAACAGAAAATGCCTGTTAAAAACATTACACCTGGGCCTGTATTTACAAAGCGTCTTAGGGAAAACTAAGTAAATTTCTTAAATTCATAAAATTCCTTAAAGACGTTTGCAACAATTTTCGTCCAATAACAGATTTTCTTATAAATTCGCACAAACATTTGTCAATGTATCCTAAAACTAAAACACGCTTAAAAAATTGGGGTCACAGGCCTTGTTCCAGAAATACTGGGGTTTAATACGCTACCTTTCGAAGCCCTTTTTTCAGTTTGTGTGACTAGCAATGTTCAATTATATAAAGCGTTCATTTTCAAACAAGGACGGAGATTTTAAATGCATCTTTGTTTTAATATTTCGTGTGGCAATATACAAGTGCAGTTTAATGATAAAACGCGCTTTATCTATTGTTGCCATTTAAAAAATGACTTTTATTGGACACATAATAAGGTTAATTATGTATTTAATATGCCTTTAAAAATATCAATTAATAATCAAATGACAGATTTCGTTAAAAAATTCCATATACATGTGTCAATGTATACTGAAACTAAAACAGTGTTAAAAAATAGGGGTCACTGGACTTTGTCCGGAAATATTGGGTTTTGAATACGGTACCTGTCGAAGCAACTTTTTCAGTTTCGATTTTTTATCAATGTTTTAAGTATATGTAGGGGAGCTTTTTTTCAAACAAGGTTATGGTTCTTTCAACTGATACGTTTTCAAATGTCTTATTTGGCAATATACAAGTGTATTTTGATAATAAAAAATGCTTTACCTATATTTACTGTTAAAATAATGTTAAAATAATGAGGCTGGACAATTAAGTAGGGTACTAATAATACCTTTTGAAACGTCATTTATTATGGATCAATATATTTAGTTCCAAACAACAGATTTTCTTACATTTTCGCACATACATGCACCAATGTATACTTACATCAAAACATTAATACAAAAAATGGGTCACCGAACTTGTTTGGGAAATATTGGAATTTAAATAGGGTACCTGTGTACCCTTTATCATGTTTCGTGTTTACGTAAACAACGTATTAATTTCCAAAATAGAATGCAGATATTACATGGATCTTTTTTTTTCTAACTTGTTTGACAATACATTTTATACGTGTGGTTTTGCTTTATGAACTTTTAACCATTAACTGGAACTTAATGACTTACAAAGATTTATATTTATTGATTGAAATTAGTATATTGCAACCTATAAACAATAAAGAATTAATGAAGCAAATGGAGAAATTAACCCAATTATTTTCTTTTTGTTGCGAACGTCTTTAAGTCTTTGTTTGTTTCATGTATAGGTCTTTTAATATTAAAATGTTGTAAACTTGTCAATATTGCTTATATATTTAGTACTGCATCCTTCTTTGTACAAAAATCATTGGATTTCACATAGAAAATTTGATCAGAAATTTTCACAACATACAACTTAAGATTTCGCTTAGGAGCTTTGTGACAAATATGGAAACAATACCACTCTTTGAAAGATAACACATTTTCGGCTGATTTTCACCTTACACTGTCTTTTTTTCTGCATCAAAATAAAACAAATGTTAGCATGTTGGCATAAATTCGATCAACACAAAGTTCTAAAATGTTAAATGTAATGACATTTCATAATTTTTTACCGATGATGATGTAATTTCAGGTTTTCATGACTATTAATCATGAAATTGTTGCTCACATAAAAAACAGTTTATTTGATAAATTATGACCATTTCAACATTTTCTCAATGTTTCATAATTTACCATGTTCATAGAAAAACTTTAAAAAACCAATAATTGTTTTGTAAGAAAAACACTAGATTAAAATGTAACAGTAATAGGATGGTATATTCTGATCAGTAAGTGTTTGTCACTAGGGATGTATATGGACAGGACAAACAATGAAACAGAAGCTATTTATCCAAAAGAAAACACCTGAAAATGAGATTTAGTAATGTTCATTTATACTTGTATAACATTAACATGCTTTCCAAACTATCAGCCTGAGAGCCAATTGTTAAAATCTGACACCAAATTGATAACACGCTACGGGATTTATAACCACGCCTCTATGTAAAACCCCGACAAACACTGTTGACAGTATATTAATGTTGTTAAAAGACATCTTCGTCAAACAATTTAGTCCTAGCTTTCTGAATGGCTGAACACAAGACAAGTAATTGCGGTGTACAGCATTCTACCCACCTGTAGTTATCTCCTCTTGAAGTAGTAAAGGCATTTGCTGCCAATCAAGGGAAATAACTGCAGTACAAAGTTCTACCCACCTGTAGTTACATGTATCATCCTTGTTAGCATTCAGGGCAATAATATTGAAAAATCTGCTCACTATCAAGGGAAGTAATAACTATTATGTCCACAACATTCTACTCAACTGTGTTATCTCCCTTGGTAGCTGTCCTGCATTAATAATGAAATACCTGCTGCCTATCAAGGGAAGTAATTTTACCCACCTGTAGTTATTTCCCTTGGAAGCAGTAAGGGCTCGAAGCTCCTCTTCTTTCTCTTTCTTTTTAGCATCTATCTTCGAGAATATCTCTCTACTTTTCTGCAAGAACGCTGTGAAACATAATGCACTACATGTATGCTAAAAATACATAAAATCTCATTCTAGTCCAATATTTAAAGCATAGTACATTATTTCAACTCCAGATAGGTATGTTGTCAGAAACATGTTTTTACCATTGGTCAATTGATTGAAATCTCGAAGTAAAAATAATCACAACTAGATGTCTGTTGGCAACATGCTGAGCCCTGGACACATCGTGTCACCATTTTGTGAACATTTGTAAAAACTATTTAAAACTACAAACCACAAAAAAGAACGTCTGATCCGGACAAGCTGTATCATGCCCATATTTGACCTTTGACCTTTAAGTGTGACAATGTCCTTTTACCTAGGGACATGCGGACTCCACGTGGTTAACATTTGTGCAAAACTATGTCAAACTCCACTCACGAAAGAAGAATGTATGTATGGTCCTGACAAGCTGTATTATGCCCATATTTGACCTCTAAGTATGACCTTGACATTTAAGATAGGGACACAGGTCTTGCATGCGACACACTGTCTCCACATGGTGAATTTTTGTGGCAAATTATTTAAAAATAGACGAATGATGAATTGAAAGCCCGGACGAACTGTATTATGCCCATATTTGACCTTTGACCTCTAAGTGCAGCGTTTTTGCTTTATGTCAATTTGGTAACGGGAAACGGTACAATTTCCAATCAGATTTACCAACCAAATTTCCAAATTTGAAGTTGAAAAATTCCCACATCTTTCAACAAAATAACAAAAATCCAGAAAAGATTGACGATGCCCCTGTAAAAATTTAACTTTCAACACCTCCAAACAATAAAAACATGTGAAAAATCAATACAACAAATTGTTTCAGAGTGAATTTATTTTAACATATTGTTTTTACACCCTTTTTGGCAGTTTTTGATGAAAGTGATAAAATTTCCTATTTTTGTTGAAAAGGATTCTAATTTTCCCAATTTGACCGGTACCAGTTCCATTCCAAATGTAGTGAGGAAAAATGCTGAAGTGTGACCTTGATCTTTGAGCTAGGGACACAGGTCTTGTGTGACTCTCAGTCTCCACGTGGTGAACATTTGTGGCAAGTTATTTTTAAAATTCCCTGATGAATGATGAATCTACATTCGGGACAAGCTGTATTATGCCCATATTTGACCTTTGACCTCGAAATGTGACCTTGACCTTTGAGATAGGGACACAGGTCTAGCGTGTGACACGCAGTCTCAACATGGTAAAATGGCAAGTTATTTTTAAATTCCTTGATGAATGACGAATACAGTCCGGACAAGCTGTATTATGACCATATTTGACTTTTGACCTCTAAGTGTGACCGAAGACCTTTGAGCTAAGGACACTAGTCTTGCGTGTGACATGCCGTCTCTGTGTTGTGAACATTTATGGCAAGTTATTTTACAATTCCCTGACGAATGATGAATTTACAGTCTGGACAAGCTGTGTATTTGAACTTTGACCTCCAAGTGTGACCTTGACCTTTGAGATAGAGACACAAAACTTGTGTGTAACTCGCCGTTTCAACATGGTGAACATTTGTGGCAAGTTATTTTAAATTTCCATGATGAATGACGAATAAACAGTCTGGACATGCTGTATTATGCCCATATTTGACCTTTGACCTCTAAGTGTGACCTTGACCTTTGAGCTAGGGACACAGTTCTTGTGTGACACATGGTGACATTTGTGGAAAGATCAGACGGATGCACATATGGACACACTCAAGCACATAAACTAAACCGCTATTGTGATAACTAAATCGAGCTGATGGCAAAATACATTTTAAGTCTGACTTATTTAGAACAATAATGCACAAATTTCTATTTCATTAATTAACCTGCATTCATGGCAATGAATATGAAATGAGTTGCATTATTACTACATCACTTCATGCTTTGGGCATTATTATAAATACAATGTATACTGCACCTGAATTTTCTGCCATTATTTTTTCTAAACCACTCTGCATCTGTGCTTTTTGCTACAAGTGAAAAAACTTATATTCATCTTACTGAATGGAAGTATTCCTAAAAAAAAATAAAAGAAAACATGGACAAGCCAACTATTTGTTGGTGCAGTCACACCAATATCAAGGCCACGTATGTATTAGCTTTTAAATGTATTTCCAGATTACAATTATCCTATGGGTTTCTTCTAAGATATATACTGATACAGGAGTTGTTGTTTTTTTAATTTCTTATTGACATTACTGCTAAACATCAACCTGCATAAATGTAAGCGTTTAAACGGTGTAACACAATATATCAAATTTAGACAACTAATTAATAATTATACATGGTTTACTCTATATTTTCTTAAAGAGTGTATGTACACTCTTTCAACAGATATATTTATATAAATACTAACAACCTGATAAAGTTAATTACTATATACTTCCTTTTAAATTGGAAGAAAAATTAATAACCTTTGAAGAAAAACGCATAATTGGCTACTTTTTAATTAGAAACAAGTTTTCCGCTGTACAGCCGAAACTCCAAGACATGTATATACGTTTAATCGACTGTTGTTGCAGGTTACACAACACTTATAAACAATGCAAACATCGCCACTCGTACTTGTTCATTTATTCAATATTTTGGCGTTTCTTTCATCATGGTTATGTTTATTTCTATGCTTTTAAGTTATATTGTCACTTTTATCTGTTTATTTTGAAAAAATTTAATATGCATGATCGAACATACACACTTGAATGAATAGCGTTAATTATGCTCATGTTTTTCAGAAAGAAATCTTGTGTTAAATTTTGGATGTTTTCTGTGTGGCAGAATAGAAGTATTATGACTGTTTTTTTTTCAGAAAAAAAAACAAGAAAACTGTCTCACTCTCAACAAGGGTGAAATAATGTCCTATGACAAATCACAAACCTTCTGGGCAACTCCAATCTGAGATGAAAGTGACACCATTTCTTCTAGCAGCCTGTCCAGCTCCCTAAAATACAGCATTTCATATTGAAAGCTCTGTTAACAGCAAGTCCAAAACTACATAAATAATAACATTTCTTCTGCAACAACTATTGTTATCTTCACAGATCAAAGGAGTGACAAATCAAAAATGTGCTTATACATTTGAGGCATGTCCTCGGAAAACCGGGCTTAATGCATGTGTGTAAAGTGTCGTCCCAGATTAGCCTGTGCCGACGACACTTTCCGCCTATAGTGGATTTATGTTTAGAAGAGGCTTCCTTGAAATAAAAAATAACATAAAAGCGGAAAGTGTCGTCCTGGATTAGCTAGTGTGGACTGCACAGGCCAATCCGGGACGACACTTTACGCAGATGCATTAAGCCCGGTTTTCCCATGACACACCTCATTTGTTAAATTTGGGAACTCTCTGCCTTCCTACCTTTTCTGTTTCTGTGTTTCCACATCTCCCTCTGTGTCAGCCGTATTGTGCACCGCAAGCAGAGTCTGGTTCAGATGCTCTCTAAAATGAAAAATATCTAAATTAATAAACAAAAAAAGGGGTGTTTATCTCCTATGCCAGACTTGTCAGACGCAGGTAATTTTACTGTCAGACAAGTAAATATTTCCTGTCTACTTGTCTATGGACAAGTACAATTTCAGGGTGTGAGCATTATCTAAGAGTTGGAAGTTAATTATCATATCATTGTATTATGATGCATTTGAATAACAAATTGTGTTTTATTTACCATTTAATGAAAACATATATCAGGAAGGCCTGAGCTGAAAACAATATTTTATTTGGACAAGTCACTGTTGCATGCTGAGAAGTAGATTTTTGAAATGAACTCGTCCATGGACAAATAAACAATTTTGGTATTTCCACACCCCTGGAAAAATCCAGGGGGGGGGGGGGGTGACCAAGAACAGCTCCCACTAGCAATATACATACGCTTATAAATATGTATATGCAGCCCCTATGCACTAAGGGGGAAATCATTTTTTGGGGATGTCAACAAATAATCGAATATTCAAATACCTAACCAAACATTTGAATAAAATATAGTTTTTGAATATCAAAATAAAAATAAAACATATATCCTCTGCCATGGTGATCTATTGTTTTGACAATTTTGTATTTTTGACACAACATTTAACAGAATGCGCAAACTTGTGAAAACAGATTATTATCAACGGAGGGTAGATTGATAACTATGATGTGGACCCATATGTCGTCTGCAGATCAACTTATGTTTTTAAATAGAGCGTGTCTAAGAAATGGGACTTCAAGTGTGCATTATGATTCAAACGTCGGAAAACATTATATTAATAGACATCAAATATTGTTTAACTAATGTACATTTAGATCTAATGTAAAAAGCGTTTATGCATTTTGATTTTGTTTATAACAAAGTTTGCACCCAAACTTTTCAAAGCAGAATAGCGTAGTTTTAAGGGCGCCGCCTACTGTCATTTGTTATTAAGACTTCTTAAATATGAGTTACATACCCTTTTAATTTTTTGCATTTTTCAAGCATTTTTGTTGTATTGTTTTAATAAAAAATCTCATTATGTTCTATATTATTTATAGATACTTATTATATTATCTGTTTCAATATTTATACTAAATCAGATGATGATGATGAAGGTGATGATGAGTGATAATGATAATGGTCGCAAACCACACTTATAACCAAATAATAAAATGACCGAATATTTGAATATTATTTGAATACTGACTTCGAATATTCTAATAGCGAACAATAGCAGGAAAGATTTTGTATTTCAATATTTGGTTGCTGCAACATCAATTTTAAGGCCCTGTCACACTGTGGCGAATTTAAGGTTCGAGTTGTGTACGAGTTCTGGAGAGTTATAACTAGCCGTAAAAGTGGATGAGTTGGTAGTGGAATTGTTTCAAGACGACATTTGTTCGAGTTCTCTTCAACCTTGACACGACACAAGTACGATGATCATATTTGATCATGAGTAAAACCGAGATATGCATACGATATCTTTTTGACAATCGAAGACGTGTCTTTGCGAATGTATGAGTGTGTACAAGTCTTTACGACTTGTGAGGACATGAGCATGAGTTTCTGACGACATTGTACGAGAAACGTATGAGCAGATGTCGTAGGCAAGTCTCTCAAACTCACAGCAAACTGGTGTTATGTCGTAGAATGATAATATACGGCGAAACGCTACGACAAGGGAAGACATGTCTACGGAAGGTGTTCGAGTGTGTTTGAGAGTGCGCGAGATTCCTTCGACATGTCTTCCACACATGTACAAGAATAAAAAGTCGCTGAGAAGCGGCGACAATTTTAAACGGTTTTAAATTCTCGCCGCTACTTGGCGAGTTCTGGCGACATAAGTAGACATCACTGCGACAAAGAACGACAAGTGTACAAGATCTACACGACACCAGGCGAGTTGTAGCAAGTTACAACTCACCAGAACTCGTAGCTCAAATTCGCCACAGTTAGACAGGGCCTATACAGTCCAGTCTGGAGGGTGGAGAGTCAACAAGGAACTCTGCATAACTTGAATAAGCAGCTGCCTTTATAAAATGGATTCTTTCAAAAATCAGAGCAAGAAATGTGTTATAATTGTTAACATCAATATAAAAGACAAATATTGAAGAATCAACAAGGAAACATGAATATTCAAGACAAAGTCTGGAGAATCAACAAGGAAACATGAATATTAAAGACAAAGTCTGGAGAATAAACAAGGAAACATGAATATTAAAGACAAAGTCTGGAGAATCAACAAGGAAACATGAATATTAAAGACAAAGTCTGGAGAATCAACAAGGAAACACGAATATTAAAGACAAAGTCTGGAGAATCAACAAGGAACTCTGGATACCCTTGAATAAGCAGCTCCTGTGAGTCAATGGCCACCGTCTTCTGCAACAACTCCTCCTGGAGGGACTGGTACCTGCAATAAATCATATGAGGCGTGACGTATAAAAACCGGGCTTAATGCATGTGCATCCTGGATTAGCCTGTGCAGTCTGAACACACTAATCCGGGATGACACTTTCCTCTTTTATGGTATGTTCTGTTCAAGGAAGTCTCTTTTTATCATACATCCACTGTAGGTGGAAAGTGCCTTCCCAGATCCGGAACGACACTTTATGCACATGCACTAAGCCCGGGTTCCCACTCTACGCCTCATAGATGTGTGGTGATTATTATACACAAGCCACCATCAAGGAAGTCTGTGGACCATGTCTCTTGGACAACAACACTGTATCATGTAGAAATGGCATGGCTAAGGATACATGTAGCTGCTAAGCAAACTTTTATAACCTCAACATGTATAACATACAATTTTTCCATTCAGCCAGTGTTTTCAGGGCCCATTTGGGGCACAAATTTTTCGGCCCCATTTCCCTGCTTAAAAGCTCATATTTTCCCTTATATTTACCTATCAATTCCCCTCAGAATGTACACTTTATTCCATTTTTTTTACCATTATCAGATAAATATTTACTAAGAATTTTAGTAAACAAGCCCAGCAATTTCATCACACCAAGTAAGTGCATAATATAAGTTATCATTTGTAGCAAAACAACTCATAAAAGTTTTAAAAACAAAGTAGAACATAAACTTTTTAACAAGAGGGCCATGATGGCCCAAAGGGCTCACCTGAGTACTGGCAAAGATTAAAGCCTTACTGTTGTGAAAGGCTTGCGGGAATGTACGCCATAAGGTCCTTAAATAATTTGTCTAGCTTATTTACTCTCATAAATAGAACAAGTGCCTAAGGACCTGGATATATTTTCTCTACCCTGGTATCCAACTTTTCGCAGGCAATTTCGGAGGAATATTGTAAATGCTGCAGTTCTGAAAGGTCATGTCATGCTTGCCGGCTTTTTTCAAAGAGTAGAGTGTATTGCCATTTACCCGTCCTATATTGACATTCGCTTAAGATTTTATGGTCATAGTTTGGTCATGACTGGTTGAAAATGAAGTTCCCAGATTGCAACAGATTCATTTTTGCATTAATTTTCACAATTAAGTGTGGAAATAACTGCTGTGGCCTGTCTCATTTGCTGCTTGTGTTGATATCTTATGGCCATACAAAACATGTGGAAGTTTTATCAAGACTGAATGAAAAATGAAATCTCAATGCACAAAAAAAGCAATTTGTGCTTTTTTTTTTTCACTAACAAAGGGGCCATAACTCTGATGTTTGTTGCCCAATCTGACCCATTGTTAGTTCTGCTGCAGTTGAATGATCACATACAACCTGTGGACGTTTAGTCAATGTTGGACGAAAAATAAAGCCTCTATGAACAAAAAAGGCAATTTTTGCATTTTTTTCCACATACAAGGGGCCATAACTCCGGTTTCTGTGGCCTAACCTTACCCAATTTTGGCTCCTGCTGAAATCTTTTAGTCACATGCAAACTGTGGAAGTTTGGTCAAGATTGGAAGAAAAATGAAGTCTTAATCAATGTAAAATGGCAATTTTTGCCTATTTTTCAACAAAAAAGGGGGCATAACTCTGGTGTCTGTGGCCCAATCCGGCCCAATGTTGACTTCTACTGTGATCTTTTAATAATACACAAACCACGGAAGTTTGGTCAAGATTGGTAGAAAAATGAAGTCTCTATGAACAACAAAGGCAATTTTTGCATTTTTTCCCACAACCAAGGGGCCATAACTCTAAGGTTTCTGGTCTGATTTAGGCCCATTATCAATACCAACCAAGATTTTATGGTCATACTCAAACTGTGCAAGTTTGGTCAAGATTGAATAAAAAATGTAGTCTTTGTTGCGATAACGGGCCAAATTATTGACGGATGCCGGATGATGTGGAGCGGTCCCCTATACCAATAACTCACCGAGAACTTCGTGCTCAGGTGAGCTTATAATGCTTTTCTAAAAAAAATCCCCCTTTTGCCATAAAATTTCCCATCTGAAGGGCCCCGCCACCATTCCCCTAAAGGTGAAAAAAAACCAGTGTCAGCAGGAAATATTTCAGGTACCCTGATTCATTTTAGTTATCATTTTACTGTTTCTTTTAAAAACATATTTTGCACAGACATTTTTGTATTTCCGCTGAAACTAGCCTTTTAAACTACAGGTAACCAGACAAATAATGTCCATGAACCCGTGCTCCAGATAAGTTTTTATTTTGGTGTAGAGGATAAATGTACACTCAAACCAGAATTTATAGGGGTAATTGCTCACTTAGTACAAACTTTATGGGATTTGTGTACTTTCTGTCAGAAAATTCATTGGTTAGCTTAAAGGTGCAAAAGAATGCAGTAAGAAGTAATCTTAAACAGCGTTTTTCCTCACTACTTAACCAGTTAAATTGGTAAAATTAACCACGCTTTCAACCACATTGGAAATTATCCCACTTTCTGCAAAAACAGCTAAACAGAATGATAAAACAATACATGTACATTAACTCTAAATCTACTTTCTCATGATTCTTTCACTAGTACTTGTGTTTCCATGAGGTAAAATGAAAGTTAAATACATATTGTGAAATTTTTAGGATCAGTTTCCCAGACATTTGGGATTTTTTTATCTTCAAATTGGGAAAATTTGTGTAAATTGGATTGGGATGGTACACTAAGTTATACACTTGGGGAAAAACACTTTTAAATAATGTGGTAGATGTTCTAGGAAGATATAAAATTTAGCTTCAATTTGTATGCACAAATTTGAAATTCTGTGCATAAATGTACACCCTGGATTAATTTTCTGTGCCTATTTTGTTATTTTCCATGCATAAATTAAGCATGTACATGCCTTACCTGGTCATCTTGATATATGCCAGTACATGTACTTACATTTTCGTTAATTCATCTTCTCCCATATTGTCTATCACAGAGCTGGCTTCTGTAAATACAAGATCACTTGCGCTGTAAATTCATTTCAATTTTTAAACAATGCGTGGAAGTATGGATTTATTAACGATAGTTCACAATACATACACTCTAGATCAGCACTAGTTTTGCCCTCATTTATTTTACAAATATGCATTATTTACATTTTGAAAGAAACAAATATACAAATTAAACTTTTGCAATACCACTGTATATTTATTTTTATAATACAACAGATAAATGTAAATAAAGGATAATGAAAAAAAAAATCATAAATTTGTACCAGAGTTCATGGACCGAATTTTAGCTGTAAGCTGCTGCTTCTGTGATCGTAGGCACTCTCTTTGTCTGAGCAATTCATCCAGGGTTATCTGGCCTCCTTGTGGTGTAGGCTGGCTGCCTGACATAGGACTGACATTCATTAATTCTGGGGTGGCTGCAGAAAGGCGGCCACTACCAACCCCATCCTCTGGGGAATTGGCTGCCTGCATACTACCTGGCACTGACATCTTTATCAAATTTGATGACCGTTTCCAGGTGTATTACAGCTGTAAATCAGACAAGACAACATCTTGTAAAAAATATTGTGCACATAGCATTAATTTAGCTTTTAAACTGGTTAGGCATAGTAAAATATTCAGGTTTGAATTGAATAAATAATAATGAATTTAAAGAATGAATTTATCAATACATTTTTATGAAACTGTTCAGTTTGTTGTTTGACCCAAATTAGGATATTTACAAAACCATGCCTGTTATATTCTCAAGACTAAGTTTATAAGCAGGACGAAAAGACTAAACGACCAGGTGCGAAACATCCCAGTGCAAAACATCTGTCCAAACTCACTCATTCTCATTTTTTGGGTCGAGAAGCATAACATAAATATGAAATTTATGACTTCTCATTTCCATACAATTTATGTTTAATATGAAAATGGAACTTATCTGTGTTGAGTTTTAAGTGATGGCCATATTGTAAAAGCTTTATTTTTGCTGTAGTACGCTGTCAACATATGCATGAGTTTTACTTATGTATTTTACGTGACAGTGATACCAGCCTAATGACAGATACAGATTATGATAAAAACAAACATAAGAGATGCACTTTTTTGTCTTTATTAAATTATCAACACAGCAATTTCTATTATTTAACTTCTTATAAACACTTAACTGATAACATTGTCGAACAATGGACATATAAAATGGAAAATTGGGCTGAAGAAACAGTAATTTCTTGCATTATTGTCCTTGTGTTTTTTTTCATATATTCTCACACCTAAAATAACGCGTAAATACAGTCAAATATAATAGTAGTGCACACAAAACCTTTATAAACCCTAAAGCAGAAATAATAGAGCTCAACTGATATACGACCATTTTACAGGATTTTTGTTTATAACGTGCTTTTGTCACGTAAAATTCATTAAACAAGTTACACATTGTACAAGTACGTACTTCAGCAGAAAATGGGTTAATCTATCGTAGATGTGGGGAAAATAACTTGCAAATATAAAAATTTGTAGAAAAATAAAGAATATAATTGACATAGAACCATTAAAATATTAAATCCATACCAATTGTCACATAAAATTCAATGAACTCAACTATAACATTTAATGGACATCACCAGGCCTTTCCCCAGGCGCTTTAAGAACAGCAGTACTGCTGTGCCTTAATTTCCAAATCTCACAGCAATGCTTAAAATCCCAACATCAGTCTGCAGTACTGTATAATTTCAATAAGGTCTAACAGCAGCTCCCTCAAAAATCAATAACAGCAGACAACATTTCAGCCAGGTAGTTCTCAGCACATTGAGAGGTGTATAAAGTGTGCTATTTTTCCATCTTATGAAAGCAGCTAGCAAGTTGCACAGTGTTATGACCTAAGTGTCAGAGTGTTAGAGCTAAGAGGTGATGAACACCATGTGGTAATTTTCCACTTCTGTGTGTTTTGATTAATGGCCATAGCCAACAGCAGATTAATGACTTCAAAATCTGTTAGCTATTGAGTTGAAAGTACCTGTTAATAAATGTTCAACCACTCAAGGATGCTCTAGAGGGTCCTTGTGGATGACCACTGACATGGAAAATGTTCCCCACCATAACTTTGTTGTGTAAGTATGTTTGAAATATAGAGTCAGAGTCAATCAGTCTTAGTATATGAGACCGTCTATCATGGAATTTTGACTTTAGCGCTACTGCATTGAATTGGCGTACAGGCAAAGTATATTTGTTAGCAGCCTCCACACAAGGACCTCTTCTCAGAAGGACAACTTTTTAGTACCAGATATTGGAAGTGAACACTATGCATTATCACATATTGGTGGACACATGGCACCAGCAGAAACTACGAAGAACAGCTTTCTAAATTTGTGTACAGGGCTTGCACTAACATGAAATGTTTGTGTTGGATAAAAGTGTTGGATAGTGGAAGACCTGAACATTTCAGACATGAAATGAAGAATAAATAAAGCTTTGTTTAACTGTTTTAAGGTCATTTCTGATAATTGTGTGATAATATGCCCATTACTTCATTGAAAGAGGTACACATTTAGGTAAACAGTGTCATAATATTTCCAGGGTAAATTATATATTTCCAGGTTACATTACTTTTGCCACTTGTGTTTTTGTGTATTTTATAGTGTGTGTATTATGATAATGTTATGTCATTGGGAAACAAAAGATAGAAAACACTTTTCAAAGGCTGTTTAATTTTATGTTTGTGTTAGCTCTGAAGTACTGTAGATTTTGATTTAGTACACATAAAAAGTATCAAAAATCAAATTTTGAAGGGGGTGCCCCCCTCCCACACCCACCCCCAACCACGGGTATTTGCCCCCTGTGCCTTAGCTAAATCCTGGGGAGAGGCCTGCATCACATGTGATAAAACTATTGCAAACTCTTTTGAAATGACATCCTTGTTTTCTGAATAACTAGATTTACCAATATAAATGTGATAGATGATGGATAATTGTAGAGTATTTGACATTTTAATGACATAACTCAGTTCATATTTGTCATGTAAAATTCAACTTACTTTTTCAAGATTTCAGCTATTTTAGCCCTGTCTTTGTCAATATACGTTTGTATTATTGGACAAACAAACTTATTTAAACATAATATTAGTGAAATTAAAACAAACAAAAACAATAAGTTCAAGATTTTATGTTTGAATTTTACGTGACATTTTATTAATTTTACGAATTTTACTTGACATTTTAATCTATGCTCTATATGCGCACCAGACCCTGATAATCAACCATGCGTCATAACAGTACTTATCTTTAATTATTTCTTAGCATAAGTGCCATTAAAACACATTCTTTCTATAAAGTTATCACGATATATTTGACAAAACAAAAACAAGGGGAGTTCAAATAAGTAACCGAACAAAATAGATCATGTGCCATTGATTTCAACTAAATGGCCCTAGAAAAACATTCAATGACGTCATAAATATCACGGCATAAACCGAAAATACTGAAAAAATTATTTGGTCGCTGTCTACACCGCGGTAAGCGCACGTTTCATAAAATTGTCACGTAAGTATTCAGTCACGTAAACTTCAAGTTTACCTTTCCAATAACCAAAATCTGTAATATTTTTGATAACTCGTCACTCTATTTGTCATATGAGTTCTCAGTAAGAGATTACATATAACACTGTAAATTTCATAGAGAAGTCTGGCAAGAGACAAACAGTCGTCACGTAAAGCTTCACAGAAAAAATTCCCCCATATGAGCTTAGACCATTAATGGCTTAAATCTTGATTTTGTATGATACAGTTGATGAAAACTTTGTTTTTTCATAAGAAGTTGTGTAAAGTCTTATCAATTGAAATGTTACACCATGATTTTCTTCAAAACAATTTTATGATAGCACAGCAAATAAGTTAAGTTAAACTTCAAGCATCTTGTGACACGAATAAATTTTTTTTTTTTTTAATGATATAATTCAGAAGTATTTTTTTCCTATCTTGAAACCCCATTGTACAAACAATAACCAATAAAGTAGTAAACAAAACTTATTGAACTCGGTCAAAAAGCAGAATAAATTACCCATTAAAAATATGGCATAATGTTTGTGATAGTGGATTTTATAGGGGGGTATGTTGATAAAGGACATGTTTAATTAATTCAAAAGAGTTTCTGATACATCTTTTTTGGTTTCATTTAAAACAAATACATTGTGCTTATAAAACAAGGTGCCTACATAACTCATATATATGGAAATACACATTTTATGATAGTTGTTGTACCTGTGACATGTATTTGGCCGAAAAATGAGAATGAGTGACTACGTGCCGAAATTCTGAATTTATGTTATTTGCGTGCATATAATGGCAAGGCGTTATGTACAAAGTCATAAAATACAAAGTGAATACAGCATAATTTTACCTTAAACAACATAATAAATCAACTTTATCTTTAGATGTTTGTTGTTTTGTTTAGTTTTCGCGGTGTTGACATCGTGATTTTTACAACACATAAATATTTTGCACACCGTTCCTGAGTCAACTTCCTGGTTTATATTGTTAATGAAAATGTCACGATTTATTGCCAAATTGGCTATCAAATAACAACAGA
The DNA here is from genome assembly GCA_027627225.1 of Congeria kusceri. Taxonomy (NCBI): domain Eukaryota; kingdom Metazoa; phylum Mollusca; class Bivalvia; order Myida; family Dreissenidae; genus Congeria; species Congeria kusceri. Next base: position 93,685,650 of record CM051025.1, read on the forward strand.
ACCAAGTGCTTTGTACGTTAAATTTATCTAATCGAAGTTACACAGAAATATTGACTATTTGTATCGTTTTGTTTTTGCAATTTAATAATTTAGTTGACAGTGTATTGTCATTGATTTGATATCATATTTATATGATATGACTTGAGTATTTTACTTTAGTTCGTTGTTAACTTGTTGTTGTTTTTCTTTTGTTTCAATAGTTGATCGGTTAATTATTGTGATGATGCGTTTGATATGGTTTATTAATCCATCTATCAGCTAACATAGATCTATTGGAATAAATTGCGATATGATCAGCTCATAAAGGTATTGTTCCTAGGCTAGAAGAAAAAACTATATTTTTCAATCGTAATAAAATTATTTGAGTTAATTTTGAAGAAGTTCTTGAAGTAGTACTAATTGTGTATTTATTTCTCTGTTGATGAACATTTACAGTAATAGGGTATCAGGTTTATTCACCTGTGCGTCCTTGGTTTCTTTATAATTTGTTTTTATTTATTGTTTCATTTATTTGTCGCAGTGCCAGGCCCGGCTAGCTCAGTTAATAGAGCGCTGGACTGTCAATCCTGGGATTATGAGTTAAAACCCAAGCTTGGTCACATAACTTGTGTGGGGATTGGTAATGAAATTATTTCTACGGCCATTCTCTCCTCACCTCTGATTCAAGTAGGGCAGTTGTCAGTTACTGGCATAAGTATGTGCACTTAGTACTGGTAAACCACTTAGATCTGCTAAGCTTGCCCAGGAAAAGTGTGAGTAGGTTAACTGAACGCCGTTTTATGACTGAAATACTGTTAAAAACGGCGAAAAAAACAAACAAACAAACAAAATATTTGTCGCAGTATATATTTTGGTGAGATGACATGGTTTTACCTTTATACAGTACAGCTCAATCTGAACAAATATTTCGCTTGCGGTCACAAAGTCATAATTAACTGTCACGTAATTATTTTACACAAAATTACATGGTTGGTAGCTAATACCTGCAACATAATAACATGTATATGACATGACTGCTAGTGCTTTGCCTCAGATGCTTGATGCCTACAGTGACCTGAAGCACCTTTGTGGCAATATTTTACAAAATACATTGGTCTACTCCTTGTCACTAGATCACACAATCTCTTTGAATGTCAAAATCAGTGTTTGCTTTGCTTTAGCCTTTGGATTGTATATTTAGCTCAACTATTAGAAGAATATGTGAGCTGATTTCCTACTCGCCCCGGCTTCGGCATCCGTGTCTTGTAACTTCAAAACTACATAAGGTATTCACTTGAACTTGGACTACACATTTGTCATCAAGTGCAACATTCCCCATAACTCTGTTTTGTAATTTGACATAATTATGACCCTTGTTCACATAGATTTCAAGGTTAAAGTTTTTATTCCAAAGTCTTTATCTTCTTATCTTGGTAAGTTATTTATTTGAAACTTGGAATATACCTTTGTCTGTAATCAACTACAGCATCAGGTCAGGGCTTTCATTAACTTTTGAAAATTGCAATTTTGAACTTCATGGGCTCTGATTTTGGAAGTTTTGCTCATAATATTGGGAAGTTTTGACAGTATTGCGTGACATAAATATGTACATTAACATTTTCACAGCACATATCACTACTCTTAGTATAGCTATTATTGTATTTCAGTCATGTTTTCACTTCATGTTGTTGTTTTTAGCTCACCTGAGCACGAACTGCTCAGTGAGCTATTGGTATAGGGAACCTCTCCTGCGTTTTCAGTCGTCCGTATGCCATCAAAAATTTGCTCCGTTATCGCAATAAAGACTACATTTTTTTATTCAATCTTGATCAAACTTGCACAGTTGGTATATGACCATAAAATCTTGGTTGGTATTAAAAATGGGCCAAATTGGACCAGAAACCTTAGAGTTATGGCCCCTTGTTTGTGGGAAAAAATGCAAAAATTGCCTTTTTCGTTCATAGAGACTTCATTTTTCTACTGATCTTGACCAAACTTCCACGGTTTGTGTATTATCAAAAGATCACAGTAGAATTCAACATTGGGCCAGACTGGGTCACAAACACCACAGTTATGTTCCCTTTTTTGTTGAAAAATAGGCAAACATTTTCATTTTCCCTTGATAAAGACTTCATTTTTCTTCCAATCTTGACCAAACTTCCGCAGTTTGCGTGTGACCAAAAGATTTCAGCAGGAGCCAAAAAAGGGTAAGGTTAGGCTGAAAATAAAATATTGTTTGTTTCCCCTCCCGCGACCCATGCTAATAAAGGGTAGGTCGGAAAAATATTTTATTTGTATACACAATAAGTCATTTTCATTCATGTTTTTCTCATGTTCAAAATGTTACGTTATAGTATAAATTCTTCATCTTTTTGTTGTAGTAAATTCATAGCGTTCTGCTTATTTACGTAATACTATGTTCAAATTACCTTACAATAATTTATCGAAATTTAACAAACAATAACATATGTTAAAAACAAGAGAGTTAGTAATAAAAACCTGTTAAAACTAAGTAGTAATAGCGTGACGTTGCAATTTACCGGGTATCCAAAACAGAACACTGTTAGCAACAGCCATAGCAACGGTGACTGTCAAACTGCAGCTAGCAGTTTGAAGCTGAAAAACGTGTTACACGCTTAGCACATGGATAGTGTTTAAAAGCATCAATCTGTAATACTGTATCTGAACAACTCAAATGCTAGAGCATAAATGAATTAGCATTCTATGGAAATAAAAATAAATAGGACTTGTTCACAGGGTGTTCATTAGACTGTAAATTTCAAGGGTCATTGACCCTTGACCAAAATTTTCAAGGGTCAAAATTCAATTTTGAAGAGTCAAATTCAAATATTAAATAGTCACCAAAACAAAAACAGACAAACTCAAGGTTCACATTATACTAATAAATATAGTATATTAGAAAATATTACTAAATTAGCCTTTGTAAGTTTGTGTTATGTGTTGTTGTTTTTTTTTCATGCAATGTACAATTGTTTAGAAAGACCTAAAAAGGTAAGATTTTGCAATAATTGATCAATATAAAAGAAAGACACAACTTAATGATGCTATTTTTGTTTGTTTTATCAACAAATATCCAAAAGTGTTGTCCGAAATTATTGACAGTTTTAAATTTTCGGTAGATTTTTTTTAATTAGTGTTTCTGGTGTTTTTAATCAGTGTTGTTTTTAGATTATTATATTTTATGTGAAATATTGTTATTATATAACATTTTAAACATCATTTGATCTACATTTGAACATGTAAACATCAGAATTATCCAGGTTGACAGGACAGAAATACCCTAACAAAAGGTCTAACAAACAGAAGTTCACAAGGAGGCTAAAGGTGCATGATGGCAAATGTCTGTGTTTTCATTGGTGGAAGGGTCAAATACATACATTGATTACTTCCTGGCATGGAAGATCTTATCAGTAAATGCAAAAGGATTAAGGTACCATAGGCCTAATGTGTACTGGCTTCAGTTGTAAAGGAAGTGATGACACAATCCAGACATTTACCAAGGGTCAATATGACTCTTTGGGGGATTTTACCATGGGTCAATTTCATGATTTCCATGAAAATCACAGGTCAAAACCCCAAGGAGCTTGGGTCAAATGAACACCAAGTAAAAAGAAAGCAACACAACATTTTTGATAAATTAAAATAAAAAGAAAAGGCGCTGAAGTTTATTTACTTTCATTTTTGACAAGGACTTTAGTTCCGCTAACTTTCAGTCAAATGTTGCCTCAGCCAAAGTTTTTGCATAATTTTAATCCGTGTGCAGTGATGAGTTTGAATAACACTTTTGTTAATTATTACTAGATCTAGTAATTTTTTTTTATAAACAAAATAAGACGTTTGACGCGATCTGTTTGTAGAGTTAAATGACGTCGTAATTCATATTCTTAGTAAACGGTTCCTTTCACCAAAATTCACCAAAATAATGATATTTATTTATAATTATTTATTTATTTACTATTTTAATTTGTAGGAAATTATTATAAACGCGGCTGTTAAAAACACGCATATCTATAACAAAACACATACCTAACGCAAATGTGTTACAAATGGCTTGCACCTTTACTAATTAAAATTACAATGAGGGCGTGATAAAAAAACTTAATGACGACACTCATTTGCATATTGGAAATTTTATGCGTTCTCATTGACTGGCAGTTTGGCTCTTGTTAAGCTGACTTCTCCTGCATCAAGCTTTTATCGATAATGGACACTTGGTGCATAAAGGCGAGTTTGTTCATTGCGGGTGGTCGTTCTTTGTCTTAAAAAAAAACCCTCATATGCGAGCGGAAATGGTTGCGCTCTAGAATCTGACACTGAATGTTATGACGTCCTTTTCGTAAAAGCATGCGTCAAAATATGCCGAATAACGCGTTACCGAGAACTGTCCGTTTAAAGTCATTTTATAAGCGTCTTTTGAAAGTAAGATTCGTACACGCTATTGGATTCTTTTTAAGGATTCGCATCCAGCATTTTCACACACAAATAAAATAAAATATTGTTTTCTGTGGTCTATAAAAATGTTTGGGTTGCGGCGATTGTGCTGGGTCGGTCGCGGAAGGGGAAACAAACCATATTTGATTTTAGGCCTTAGACCACAGATATCGGAATTATGGCCCCTTGTATGTCGAAAAAAATGCAAAAATTGCCTTTTTATGCCCCCCGGCATCTTGATGCAGCAGGCATATAGTGATTGTCCTGTCAGTCTGTCCGTCCTTCCTTCCTTCTGTGACAAGGTTAAGTAGATTTTACTGTTTCGTCTATTGCCAACACCGCTTGCAACAACAATTGGATATTTACACAGTTGTTACTTATGACCATTCCAATCCACCCATATCACCAAACCTCACTTTGACCTTCACCTTGACCTAGTTTGCACTTAGAATAATTCAAATGGGCTGTTTCTTGGTTAACTAGATTTTACCGTTTCGTCTAGCACCAACACCGCTTGCTAGAACCCTTGGATACTTACACAGTTGTTGCTTATGATATCCCCAATCCACCCATATCACCCAACCTCACTTTGACCTTGACCTAATTTGAACTAAGGCCAAAAAAAAGATTAGATCCATTTCTGGTCTCCTGCCCCAAACAATAAGGGTCGGTAGGTAGGGATTTAATTTTATTTTTTTATGATGGAAGAATAGTGTGTGTGTGTTCCATATATGTTTCTATTCAGATGAGTACCATGTATTATGGTACTCCATGTATAACGCGCACATTTTTACCGTAAAATTCGGTATGAAAATTCGGTGCGCATTGTAAACGGTAACAGTCTTTTTCAGTCAGGTTTTTTTTGGAACATTTTAGTGAGATTTTATTTTATATTTAATTCATAATTTTTTATTATGGAAACATTGCATCCTAATTACCTTGCAATCATATTTCTAGTTTGAACAAACAATAAAATCAGTAAAAAACTCAAATGTTTTAAAATGCCTGTTCACTTTTCCCAGCTACGCTAGTATTTTTTAGTTCTTAGTAAGGTATAAACTCCGCCCTAAAATGCCGTATTTGATTGGTTAATGAGATCGTTGTTCAGTTGTTCAGTCACATATCAATAACGCTGTTGGAAGTAAGGTGTTATCGATCAATATGGCGTTCCTTTATGGCCCTGTGGTTAAAGATCAGTGTAATAGATAAAGGGATTAAGGGTTGTCGCTTTGAAAATTAAAGCATGTCGGCGTTATTTAAGCATGTGCGCAAATGACTAACTGCTTTGAAGGCATGTCGGGCCCGACAAGCAATACAGGCCTGCGGGAAACCCTGATGTGCCAAACGCGATAAATTAATTATTTTTGGACCAAAAATATGTAGGGTCGGCAGCAAAAGTAAAGGGTCAGTGGGGAGATCAGAAACGGGACTATTTTTTTGGGGGGGGGGTCTAAGAAATGGGCTATCCAGCACCAACCAGGGGCATGTGTGTTTATCAAAAACAGAATCTTGTTTGTTCATAGAGACTTTATGTTTTTCACATATTGCCTTTTTCTTGCATCGAGATTCATTTTTCATTCAATCTTGATAAAAACTTCCACATGTTTTGTATGGCCATAAGATCTCAACACAAGCAGCAAATGAGACAGGCCACAAACACAGCAGTTACATCCACTTAATTGTGAAAATTAATGCAAAAATGAATTTGTTGCAAGATGGGGACTTTATTTTCAACCAGTCTGGACCAAACTTGCACCATTTGTCTTGGACCATAAAATCTAAAGCAAATGTCAATAAAGGACCGGTAAATGGCAATACACTCTACTCTTTGAAATAAGCCGGCAAGCATGACATGACCTTTGCGCAGCGGTTGCCATTATCTTTCAGAACTGCAGCATTTACTTTACACTATTCCTCCGAAATGGCCTGCGAAAAGTTAGAATACCAGGGTAGAGAAAATATATCCAGGTCCTTACTTGTTCTATGTATGAGAATAAATCAGCTAGACAAATTATTTAAGGACATTATGGCGAACATTCCCACAAGCTTTTCACAACAGTAAGGCTTTCATCTTTGCCAGAACTCAGGTGAGCCCTTTGGGCCATCAGGGCCTTCTTGTTTTTTATAGACCTATTGTAAACTTTAAATTATAATCAGGGCTTGCACATAGGTGAAAATGTTGAAATCCTCACTTCCAAGTTTTGGATATTGGAGGTTTTAAGCATTCTTTTTGATACATCCATGGCTGCAATTTTGGAAGTCCCGTGACAAAACGGGGAGTAAATTACTCCCAAACTTCCATTAATGCAAGCCCTGTCAGGTGCCACAATCCACATACCTGTAACCCTGTTTTGTATGTTGACAGAGGTATCCCAGACAAACGCACGGTTTTTACCATGGTCGACCATGGTTAGTTTATGGGTCTGCGACCATGGTCGACCATGAAGTACCATGGTCGACCATGAAGTACCATAGTCGGTAATTGGCACAATGGTGAACGACCATTGTCATATTTGACCATGGTTGACCATGGTGCCAATTACCGACCATGGTCGACCATGGTAGTCCATAGTCTCATAACCTTACTTTTAACCTTACTTTGTCAGACCTTATTCACATCTCAAACATTTGATACAGAGAGTGTGTAACATTTTGTAAACAACAAAAAGCAGTATTAATTTACATACCATTCATTTTCCCACCATGTAAATATTGGAAACTAATGCACTTGAATCAGTGTCAATGAAAGGCATGATCATGATCATGTTTTTTTATGGATGATAAAGCAGACCATGGTATTTGATGGTCGACCATGGTCAACCATGGTATTTGATGGTCGACCATGGTCAAACATGGTCGGCAGTCAAATACCTTCCTGACCATGGTCACAATAAAGCAGACCATGGTCAAGACCATGGTATTTGATGGTCAACCATTGTCGGCAGTCAAATACCGTGTTGACCATGGTCACCCATGTTCATGATAAAACTGACCATGGTCAAGACCATGGTGTAATTTTCATCTGGGATGTCCCGTTTTCATTGCAAAGTTTGTTCTTATGGTATACACTCAACAAAAGTTATAACACACCAAATAAAAATGGTTGTATTTTCATTATTTATAAGAATTTCAGCTGTGCCATGGTAAACACAAAATTCTTTCGTATTTTTATAATATTTTGGTATGAACACATTCATGCATAAGTCAAATATATATAGCTGGCATTTCAAGCTGAAATTCTTATAAATAAAGACAATACAACAATTTCCATTTATTTCCATTTGGCGCATTATAACTTTTGTTGGGTGTATATATATATAATTTATAATGATCTGAAATGTGTAATAATTTATGAAACATGATTTTATTATCTTTTTAAAGTTTACAATGTAACATTTTACTGCTTGACATCAGAAGTGGCAACTGATTCCAACTGCATCATGGTGATCAATTATTGTTTCTGTTATGCTCAAGTGTGGTGGAGATATATGTATACGTGTAGTTCTGCTTGTGAAATGCAAATTAATGAGCTCTTTTAGTTTGTCAGATTAATACCAGTAGAATAGCCACATCAACATTTTATATATTAAATGCCTGAAAATTTTGGAAGAAATGCACTATTCACACATTGAAAAATGTCAGCAATAATAAGTTTTATCATTTTAATTTAAACAAGAGACCATTGAATTTGTTCGGTAGCAAATGTGAATAGAACATATAAATACAATACATGTATATGTTGTTTTATTGTTGGATGGTTTGTTGTGGTTTCTTGTGACATATGTAAAATTGATTAAAAAATGCAGATAACAATTGAAATGGGTTATCTACATGTCATTTCCTATTAACAATAACACACATTAACCGTATCTTCACTTATTCATATCTTCACATTCACTTATATAAACTTTGAAATTTTAAATTACAATGAACTATGAATATTATTATGATGGACATATAATAAAATAAATTGTATTTTTAAAGGGATATCAGGTAATAAAAATGTCCATTTTTCTTCACTGAATTTTCATCTTTGTATAGAAAAACATCTTTACTGAAATATTGTTCACTTTTAAAGAGTTCAAAGGTATGGTATAAACCAATTAACACTTGTTTCAAAATTTTTAACAACAAAGCTTTAAGATAAAAAATAAACGTGGCGCGTCATGAGAAAACCGGTCATAATGCATGTGCGTAAAATGTCGTCCCGGATAGTCCGCACAGGCTAATCCAGGATGGCACTTTCCGCTTGTATGGTATTTTCTGTTTCAAGGAGGTCTCTTCTAAACATAAATCCACTGTAGGTGGAAAGTGCCATCCTGGCTGTGCGGACTGCACAGGCTAATCCGGGACGACACTTTACGCACATGCATTAGGTCCGGTTTTCCCACGACGCAGCTCATATTTGCAATAAGGCGGCAAATACATGTATACAATTGAACGACTTTCAGTATATAGTAGATCGATAAAACAGACAAAACGTTGCAAGTAGTTCAATATGAACTTAACTCACAAAGAAAAGTACAGAATAATGTTTATTTAAAAATATGATTTTAATTTAAATGTCAGTAGCCTTAGTTCATTTGTTATACTTTCCTTCCTTCTTGCCATCTGTGACAAAAACCTGAAGATTGTAATTTTCATTGCTACCACAAGGTCCTTTTGAAAATCTTTTCTTAGCAAACCAATCATTTTCAGACATGAATCATGGCTAGTTTCACGGACAAATTAAAGAAGCGCAATGTGAAAGGCAGCAACATGTCCGTGGAGTGGTCGAGAACAGGGACGTTCCTACACAAGCCAGAGCGAGGCTGGATCCACCCAGATGAGCAACTCGCAGCAGATGCAGGCATTTGCTACGGTGTTAGGGTAATTGATCATGTTCTGTTGCACTCTTTCAAATACAAAATGAGGCCATTAATTTTGTCATGAATTTTTTACAGGGACTTTAGTAAATTTTAAAAATCAGGGTCAAATGACCCCTGGCTTGAAATTGTGAGAGGTCAACATGAACATTGTAGAGGAGTCTAAATGTGGCGCGTCATGAGAAAACCGGTCTTAATGCATGTGCGTAGTGTCATCCCGAATTAGCCTGTGCAGTCCGCACAGGCTAATCCGGGATGGCACTTTCCGCTTTTATGGTATTTTCTGTTTCAATAAAGTCTCTTCTAAACATAGTCCACTCTAGGCGGAAAGTGCCGTCCTGGATTAGCCTGTGCAGACTGCACAGGCTAATCCGGGACGACACTTTTCGCACTTGCAATAAGCCCGGTTTTCCCACGACACGCCTCAAATAATGAAGTCACTAGAAATTGTTTTTCTTGCATAGATATTAAATGCTCTGCAAATGGTTATTTGTGTTAATAAAGGTTAAAAACATGAACATAGAACCACCATTAGTATGATAAAAAAATATTATTTTCTAGTGCTTTGAAGTTGACAGTTTGCTCGGGTCAAAAATGTTTAAATTGCAATGTGCTTGCATCAAAATGGAGGGGATACAGCATCTAATGAAATCCCAGTGTTTAAGGGATTTTGGGGAAAACCATTAGATGGTTTATGTGGAAAAATAAAATAAAAATCTTCCATTTATGGTCTTGTTATTCAGAAGTGCAAAATTCAAAACATTTCTGTAAACAACCGGCATTGGATTAATTAAATAAAAAAATAAAGCACAAGTCTCATTTCCTCTTTTGGTGGGCATTCATTTGTGTACATTCATCATATTATAGTTTCCTGCTGATATTGTATGTTGTAAGTTTTATTTTTATGAAATGCAGATTAAATGGGTTGAAATCTATATGCTCTTGTTTAAAAAAAAAAAGACTGTATAGAAGTACACAAACATTATTTCTTTCTACATTGCAACCCTTTTATTGTGTCGCCTGAAAAGGTGACATATAGAGGTTACTTATGCCGACGTCGGCGGCTGTGGCGGTGGCGTTGTTTGCCGCGGCAGCGGCCCCTTCAGTTTGTACAGACAATAACTTAAACAGTTTTGTGCAATCTTTATGAAACTTTAGGGAAGTGTTAATAGGCATAAAAGGAAGGTTAAGTTTGATTTTCGCAAATTTGCTTTTATTGTACTTGAGTTATGCCCCTTTAAAAAAAAATGGATCAAATATTACTCTTTTGCAGAAAATAACGCGAGAAGATTTTGTGCAATTACTATAATATTTAGGGAAGTGTTATGCCCCATCAGGCGACACATCGTACTTGCGGAGTTTTGGTTTAATACTTTTTTTTCACATTTGCAAGGAAAGAGCTTAGTGTCCAGTAATTGGGCAATATATGAAGCAAAAATAGAATACGTTTATGAAACATTTCAAATGCATTATTTTCTGTTTTAAGTGACATACTGATATAGTTCAATGTGCTATCTGAAAGATATTTCTTGTCTAAGGGAGAACTGATATTTCTTGTTGTGTCAAAATATTTTTATGTGACCGATGTAAAATTAGTTTTTGTGAAGCTGTTTTGGAGTTGACGTTTTCAAATAAATTTTTATACAGAAATAAATTATATTCAACCAGTATAATTATGTAGGGAAAGATCTAGAATTCCAAAAGGTATAGGGTGCTGCTAAAAAGGAGCAAGGGGAAAGCCAGACTAGTTGGTTAACATTATATGAGGCATGTTGTGGGAAAACCGGGATGGCACTTTCTGCCTACAGTGGATTTATGTTTAGAAGAGACTTCCTTGAAACAGTAAATACCATAAAAGCGGAAAGTGTTGTCCTGGATTAGCCTTTGCAGTTCGCACAGGCTAATCCGGGACAACACTTTACGCACATGTATTAAGCCCGGTTTTCACACAACACGCCACAAATATCAAATAATTACTTATTAAATACTAAATCCAGGGGTTTATGAGTCTAATGCTTCCAATTTAGGTTTTAAAGCACAGTCTGTTCATTTGTCATTGAATATTTGCAAACATATAATGAATTTCAAAAAATATTCAACATTTCTATGATGACTAGCCCATAGTGACAGCAGGGGGAACCAAAAAGGAGCAGGGTGCAGCACTTAATCTTTCTCTAATCATTTATTGAAGAATTATTAATATAATTGTGTTTTGTGTGTGTTTGTTACAGTACATTGGATGTTTGGAAGTGAAAGAATCCATGAGGAGCCTTGACTTTGATACGAGGACAGCCCTCGCCAGGTGAGTACAAGAAGTGTTACCACACTGTGTTGGCGCTACAACAACCAAAATAGCCATTGGCGACTAAAATTTCTAATTGGTCTTTAAATGAAAATATTTTAAATTGAAGCATATTTTCACACTTTGTGAAGAAAATATTTCTAAATAACAGGTATATTTGCAAAATAGTTTTTTAGGGGGCTACTTATTCAAGCCAAGTTAGTCATCATTAGGCTTTTCAAAGAATTTAGTGTGACATGTTTACTTTTGGATTTAATTTGTTTGGTAAATACTGTCCATTTATAAAGTAGCTCAATATATAAATAGATTCCTTGTCTAAAAATGAAAAACAAATTAAAAACTGAACAATTACTACAATGTCAGCATGTGTATTTATTAAAGTATATGGATGATATAGCATGAAATCAAATAAATTTACAAAATATTCATTAAATTTAGTTTAAATCATTTTACTATAATTGCAGATGACTGCATACATGTATTTTTTGGACAAGGGAAAATTGAAAAAGTAGTCCTAATGAGCCAGAGTGAAAAGATCAAATGTTATCATTACACTCAACTCACAGTGAAATAATAAGGGTATCATTCACTGGTATTTTCAAGTCTTTCACCATATAGCATAAAATGAACAGTTATTACTGCCAATACTAGTGATGTTAAGAATTTAAATATACCAGTACTTTTGGGGTTTTTTATGTTTAAAGAATAAGCATTCAAAAGTACAATTTATGAATAATCTAAGAGACATATGACTATACGATTTGTTAGTTCGTGAATTGTCCAGGCATTTTCGTCCAGTTTAACCAAATAACCAGTATTTCACTATTGGCACATTTGCCATCATAGAAGTGTTGTTGTTTTTTAAAGAAGTACTCTGTAAGCTGCAGATTTTGGAAAGAAGTACTCTGTAAGCTGCATATTTTGTAAAGAAGTACTGTGTAAGCTGCAGATTTTGGAAAGAAGTACTCTGTAAGCTGCAGATTTTGGAAATAAGTACTCTGTAAGCTGTAGATTTTGGAAAGAAGCAGATTTTGGAAATAAGTACTCTGTAAGCTGTAGATTTTGGAAAGAAGTACTCTGTAAACTGCAGATTTTGGAAAGAAGTACTCTGTAAGCTGTAGATTTTGGAAAGAAGTACTCTGTAAGCTGCAGATTTTGGAAACAAGGAGTCTAATGAACCCTGGCTTGACATTCTGTTCTTAACTGTCAAAATAAATACGTCAGGGGCCAACATTTTGAAGTCACAGGAATTCGATTTCTGCACATTTATTAAATGCTCAGCAAATGGTCATTTGTGTTGAAATATGCACACAAAAAACACCATAATTGTGATAAGAAAAATGAGATTTTCTAGTGCTTTTGAAGTTGGCAAATGGGAAACAATGCATCACAATATGGGAAACAATGCATCACAATATGGGAAACAATGCATCACAAATGGGAAACAGTGCATCACAAGTGGGAAACAATGCATCGCAATATGGGAAACAATGCATCACAATATGGAAAACAATGCATCACAATGGGAAACAATGCATCACAATGGGAAACAATGCATCACAATGGGAAACAATGTATCACAATGGGAAACAATGCATCACAATATGGGAAACAATGCATCACAATGGGAAACAATGCATCACAATGGGAAACAATGCATCACAATGGGAAACAATGCATCACAATATGGGAAACAATGCATCACAATATGGGAAACAATGCATCACAATATGGGAAACAATGCATCACAATATGGGAAACAATGCATCACAATATGGGAAACAATGCATCACAATGGGAAACAATGCATCACAATGGGAAACAATGCATCACAATGGGAAACAATGCATCACAATATGGGAAACAATGCCTCACAATATGGGAAACAATGCATCACAATGGGAAACGATGCATCACAATATGGAAAACAATGCATCACAATGGGAAACGATGCATCACAATATGGGAAACAATGCATCACAATATGGGAAACAATGCATCACAATATGGGAAACAATGCATCACAGTGGGAAACAATGCATCACAATGATGCAAGGCAGACTATTTGCTAGAGTCAAAAACATGTAAATTGTAATTTGCTTGCATCAAAAAGCGTATTCTGCGTGTATTGAAATCCCTGTATAGTGTTCTTTATCAGGAAGTCATTTGGTATAGATAATTTACATCCTTGTTGAGTTATCAAAAGATGATAAACACTGTATTAAAGGGACTATGTCAACGAAAAATTTGATTCGTATTGCACAATACTGGTTGGCGAGTAGTATCCGTGATTTTTTAGTATTTTTTCTTTATTTTCAATCGCGTAATTTATACTTTAAAAAAAATCTTTTTGCAGTACAAAGTTGGGCTCCTTCTGTTTACGAGGATGTAAATTTCTTGTCATGACGTCATGGTTTTTTCCATATAAGGGGCTCCAAAGAGGTAATCAATAAGCATTACTTGAAGCAATAAAGCTAGTAGTATCCGTGATTTTTCCTTTCAATTCAAAATGTGAATTTTGTGCTACACACTGCAAGATTTTAGTTGCTCTATACTATTCTACATTATATTACCTACATCATAATGATGTGATATTATTAAATTCTATGCCAGATTAGCAGTGATAATGCGACTACTAATATAAGTGTATGCTGGTAAATGGTCTTTTGGTTACCCATTTGTCGCCCCTAAAAAAAATTCTGACAGTAAATGGGATATAAGCATGTTATTATCGAAGTAGATGCCTCCCCGCATTGAAATTGTGTCAAAATCGTCCCGAAACCAGCCGTATAATCAAGTAAACATTTTAAAATTGCAATTAATTGTTAATTTTTTTTTTTTTTGTAAACATTTTGCAATCGCAATTCTTGATTTTCTTAGAAAATCTATTTCATGAAAATGCGTGTTGAATATATGGATGGTGGTGCTTGAATACTAAAATTGCTGCTTTATGTGAATAATCTAGCTATCACCCTTGGTGAACCGAAAATAGGGAAGTACAAGATGAAAATACAGGTCCAATTATATATTTATGCGCATGCGCAAAGACATACGCGTGAATACCCCGCGATGAGTTAAGTTGTTTTGAGATTATTTTTAACAAAAATTTATATATCTTGAAAAATATGAAGTTTTGGAGACTTCAACTTATTCTGCGTTTGGAACAGTAGCTAGGTATTGTGTGTAAACTCAACATTCAATGCTGGAGAGTTTTTACACCTTTAAATATACAAATCACGGATACTGCTAGTTCATAAATACTACTAGCCAACCAGTAAATTATATTATTTGATAGAAATGCGCTTAACTAAGATATGTAAATTAAATAAATCAATCAATATACACAATAAGACATTTGATAAAAACATATAAGGCAAAAAGCCTGAAAAAAATATAACTCCAAGCGGGTATCGAACTCGCGACTTAGGAGCCATACAAAGAAATGACAGCAGACAGCGCTTTAACCAACTGCGCTATCATGCTTGGTAGGAAGTAATTTGTAAACTATAGTTATACACAATGCTCACAATTATGACGTCAAAATGTCAAAATGTAAACAGGAAAAGGGCCTAACAAACACAACCCATATTATAAATTGATTTTTATCTCAGAATGCGCACACTCTTTTCCCATTAAACCGTTATTATATGCCTGTATTAATATTTAAATTTCAGATTTTTTAAAGAAATTGCCCCCTTCAGGCCCTTTTTGATGACATAGTCACTTTAAATTCATTAATGCATTCTGTTTTTATAGCATTGAATACAAATAAATATTTTAATTGCATTATAGTTTAATTTGAAAAAAAAGGAAATTATGTCCAGTAAAAACTTCTAATTGCAAAAAAAGAACAGATATCCAACTGTTTCTCAACAAAAACAATTTCAAACCACAAAAGCTGCTGTGAGTATTCAAACATTTCTGGTGTCATCAACTATTGTTCTTAACAAGGAAACTGGCTTTTTAATGCCATTCTCTCAATTTGCCTTCTTAACTGTTTTAATCTACTTTCGAGTTCAATGTTCAATGGTACTTAAGTGTACCAGCAGACAACATAGACATGACAGACTGTCTGAAAGAGATTCTTGAACTGTTGTGTATTTTTTATAACAAGCAATTCATTCACAAACGCTGCTACTTTTGAAGCTGAAAAAGTAGCAGCGTTTGTGAAAGAATTGCTTGTTACTAAGAAGACACAATAGTTGTTACTAAGAAGTTCAAGAATCTCTTTCAGACAGTCTGTCGTGTCTATGTTTTCTGTTAGGAGCTTTGTGAATAACAGCCCTAGTCACCACAGTAGCCTTGTCATGGTAGGAGGGCATAGCTTTGTCATGGTAGGAGGGCATAGCATGGTAGGTGGGTGTAGCCTTGTCATGGTAGGTGGGCGTGGCCTTGTCATGGTAGGAGGGCATAGCCTTGTCATGGTAGGTGGGCATGGCCTTGTCATGGTAGGAGGGCGTAGCCTTGTCATGGTAGGTGGGCGTGGCCTTGTCATGGTAGGAGGGCGTAGCCTTGTCATTGTAGGTGGGCATGGCCTTGTCATGGTAGGAGGGCGTAGCCTTGTCATGGTAGGTGGGCATGGCCTTGTCATGGTAGGTGGGTGTAGCCTTGTCATGGTAGGTGGGCGTGGCCTTGTCATGGTAGGTGGGCGTGGCCTTGTCATGGTAGGTGGGCGTGGCCTTGTCATGGTAGTTGGGCATAGCCTTGTCATGGTAGGTGGGCGTAGCCTTGTCATGGTAGGTGGGCATGGCCTTGTCATGGTAGGCGGGCGTGTCCTTGTCATGGTAGGTGGGCGTGGCCTTGTCATGGTAGGTGGGCGTGTCCTTGTCATGGTAGGTGGGCGTAGCCTTGTCATGGTAGGTGGGCGTAGCCTTGTCATGGTAGGTGGGCGTAGCCTTGTCATGGTAGGTGAGCGTGGCCTTGTCATGGTAGGTGGGCGTGGCCTTGTCATGGTAGGTGGGCGTGGCCTTGTCATGGTAGTTGGGCGTAGCCTTGTCATGGTAGGTGGGCGTAGCCTTGTCATGGTAGGTGGGCATGGCCTTGTCATGGTAGGCGGGCGTGGCCTTGTCATGGTAGGTGGGCGTGGCCTTGTCATGGTAGGTGGGCGTGTCCTTGTCATGGTAGGTGGGCGTAGCCTTGTCATGGTAGGTGGGCGTAGCCTTGTCATGGTAGGTGGGCGTAGCCTTGTCATGGTAGGTGAGCGTAGCCTTGTCATGGTAGGTGGGCGTGGCCTTGTCATGGTAGGTGAGCGTGGCCTTGTCATGGTATGTGGGTGTGGCCTTGTCATGCATGGTAGGTGGGCGTGCCTTGTCATGGTAGGTGGGTGTGTCATGGTAGGTGGGTGTGTCATGGTAGGTGGGTGTGTCATGGTAGGTGGGCGTAAAGCAGCAGTCCAGAAATATGGTAATAAAATAAAACTGTGCAGAAATTGTTTCTAATGGACATCTTACCAATCAAAATACAAAAAAACAACAACATTAAAATTGGTAAAATAATTACATTTTGGTAACTTTTTATTGTTATCTGTATGCGATAGATGGTGAAGCCTCTGGAGTAAATCAGCATACATACACATCAGTGCATATTCCGTTCGTACCAAGCGTTTTTGAACATAAACATAATACAATGCCTTTCGTAAATAAGAAACAGCTTTCAGTCGAATAAACATCATTAACGTTCATTAGAACTAATGCCAATTTAAGATGTACTGAATTGTGGCTCGTCATGAGAAAACCGGTCATAATGCATGTGCGTAAAGTGTCGTCCCGGATTAGCCTGTGCTGTCCGCACAGGCTAATCGGGACGGCACTTTCCGCTTTTATGTTTTTTTCTGTTCAAAGAAAGTCTCTTCTAAACATAAATCCACCGTAGGCGGAAAGTGCCATTCCAGATTAGCCTGTGCGGACTGCACAGGCTAATCCGGGACGACACTTTACGCACATGCATTAAGTCCGGTTTTCCCACAACGCGCCACAATTATATTCTATTGACTGCGGCTTTAACGCCCTTAACATACAGGGCTCCCCTTGGCTTTAAATAATTTCACACATCACGAAACCTGTCAGACAGTCAGACATGTCTGACACAAAATGAGGATGTCTGACAAAATTTATCACACTTTTTATGCATATTTAATTCTAGTTAAGATTTAAAGGTTTCGCAGAGCCTGTAATTTTTAGCCAAATTCGCCATTTTGCATTGAAATGCTACTGATTCAAGTCAATTTATAGGGTTTTATGGAAAACAAGTTGTAGCCAAATGGAAATTTCTTTAGCAAAATGTTTAAATTTGTAGCCATTGGCAAATTTGGCGAACAGCAGAATGAGCCCTGACATACCATAGTTGTTCATGTGCCTATGGTAAAATTCCATGTGACTTTTATTTGACAGGTATAGCTATGTTCAAATGACTTCTTTTCATATTTTAGGGAAGCCATAAACAGAGTCAGTGAGGCAGCTGGTCTGAAATCAGCAGGCAAACGTAAGAAGGTAGGAAACATGTTATCTCAGTACGGTGGAAAAGTTTGGATAGATAATTCAGAGTTTTGATAGTGTTACCCCCAAAAAAATCCAGTCATATGTATGAACATTTTTCTTTATCAGTTCTTATATCTGTCTAGAAACTCCTACTCTGCAATGATGGTGAAAATCCATTTTGACTTAATGCTTCTTTTCTTTCTTCTTGTCTGTCCTGTCATCCTTCACACATTCAGTGTCAATTTGGCAGCATCTGTGTCCCTGCTTGGATTCCTCAGACACTTTGCATCCTTGTTCTCCAGTATGATACAATTGGTGAGGCACAGATTAACTAAATTGGAGTCAAGGTCATAGTAGTGGTCATGATTACTGATTACTCCACTTCACATGTAAGTACATCATGCCCACTAGCTGATTCTGATAATCAAGCATGATGTAATGAACAATCAATACATTGTGTAGCAGCTTAGTTTTGGGGCTAAATGCTAACTACAGTGGTGTGATTTTTCCTCCTTTCTGCAGATTTTCTCTTTTTGAATGCCATTTTTTTAGATGTAAAAATGTTCACCTTTGCTGGATTATAAATAAATATATTCTATGAACTTATTCAAATATTTGATTTCCCATTCTGTTTACCACGTGTTCTCTGTGTCTGCCAGGTGGACAAAAAGATAACAAAGATGTTGGGTGAGAACCCAAGCATGCAGTATGCAGGCTCCAACGTGAACCTCACAATTACCACTGAGAGCATCAACCTCATGGTCATGGAGTCAGGGGAGGTAAGTCTGTCACCATCACCACAGTGAGCATCAACGTAATCTCATGGAATAAGTCTATCGCCATCACCATAGCAAGGGTGTGGAAATCCTATGCCCGACTTGTCCGATGCGGGTAATTTTACTGTTGGACAAGTGATTTTTTCCTGTCTACTTGTCCATGGACAAGTTGAAATTGGGTGTATAAATTATGTTAAAGTTGGAAGCTAATTTTCTTATTATTATACCCTTGTACATTTGAATGACAAATTGTGTTTAATTTATAATTTAATAAAAATATATCTCAGGAAGACCTGATAAAAACTCTGTTTTTGTTTGGACAAGTGACTGTTGTTTGCGGACAAGTCGAATTTTGCAATAAACTTGTCCGTGGACAAGTTAACAATTTTGATATTTCCAAACCCCTGCACAGAGAGCATCACCCTCATGGTCATGGAGTCATGGGAGGTAAGTCTGTCACCATCACCACAGAGAGCATCAACATAATGTCATGGAGTCAGGGGAGGTAAGTCTGTCACCATCACCACAGAGAGCATCAACGTAATGTCATGGAGTCAGGGGAGGTAAGTCTGTCAACATCACCACAGAGAGCATCACCCTCATGGTCATGGAGTCAGGGGAGGTAAGTCTGTCACCATCACCACAGAGAGCATCAACCTCATGGTCATGGAGTCAGGGGAGGTAAGTCTGTCACCATCACCACAGAGAGCATCAATGTAATGTCATGGAGTCAGGGGAGGTAAGTTTGTCGCCATCACCACAGAGAGCATCAACGTAATATCATGGAGTCAGGGGAGGTAAATGTATCACCATCACCACAGAGAGCATCAACCTCATGGTCATGAAGTCAGGGGAGGTAAGTCTGTCACCATCACCACAGAGAGCATCAACCTCATGGTCATGGAGTCAGGGGAGGTAAGTCTGTCACCATCACCACAGAGAGCATCAACTTCATGGTCATGCATGGAGTCAGGGGAGGTAAGTCTGTCACCATCACCAGGGAGAGCATCAACCTCATGGTCATGGAGTCAGGGAAGTTAAGTCTGTCACCATCACCACAGAGAGGTCATGGAGTAAGGGGAGGTAAGTCTGTCACCATCACCAGGGAGAGCATCAACCTCATGGTCATGGAGTCAGGGAAGTTAAGTCTGTCACCATCACCACAGAGAGGTCTTGGAGTAAGGGGAGGTAAGTCTGTCACCATCACCAGGGAGAGCATCAACTTCATGGTCATGGAGTCAGGGAAGTTAAGTCTGTCACCATCACCACAGAGAGGTCATGGAGTAAGGGGAGGTAAGTCTGTCACCATCACCAGGGAGAGCATCAACCGCATGGTCATGGAGTCAGGGAAGGCAAGTATGTCACCATTACCAGGGAGAGCATCAACCGCATGGTCATGGAGTCAGGGAAGGCAAGTATGTCACCATTACCAGGGAGAGCATCAACCGCATGGTCATGGAGTCAGGGAAGGCAAGTATGTCACCATCACCACAGAGAGGTCATGGAGTAAGGGGTGGTAAGTCTGTCACCATCACCAGGGAGAGCATCAACCGCATGGTCATGGAGTCAGGGAAGGCAAGTATGTCACCATCACCAGGGAGAGCATCAACCGCATCATGGAGTCAGGGAAGTTAAGTCTGTCACCATCACCACAGAGAGGTCATGGAGTCAGGGAAGGTAAGTCTGTCACCATCACCACAGAGAGCATCAACCTCATGGTCATGGAGTCAGGGAAGGTAAGTCTGTCACCATCACCACAGAGAGCATCAACCTCATGGTCATGGAGTCAGGGAAGGTAAGTCTGTCACCATCACCACAGAGAGCACCAACCTCATGGTCATGGAGTCAGGGGAGGTAAGTCTGTCACCATTACCAGGGAGAGCATCAACCGCATGGTCATGGAGTCAGGGGAGGCAAGTCTGTCACCATCACCACAGAGAGCATCAACCTCATGGTCATGGAGTCAGGGGAGTTAAGTATGTCACCATTACCAGGGAGAGCATCAACCGCATGGTCATGGAGTCAGGGGAGGTAAGTCTGTCACCATTACCACTTGAAGCATCAACCTTCATAGTCAGGGGATGTAAGAATGTTACACCAACCTGAAGTATACAGTCATAAATTGATGCCACTAGTTTGGAAATAAATAACTCATAACCATTGGGTGATGGAGTCAGTGGAGTTAAGTCTGTCATGTTGCATCTTCAACTTAGATATGCTTTTGGGTACCTGGGTATCAGATTGGGTAAAGCTACTCCCTTGTTAGTAAATTATTATCCAGGTTCCCATGGTAAATGGCGCTTGACCTTGTAAACAGCATTTTCCATCAATATATTATAACCAAACAATGTGTTCCCAAGCCTGCTCGGTTTGATATTCTGTTAAATACCCTACATTTGTAAATTACTTGTAGCCTGTTAGGTATTAAAAGGTATTTGAGATCATTAAGTCATTGAATGTAGGATTTTCTTTTAAAAATATTACAAAACATATTATACTTGAGACAAGTAAGCACATGTTGCATTTTGGAATGGTGTTAAAATTGCTTAGTGTTATCTGTTCAAACACATGTACATTGATATAGAGAATATAGGGTTGGTGGGGGGATGGAGAAAGTTTATCCGGTGAGGCTTAGAAAATGAAAATAGGGCGAGCTTTAGCGAGCCCTATTTTTGTTTTCGGGCCGAACCGGATAAACTTTCTCCTTCCCGGCACCTACCGTGTATTATATTTATCCTGATTTCTATTCAATTAAATTAAAAAACACCAAACACTAAAGTTTTAAATTTAAAAAAATATTCTAGACGGGCCTTGACCTAATAACTCGCTTGCATGAATGCGTACTACCTGGAAAAAATAGTTCTGTATTTCTTAATGACCTTTTTCAAAAAGCAAAAGTAAAATATTAATAAATCTTATTTGCTGATGTCAGTTAGATACGACACGAAAATGACGTAGTAAATCTGCTTTTGTTTTAAACCAGATTATTTTGGTTTTTAAAGAGTTAAATTACGTCACACCAACTACGTCATTCATTTTGAGTTGTAGATTATCTAAGTTTACACAATGTAGTCAAACCAGAACGCGAGTGTTTTGCAGTTTAATATACATGAAATCGGAATAAATATTTAGTGTTTCTGTGTTTTGGATGGATTATATTTTGCAATAGCATTCAGATAAAAAGTGTATGGAATATGTGCCTCGAATGGAAATGGTGAGATTGATCCCATTTGAGGCTTTTCAATTTTCTACGATTTACTCAGATAGTTGTGGGTGGAGGACAGTGTAACTGAAAGTGAAATAAATCATAAAATGTTTAGTTCTACGTTAAAATTTTGATAACTTTTTTTCATTTCTTTTCATCTTAAATAAATATAAAAGGTTATTTCTTTGATGAATATGCTCTGTTGGTTGACCAAAGAAAGTCTATCCACAAAGAATAACCCGCTTGCATCAGATTCAAGTGTGTTGAAATGGAATGGAACTGGAAGGAAGTTGTTGTTAACCAGTCAAATGGAATGTGAAGACAAACAACTCATTTGTTGTTTAACTCTGTTAAACTAGACAACACAAAGTTTGTATCGATGAAAAACTCTGGTAAGTAGACTTTATGCTGTGTCATTCTCGACAATGTGGTTATGGGGCGCGTAGGAATACCTATTGACGGTATATCACAGTCACGTGATCTACT
This sequence comes from Congeria kusceri, assembly GCA_027627225.1. Lineage (NCBI taxonomy): Eukaryota > Metazoa > Mollusca > Bivalvia > Myida > Dreissenidae > Congeria > Congeria kusceri. The sequence goes on from CM051025.1 coordinate 93,708,191, forward strand.
GCCGGATATCAACAAGTTTATACGGTCACCGCTTTATTAGGTCACTGTTTGGGTTAGTAGCTGGATAAATGTGGCATCTTGTGTGCGGTTTTAAGGCAGCTGCCATGTTTTCCAAGCTGCATTATTGTTATGTTATATTTCAGGTTATTGCTGATCATCTTATGCCAGGGATCTCATTTGCATCAGGGGGAGATGCTGTAAGTATGATCCCTGTACCAGCGTTTTTACTTCAGACCTCGTGTTCACAAATGTTTAACATCAGGAAAAAGATCTGTCATTATTAAGCTTCTTCTACTAACCAGAATCAGGGAAACGACCAGAATCAGGGAAACGACCAGAATCAGGGAAACGACCAGAATCAGGGAAACGTCTCATTTTGAACTAAATGTTTATTCAACCAATCAGGTATAATATTTAGACAATAATATACGGCAGAGCTGGGCTGGGCGTCTATAATCGGCCCGCTGCCAATACACTGGCCTGAGGGCCATTATACGGCTAGGACCAATTATAGACGCCCGTCCCAGCTCTGCCGTATATTATCGTTTATAATACATATTATCCTGTTACAAGAAAAGAATCATGTTCCTTTCTTTATTACACAAAATGTGAACAAAAACACCAAGCAAACTTTCCGTATTTTTATTTAACATTCAATGAATTACGCAATATGTGACGCAATTCTAACGAATGACTTAATTTATAAACAGAAAAACAGTGACGAAACAAACCAGTTTTCGCTGGACTCTCAGTTTTGTTGTGACAACAATTATGTCGTGTTTGCTTTCATTTTTAGTAAAATACATTACAATAAGTTTAATAAATCGTGCATGGACAAATTCTGAATGATGAATGTGTCAGTTAGATAAATAATATATTTTGAGACTTTGAACCAGAATAAAATCAAACGTTCTGACCAGTCACTGCGATTTTGTAAATCGTGTTTCTGGTCAGAATGGTTCACATGCAATTAATATCATGTTTGTTAAAAATTAAGGCTTATGGATACAAGAAAAGGGAATTGAAGTGCTTACAGTATTGTTGGATTTTTATTGTTGGAAGTAATGGATTGAAATGGAGGTACAGTAAAAGTTTCCGATCTGTTCAGTTTTGTTCAGTGATTCTTTTTTCTCAAACTCAAAGATGCATACGCTATAGATCCTATATATTTAATCAATTTAACTAGGCCTACAGACTCGTTAATATTCAGTATTTGCATTTTCGGATATAAGCGTTTAATTTTGACTAAATATGCCATTCGTTGTCGTTGACGCCGCGCGATCGGATTCTCTTCGATTATTGAAAAATCGGCCGCTGCCAATTATATTATATCGGCTCAGCGGAGCCGAGTAACGGCCCGTAATGTTCAGTGTCTTGCACATAAGCTAATTCGGCACTGCATGTCAGATGTCACTGCTATAAAATGTTCAGTGTCTTGCACATAAGCTAATTCAGCACTGCATGTCAAATGTCACTGCTATAAAATGTTCAGTGTCTTGCACATAAGCTAATTCGGCACTGCATGTCAGATGTCACTGCTATAAAATGTTCAGTGTCTTGCACTAAGCTAATTCGGCACTGCATGTCAGATGTCACTGCTATAAAATGTTCACTGTGTCTTGCACATAAGCTAATTCAGCACTGCATGTCAGATGTCACTGCTATAAAATGTTCACTGTGTCTTGCACATAAGCTAATTCGGCACTGCATGTCAGATGTCACTGCTATAAAATGTTCAGTGTCTTGCACATAAGCTAATTCGGCACTGCATGTCAGATGTCACTGCTATAAAATGTTCAGTGTCTTGCACATAAGCCTATTCGGCACTGCATGTCAGATGTCACTGCTATAAAATGTTCAGTGTCTTGCACATAAGCTAATTCGGCACTGCATGTCAGATGTCACTGCTATAAAATGTTCAGTGTCTTGCACATAAGCTAATTCGGCACTGCATGTCAGATGTCACTGCTATAAAATGTTCACTGTGTCTTGCACATAAGCTAATTCGGCACTGCATGTCAGATGTCACTGCTATAAAATGTTCAGTGTCTTGCACATAAGCCTATTCGGCACTGCATGTCAGATGTCACTGCTATAAAATGTTCAGTGTCTTGCACATAAGCTAATTCGGCACTGCATGTCAGATGTCACTGCTATAAAATGTTCAGTGTCTTGCACATAAGCTAATTCGGCACTGCATGTCAGATGTCACTGCTGTAAAATGTTCAGTGTCTTGCACATAAGCCTATTCGGCACTGCATGTCAGATGTCACTGCTATAAAATGTTCAGTGTCTTGCACATAAGCTAATTCGGCACTGCATGTCAGATGTCACTGCTGTAAAATGTTCAGTGTCTTGCACATAAGCTAATTCGGCACTGCATGTCAGATGTCACTGCTGTAAAATGTTCAGTGTCTTGCACATAAGCCTATTCGGCACTGCATGTCAGATGTCACTGCTGTAAAATGTTCAGTGTCTTGCACATAAGCTAATTCGGCACTGCATGTCAGATGTCACTGCTGTAAAATGTTCAGTGTCTTGCACATAAGCCTATTCGGCACTGCATGTCAGATGTCACTGCTATAAAATGTTCAGTGTCTTGCACATAAGCTAATTCGGCACTGCATGTCAGATGTCACTGCTATAAAATGTTCAGTGTCTTGCACATAAGCTAATTCGGCACTGCATGTCAGATGTCACTGCTGTAAAATGTTCAGTGTCTTGCAAATAAGCTAATTCGGCACTGCATGTCAGATGTCACTGCTGTAAAATGTTCAGTGTCTTGCACATAAGCTAATCTGGATCATTTATCCTTGTATTAAGAGCTTCATTAGCAGACTGTGGGGATTAAGCCTACTGGATATTGACAACACTCTCAGTATTGAATTGAAAACAATTCACAGTTGTGGATTTACTACTGGGTATTTTCTTTTGAGCTAGAGTTTATATGTTCCATTATTTCTTCACAGCTAATTTTGATGGCGTTACATTTCCAGGAGACCCTAGACTTTGTAGCGTATGTTGCGAAAGATGACTTGATAGGGCGGGGGTGCCATGTGCTGGAGTGTGGCGGGGGACTCTCAGAGGACGTGATCACCACCATAGGGCAGGCCTTCGAGTTGAGATTCAAGGAATACCTGAAAAGGCAGCCTAAGCCTGTCCACAGGTATGCATAGGTCGTTTCCTGGCAAAAACAATTCTTTGGGATTGTTTTGAATAATGCATTGAAATTCTACTATATAGGCCTTTCCCAAAACTAGGTGATCTCCCTTAGAAATTACCTCCCGTTATTGCGAATTCACATCCGCAATTTGAAACCCGACTTCCGGCGACTTTTTTCCTAGCTTGCCATATAAAGTATTATAGATCTAAGACCAAGCGGCTTTTAAAACTTGTAATGGAAATTTTTATAACCATTTATTTTGATTAAATATTATTTAAAAAACATAGAGGATATATGGTACAAAAATAAATTATTAGAACTAAATTTAGTATGGTTTTAAACTCAATTCTTAGGCCACATGTCCGTATGACAAGTATCCGGAAAAAATTAGTCTCCTTGCCTCGTCTTAAACGGTTGTTTTCCATACATAAATACCACGAATGAACACATGCTCTCTCAATGGATGCTTAGTTATCTGTCTGAAGAAGGGGTCATAAGAATACCAAAGCCACAAACATCTTATTGAATTGCCCTTAGAACAATACCGCTAATCCGTGCAATTGCGTAATGCATTGATGATAAAGATCAACTTGCAAAGACAACTAATATGTCACACTTCGTCTCCATTGTTTGCGTCTCAAATTAAAGTTTATCTCACATTTTAAAATGTTGCCGTTGTTGTTTTTTGCCTTCACCCTATGAAATTTCGCCACCATATTGAACAGAACAAAACAGAATTAAAAGCATTAAACACTTTTTCTAATTAATGAATTGGTTTAAATTAAAGAGTGAAATAATATAGCACAGCATTTAATTTTCAATATGAAGAATTGTAAGGTGGTGTACATTTAAGAGGTCATCGTGTTTTGTTTTTTCTCTAAAACATACTGGAATTAGCTGCTACAAGAATAAGAATTTGTTGTTTGTTTACCACAATTACGACAGAAATGAAGAAATAATCTCTATAATACAGCATCAATTATAACATTTAATGAGGAGTGACATCATCTTTAGTTATTGTAATATTGTGTTAACGGTAATTAAAAAGATAGTTGTTTTGTTACATTATATTTCAAGATTATAACGAAGCTGCTTAGCATGTTCAAGCCCCATATATTATAATATTAAGCACACAGCAAGAATATCTGTAACGAAAATAGCTTTAAAGTTAAACACAAATGTGTATGAATTTAAATAACTAGTTGCTGTCAAAAACATCAGAATTATGCTCAAACTTTCTGTGATGATACCTTATTTTTCGTAATTTTAGTCGCCAGAAGAGTGTTAGCTAAGAATTACTTAGCAAAATCATTTTACTGAAAAAAGCTTGATTTATTTATTTTATTTAATAATGCAAATTTAATACAGGATGAAGGCATAGGTTGGTTAGATACTGAAATCTCTATTTTTGTGTTATATTGCATAATAACCGTTAGACGTACTGTATAGTTTGTTTGTCAATATTTAAAGAGTAGACAATATTGTTAAAAATCAAAATAATAATTTAATTAAATTGATTAATAAAGTACATGATGTATATTAAATATGTATGTTGCTTTTTGTAAATTCATTTTTAGGACATCAACAAAATTTTAAGATTGAAAATCAAATATATTGTATGTTTTCCGGTAAATATGAATACGCTTATCCCGCCTTATAATCAATAAAAGTCGCTGGAAGTGAACAGGGGACATCACTCGTGATTATGCAAGGGAATTAATCTAGTCTTGGCAAAGGCCTATTGGGTAATGTATAGAGTTTAATGAAGAAAGAGTTGTAGCCAAATAAAAAAATTTAAGCCAAATGTAAAAATTTGTGGTGTTGAAATTGTAGCAGTATTTTGGAAATGCCTCCAGTATTGTGGAAATTATTCTAGTTGTATGGACATTCTAACAGATATTTAATACATGATTTCCTATCCTAGAATGGAGACCATGATCAATGAGGGTGATGCCTGGGGGGGCGAGGGGGAGGACGGAGACTACTACAATGACAGCCCCAACCGCAGACCCCCGTCCCCCAACCGCAGACCCCCGTCCCCCAAACCCAGAGTCCCTTCCGAGTACTCATCGCCCCCTTGTAACTTGCCTGTATGTATGCAGTGGTTTATCTTTTCCTTGTTACATGTTTAACCATTTTTTTCTGTAAGATGGATACTGTTTATAGAAATTTGTCATTGTGAAATGTTGTGGTTTCTTTAAAAGGGAAAATTTTATTGGTACTTGATATTGTGGATTTCAAAATTTTGAAGAAAAAAAAGTGATTGTTAAAATTTACTTTCGTAGGTGAGTGATGGGGTGTATTCCTCCGTGAAGGAATCAGAAAAGGCAGCCAATGGGCCCACATACGACAACCCCAAGGACAGACCGCTTATAGACTTTGATGACGAACAGAAGACGACGTACGACAACTCGAAAAGTTCAGCGACCAACATGTATGATAACTCTGGTGAGATGTGATGATTTTATTGCTGTCTTGTCACAATTGTGCCATTATTTGCAGCACATGTTTGATAATATATATACTTAAGATAGAGGGTTATTGTTGGCTTTACAAAACAAAGTAAATAATTCAGTGAAATGTCCCGTATATGATAATGTATATGTAATTATGCCCCCCTTCGAAGAAGTGGGGGTATCTTGCTTTGCACCTGTTGGTCGGTCAGTCGGTATGTCGTTCGGATGGTCGGTCTGTCCGTAGACCATTTCGTTTCCGCATGATATCTAGAGAACGCTTTGACCTATGTAAAAGGTCAAGGTCACCGTTGCTAAAAGTAGAAAAACGGTTTCCGCTCAATAACTTGAGAACGCATCGAGATATTTTAATGAAACTTTATACATAGATACCTTATATCGAGACCTCGCTTAGAATTGCATATGGGGTGGATGGGGTCAAGGTCACAGCCACCATTGCTAAAAATAGAAAAAAACGGTTTCCGCTCAATAACTTGAGAACGCATAGAGATATTTTAATGAAACTTCATACATAGATACCTTATATTGAGACCTCGCTTGTGATTGCATATGGGGTGGGTGGTTTCAAGGTCAAGGTCACTGTTACTAAAAATAGAAAAACGGGCTCCGCTTAATGACTTGAGAACTCATAGAGATAATTTAATAAAACCTCATACATAGATACCTTATATTGAGACCTTGCTTGGGATTGCTTATGGGGTGGGTGGGGTCAAGGTCACCATTACTAAAAATAGAAAAACACGGTTTCCGCTCAATAACTTGGGAACGCATTGAGATATTTTAATGCAACTTCATACATATATACCTTATATCGAGACCTCGCTTGGGATTCAGGGGTTTCGCTGTCGATCGCCCCTGACGCCAAATGCGACAATGCGAAAGTGGCGACAGTATTTTTAAAGTGGCGAATTTTATTGGTGTAAACATAATTTTAGACAGTGCTTAATCCGGTATGTGAAATCTCAATTGCAACAAAACTGGGGCAAATTAAGTTACCACACAGCCACCAAACATTGCCTTAGGGCAGTGTTTGTTATCAGATCATTAATTAGCCTGTTATTGCAGACGAGCGTGTCATGGTATGAGAGCTTATCTCTGACGTCACCGCATAAGTTTTCCGCTTGGTTAGGCACAGTCACATTTTTTAAATCTTCTGACTAGTTATAATTGTGTGATGATTTTATCTGCAATAAGGGGAAATTTCATTTCAAAATAAAAACATAAGTAGCAAAAAAGAGCTATAAATGTGGCGCGTCGTGAGAAAACCGGTCTTAATGCATGTGCGTTAAGTGTCGTCCCAGATTAGCCTGTGCAATCCGCACAGGCTAATCCGGGACGGCACTTTCCGCTTGTATGGTATTTTCTGTTTCAAGGAAGTCTCTTCTAAACATAAATCCACTGTAGGCGGAAAGTGCCGTCCTGGATTAGCCTGTGCGGACTGCACACGCTAATCCGGGACGACACTTTACGCACATGCATTAAGTCCGGTTTTCCCACGACGCACCACAAATATATATACTTGGGACATGTGGTAAACATTCATTCCAAAACGAGGCTGACCAAACTATAGCCTGAATTAAAAAAATAACAATTTTGTGTCTGGATTTATTTCTGAACATTAACAAATGTTTGTCCACAATCATGATGAATTTTAACATGAATTAGGGACAGACAGTTGTAATATCAACAAATGATCTCAACTAGAAAGATGATTTACCAATAAAAGTGTTATTTTGATATAGTAAGATATTTTCTCGACCCTACAAAACGATAAACATTACTAAATCTATTCAAATGAAGTGTTGTAAAATCTTAATTTCCTACAAGTAACGATTATAGTGCTAAGTATAAATTTAAATTATGTAGTTATTAATGCTATCTAATAGTGACAGTTAATGTTAATTAGATTCTGAAGCATGTCAATATATGACTGACAAATAAAATCGGCTCAAACTTTTTATAAGTGGTGAATTTTAGTGGCGACAACTTTTTTTGAGCCAGCAGAACCCCTGGGATTGCATACGGGGTGGGTGGGGTTAAGGTAACCGTTGCTAAAAATAGAAAAACTGTTTCCATAAAGATATTTTAATGAAGCTTCATACGTAGATACCATATATCGAGACCTCACTTGGGATTGCATATGGGGTGGGTGAGTCAACAGGTCAAAGGTCAAGGTGACAGAGGCTTGTAACATGAAAACTGTTTCCTCTGTAGACCATTGCGTTTCCGCATGATATGTAGAATACGCTTTGACCTACGATCATCCAAGCTGGTATGCTGGTTACTTGGGAGGATTGGAAGACACCTATCAATTTTCAGGTCAACGGGTCAAAGGTCAATGTCACAGGGGCTTGTAACATGAAAACTGTTTTCTCCGTAGACCATTTTGTTTCCACAGGATATCTAGAGATGTTTTGGCCTATTTGATGTTTAAATCAAACAGAGAACAGCTAGGTATCCTTATATAATAGACTGTAAAAATAAATCCATAATTATACTCTATCTTTCTTTTAGCTTTATATTTAATTTCTAAATCATCAACTTTAATTTCCTCCCCATGTGTTAATGTGCACATACAATATTTAAACAAAATCACTTAACAATTGCACATATTGACGACTTGGCTGCAAGTCGGGGGGGCATACATGTTTTACAAACATCTCTTGTTACTAGCTAAATTTAATATAAATATAATGAAATAAAACTGTAAACAAATATATTATTTGATTTCGTATAACAATAAATCAACAGATATATGTAATATTCTTAATTGTCAAAGCAAAATTTTGTAACTACCAGCATTTTATTTTTTTGATGAGAAGCAATTCAAAGATTTATAATAATATATTATAGAAACTATTTGGAGCATAAAAATAACATACTATAGAAAGTATTTGGAGTATAAAAATAACATATTATAGAAACTATTTGGAGTATAAAAATAACATACTATAGAAACTATTTGGAGTATAAAAATAATATATTATAGAAACTATTTGGAGTATAAAAATAATATATTATAGAAACTATTTGGAGTATAAAAATAATATATTATAGAAACTGTTTAGTATAATTTTGTAATAAAGTCATGAAATATTCTGTACACTATTTAATTCATTTGGCAAATGTTTGTTCATGAAATCCTTCTAATGTACCCACTTCATACATTTGTCCGTTATAGACATGGTATTATGTGTTCATTCCCACAGCAGAGAGTGGAGAGGGCAGGTCCAAGGCAGAGTCTGTGAGGGCAGGGGCCTACGACAACCATGTGTTGACAGGGGCCGCAGGGTTTGACCCCTTTGACATGGGTACATTAATACATTCATGAATGAAATTTGAATAACTATGCCCCCCATCGAGATTGAATATATTGGTTAGCTAATGTTGGTTGGTCTGTATGTCGATCAGTCAACAGTCTGTTGGTAGACTGCTATCATTTTCGCTCTTTAAGTCCAACAATTTTCATCCCATCTGTACCAAACTTCATGAACATCTTTTGAAAATCTGGGAATATTATCTCAGTCTAGTTCGATCCTCAACCATATTGCAACCGGAAATGTGGAGTTATGTCCCTTGAATTATTTTAAATTAGCTTTCAATGAACTTGATATTTTAAGATTGCCTTTAAACAAGAGTTGGAATACGTGTTTTACAAACAGCTCTTGTTATAAATTCATGACATTATGTTGCTTTTGCATGAACTGTTATCAGCGTTATGTTGCAAGTTTGGAAAATGATGAACAAATATTGTTGATGTTAAAACTGAAAATGTTCAACTCAGAGCATAGCTCTTCTAAATGATTTGCAAATGTCGAAAAATGCCAGCTTTTGTTTGTTTTTAGTACATGTATTAATTTCATATAGAATTTCGTTTCTGCTAATGTAAATGATAATATATTCATTAATTGATATTTCTTGATTTTGTATTTGTCATTTATATAGATTCTTAATTCAACAGTGTGTTCATTTTCAGAGCCGTTTAACTCAGCGATGCCCAATGGCCACAGCGATGGGGCTGATGTGAAACCCAACGCCAGTATCTCGCCTGTGTTTGAAGAGTGGTTCCATGGCAACCTAAGCAGGAAGGAGGTATGCTTGCTTCAGTGATGTGTTTGACCAAAAATATATATATATAATTAAAATTTGTTTTAAGGAATATGGTAAACGGTTCTGTGGGTACTGGTATAGGCATTTTCGTATTCCTACAATTCTGCTTGGAATATTAACTTATATACCATATAAATCTTACCATTCAGATGTTGTGACTTAAAAATTATGTTTGTATATTATTGCTGCAACCAGAAACTTTGTTTAGATACAGTATTATTAGCTTGGATAAAAGCAATTCCAAAATTATTTAGATGCACTGATCTTTACTGTGTAGTTTGTGGCAAATAAGTTGCGATTCATAGACAAGTGATGTCACTTTTGCATTTTGTGTCATTGGAAAGTGATGTCAGTGGTACACTGTGTGTTTTCCTATCACTGGGAAGTGATGTCACTGGTACACTGTGTGTTTTCCTATCACTGGGAAGAGATGTCACTGGTACATTGTGTGTTTTCCTATCACTGGGAAGTAGTGTCACTGTTACACTGTGTGTTTTCCTATCACTGGGAAGTGATGTCACTGTTACACTGTGTGTTTTCCCATCACTGGGAAGTGATGACACTGTTACACTGTGTGTTTTTTGCCATCACTGTTTATATTCCCATCACTTGGAAGTGATGTCACTGTTACACTGTGTGTTTTCCCATCTCTGGGAAGTGATGACACTGTAACACTGTCAGGGTTCTAATTAAGCCTCGCAAACTTTCGGAAACTGCGAGTACATTTTCCCAAGCTAACAAAATTTTGCGAGTTCCGTAAAAGACCGTGTATAACGTGCACCCAATTTTTTAAACAAGCTGAGAACAATTTGGAGTAGTTTGGTCAATGTTGATTTTATATTCCCATTTTTTCTCCATATTTTTCGTTGTTCTGTAATATTGCACAAAATTTACATTAATTTCATAAAATAAACATAAAGTAAATTTCAAATACACATATATATAGTCTAATTACCTTAAGCTCGAAACACAGATAACAATCCACATTGAATGTAAATAGTCATGTTAATATTATAAGTTATAATATTTTGCGAGTTAATTTCTCATTTTGCGAGAAAGCTCACAAGCCACTAGCATTTTTTGCGAGTGGCTTTTTTTGTTAAATTCAAACCCTGCACTGTGTGTTTTCCCATCACTGGAAATTGATGCCTCTGTTACAATGTGTACTTTTCCATCACAGCAAAGTGATGTCACTTTCACAGAGTGTTTTCTCATCACATGGAAGTGATAATTTGTGTGTTTTCCTATCACTGGGAAGTAATGTCACTGTTACAGAGTGTTTTCCCTTTAATGGGAAGTGATGTTACTGTTAAATTATGTTTTCTCATTACTGGGAAGTGATGTCAGTGGTAGGTGGTGTTTTCCAATAACTGGGTAGTGATGTCATTGTTCCACTGTGTTTTCCCATCACTGGGAAGTGATGTCACTGTTAGATGGTGTTTTCCCATCACTGGGTAGTGATGTCATTGTTACACTGTGTTTTCTCATCACTGGGAAGTGATGTCACTGTTACCGGTACATGATGCCTATTCCAGGCAGAAAAGCTGCTGATCAAAGATGGAGACTTTCTGGTTCGCCAGAGCTCTGCAGACACGAACCAGTATGTCCTCAGTGGCCGACAGCATGGAGTCATCAAACACCTTCTGCTTGTTGATCCAGCAGGCATTGTGAGTTCACTTTTGTTTCATTAAATGCTTAACTTTTTTGCACTGTTTGCCTTTCAAATCTATAAAGAATGTGTGACTTAGCACTTTTAAAATGTCTACTGGCATCTAGTTCATTTTAACTTTGATATTACTGTTGAGCTTTTATCAGTCTGTTCTTTTTTAGGTTCGAACAAAAGACCACACTTTTGAAAGTGTGCCTCATTTGATAAACTTCCACAGAACGAAAGACATTCCAATTGTTTCACAAGAGAGTGAGCTTCATCTCAAGCAGCCAATCAGCAACAAGCTTACAATGTGTTAGCCAATCAGAATAAAGGATACTTCAGACAGAGCAAACTGATTGACAACCAATCACAAGCAAGCTTTTTACCTGTATAAGATACGATACAATTTATCTAAGCAGGCAAGACAGACAACAATACAGAATAAGATCGCAAGAGATTTTTAACTGACTAAAATTATGAACTTGTTGGCTGAATATTCAAATAAATACTTGTTTTGTTCATTGAACCAGTTAGATGCAAGATGGCAGAATGAACATTATTTGCATAGATTATTACTTTTAATTCCAACGTGAACAAGCGTAATGTAACAGTCTGTGTATAAGAAGCTATCAATGTTCCAGATTTTTTCTTTTTGATAAATTACAGTGTTTAACAGTATTTAATATGGGATATAAATGTTGTCATGCAACTTTTCTCATTAAATTGGTGGTAAAATATCAATTATATTATTTTTACTTCATCGTTTTTTTCTTCAAATAATTTAATGGAATAAAAACATTAATAAATGTAAATCAAAATAACTGGTATTTCTTTAAAATTCATTTTCCTTTTTTTGTCACTTGCTGTTGTCATATTCCAGTAAGTCTAATTTGAAAGGGGAAAATGATGTGTTCTAAAATTGGATAAAAGTGCTCATAATAAAAACAATGACTACAAACACACATTCAAACATGTGTAGAAATTATTGTTTCATGTTTATCAGATAGCTGATGGTTCGTATTTGTTTTACACATTTTTAACCGACACCCACTAGAGGATCATAGTATATTTATCTGACACTGACCTTTATGCATGAATAAATTAAAATACTGTTATGATGAATATATTATTTTCTGTACAGGAATCAAGTTATATCAATAAAAGAGTATCTCACTAAATATACTGTTATGGTACAATTGAACTCGTGAAACTTGTGCGCGAACAAAACTGAGTATAAATATAGGAAATAATTCAAGCACGTAGTGTATGCTAATAGAGTTCACGATAGTCCTAAATTCAGTACACACAAATGTCTCAAAAGCATATTGATAGTAATGTAAACATCTTAAACTGAAGAACAATAATTGTATATTACTATTTAATGTGACTGCATTTTTTTTTCATGAAATTTGCATTTGTATAATAGTTACTAGTAAATCTTTATGAATCAATACAATTATTGAATTACCTTGTCCTAAACACAGAAAACTAGCTAGACCCGCACTTATGTTTAGCATGTTTATCAAATACTAAATTGGATCCCTTGTTTGTCTTACATGTTGAAACGGGAGCATTTCTGGGTGTTTACTAATGGTATATTGTACCATTTATTTTAAGGACACTAAGATACATGTAACTGCATCACTGACTAATGCATATTGATTGAAAAAAAAACTGTTGTTATCTATTACTTATTTATGACAATTCTGCCACCATATTTTGACAAATAGTCTTTGTATATCAGTCTTGTTGGTTTGTAGTGGTTTTGTTGTTACTTTTTCTAACATTTACTTGTTATTTGCATGTGTTTGTTTCTAACATTCCATATCTACATGTTAATGATACCTACATGTATATCAACATGGTCAATATTTTTTATAATGTTGTATATACTGTTGTTTCTACATTGTAACTTACATTGAAGATGTCTTTTAAAGCATGCTGGTTAACATACCAGTAAGTGTTAAAGAGGGCCTGTACGATTTGTATACCTTCATTTCAAGTCTCTTTCATTACCCACTACAAGTAGTAAAATACAGTTTTGTATAACTTAAAACATCACCTTTGACAAAAAATGTATTTATGGGAAAAAAAAAAAATGTCTACAGACCTGATTATCCTTAGCAACTGCTACATTTGGTTTTGAATTTAATAGGACACTAAAAACTGTGCATGTGCCTTCAATCGAACTGACTCATCTAGCTGCTGTAAAAATGTATTAAAAAATATTGTTAGTTTTACATTTCTCCTTTAATATGCATTTCTGACTATACGTCTTTTTCTCAGAATTTATTATGAATTTGTTTAAAATGTACAATGACTTCCTTAGAATAATTCATGTACACTTTATTTAAGTACAAAATGGTACAGTCTCTTTTTAAAGTTCATTTATTGATTTTCCTATACAAACCTATGTTAAAGTAATTCTCTGTGCTGTTAAAATGTACTGGTGAGCGAGTATTTGTCGGACGAAATATGCATTTATTTTGGGAAAGTTTTAATTCATGAACAAATTCAACGATGAAAATTCGCTTGTAACATCCTGGGTTGATCACCCGTTTGCGTATGTAAACAAAATAAGTTGCACTTGTGCGCATGCGCAACAATAGAGGCCCTGAAAGGGGTACATATAACACGGTCTTTTTCACGTTTACAGTAGTATTTTCCGGACGTTTTTTTTAACAGTGAAATATACAGAGAAATGCTTTATAACTTTATTTAATCTATAGTAGACAACAAATAAATAATCAGATGTGTAATATATATCAAAATAATACCACTTTATCAAATGATTTAGTAATTACTAGAGAATGTAAGTAAGGCGTTGTAACAAATACAGAAGCATGACGTTTTAAAGAGTTTACAAGACTTTACATATCTATGTAGCTACTACGCACGTCCTTAACGTCGTAGCGGGTTAAATAATGTTCTGCCAGAGTTCGTCTGCTATAATGAGCAGACAGCCAAAACTATCACAAACCCTGTCTGGGCCCCAGATTGGGATTTTATCGCGCATGCGCATGTCATTTTACTTCCCCAGACGACAGTTGCATGCGTTTCAGACTATGAATGTAAACATTTGGGGTTTTACCAAAAATAAACTCACAATTTTCGAAGAAAAACGAAATGTACTTGAAAATATAAGCGTTTATTTGTATTATGATGATAAAATAAGAAAAGCGGTTAAGAAACGCGAATATTTAAAAACGTCCGGATAATACTACTGTCCGACAAATACTCGCTAACCAGTATAGTTGATAAGTGTTAAACCTCTATACATGTTTAAAACAGTTGAACTGAGTACAAAATTTAAAATTAATGTCACTGATTGTTTGCACTATGTTTATGTGCCATTGTAACTTTCCAAAGGAATGTTTGGAAATGGGTATGGAAAATTACCTGTTTAAATGTTGTGCAATTTTTATTTTGTTGTTTGTCATTGTGTTAGAAATTGAGAAAATATTGCTGGTGAATACATTAATTTCCTATGAACATAAGATCTTATGCAATTAAGTGTTGTTTAAAATTGCACAAACATGACATGTCCATTTATATAAACTTTTCGTCCTGACTTCACTCCTAAATGTTGAATGAGTCAGTCATATAAAACAGGACTGTGGAATTTCAATAAATTGACTTAAAAAGTGGTACAGTGCATTGTAATTTGGATATGTTTTATATCATTGAACAATTGATTTGGTGACTTTTTAAATAATTTTGATAGCAGCATATTTTAATATTTTCATAGGCTTTGTATTTCACAAGTCGTGTTTGATTTTCGGGACTAGCAAATGATACGAGACACCTGTGCAGATTGCTTTACATATATATTAAAGTTTGTATGATTTGTATGTCCCAAAATATAATTGTAATAATTAAGGTCAGATTAAAAGTAAACGCTTTCAATATACCACAAGTGCTTGTACAATGAATGGCTTTGTGTTTACGTGTTTGAACTGATCAGTAATATTGTCTTGTTGACGCGGAATTATTTTGTATTTGAAGATAGTATTTTCAGTTTGTGTATTCACTTCATCTACTAATATATATAATTATATTCCTGATTTTCTTACAACAGGCTCTTTAATCATCCATTTCATATTCATTACATTTCATTTACTTACGGACAATATTTCAAGGGAAACATATGATATTTCATGATTATTTAATTGTCTCAATAGGTTAACTGTTAGGCCTTAACTTCTTAACACATCCTCTTTGAAGATAATTAAATTATTTTATTTTACTCGGAAACAATATGGACAAGTGATATGTAGTTATTAACTTTGTCGTGTTTTTTTTTTTAAAGTACCAGTTTCATGTTGTTTGTTTTATAAATGTAATGTCTCAGAGTATTTTCTCTTTTGGCAACCAAAAACAGAACTGACTATGATTGCAGTCAAATGAATCCAATTGAGCCCAACGGTTATTATATTATAACTACAAGTTACCCTGTGCACAATTATCCAAAATGGTAGTACATAGTTTATTAATTGTCAAAGTATTTTTTTTTGTAGTGGTTTAATTCCTAAGCATCAGAACTCCATTTATTGGCCGATAAACAACGATAAATCGAAAATGATTCCTTAAACATGATTTCTGAAAAATTTATTATAATGAAGTAATTAGCCTGTCCATATTTTAGCCTTTTCAGCTGCACAAGCTAACAATCGCAGCTAAACTAATAAAAATATTTTAAATGGTGTCCTTATGAACTTTCTTGCATATATAAATATATGTACGAATAGCTGTGATTGCATTGTTATCAAAATTTTACCTTTTCACCAGTCAGAGATGTATACATTTTGCAACTTTCTAACTAATGCATGTACGTGTATGCATTTTTTGTCCGATCATTGTATGTAAAGTTTATTTGCATTAAAGTTACTTCAACTTAATTAAGAAAATTAATGTTAGCTCACTGGTAATTTTTTTTGCAATGCAAAATGAACCAATTTAGACGTTGTTTGTTTATTGTTGTGTTTCTCATATGTAACACAATGTCATTATCAATTATTCATGATGTTTGAATTATTTCTTCCATAGTTGAAAATTCGTCAAAATGTTCTTACGATTCTTATGTCCATTGGAAAACAAATGTCATGAAAGTGTCAGTTGCAAGTGTTGCTGCATGGAAGCAACTGTATACACATGTACTTTTTTCTTCCAACATGTTTCTGAATTATCATGATCATTTACCATTGAATAAATAATGGACAAAAACTTGCTCGGTGCACACCGGTATCAAATGGACCAACTGCTTACTAGTGTTTTTACCTCACCTGAGAATGAAGTGCTGTGAGCTTTTGGTATAGAGGACCTTTCCTGCGTCGTCCATATGCCGTCAACAATTTGACCGTTATCGCGATAAAGACTACATTTTTATTCAGTCTTGACCTTACTAGCACAATTTGTGTATGACCATGAAATCTCAGTTGGTATCTATGATGAGCCAAATCGGAGCAGAAACCTTAAAGTTATTGCCCCTTTTTCAAGGAAAAATGCAGAAATTTCATTTTTCCAATAAAGTTCGCATCATTTTTCATCCAATCTTGACCAAACTTTTTCCAGTTTGTGTTTGGCCATAAGGTCTCAATAGAAGCCAAAGATGGGCAATTTTGGACCACAAACACCACAGTTATGGCCCTTTGTTTGTGGAAACAGGCAAAAATGGACTTTTTTGTTCATAGAGACTTCATTTTTCTTCCAATCTTGACCACAGTTCCACAGTTTGTGTTTTATCAAAAGATTACAACAGACGCGAACAATGGGCTGGCTCAGACTACAAACATCAGAGTGCCCTTTTTTGTTTTGCTGAAAAATAGGCCAAAATTGTTTGTTTCCGTGATAGATGCTTTATTTATCTTCCAATCTTTGACCAAACTTCTACAGTTTGTATGTGGCCAAAAAATCTCAGCAGAAACCAAATATGGGTAAGGTTAGGCGACAAAGACCGGATTTATGGCTCCTTGTTTGTGGAAAAAAATGTAAAAATTGCCTTTTTTGTTCATAGAGGCTTCATTTTTCTTCCAATCTTGACCAAACTTCCACAGTTTGTGTGTGATCATGTGGACGAAGCCAACAATGGGCTAGATTGGGCCACAAACACTGGAGTTATAGCCCCTTTGTTTGCATGTAGATTTCATTTTTCACTCAATCTTGATCCAATTTCCACAGGTTTTGTATGGCCATAAGATCTCAGCACATGCAACACATGAGACGGATCAGGCAATGAACACTGGAGTAATTTCCCCTTAATTGTGAAAATTAATGCAAAAATGGGCTTGATGCAAGATGGGGACTTCATTTTCTACCAATCTTAACCAAACTTGCACAATTTGTCCATGACCATGAGATTTAAAGCAACTTTGAATACAAGAAGGGTAAATGGCAAAACGCTGAACTATTTGGAACAAGCCGTCAAAGCATGACATGACCTTTTCACAGCCGTCGCCATTATCTTTTAGGACTGCAGCATACAAATTATTCCTCCAAAATTGCCTGCGAAAAGTTGCATAACAGGGTAAAGAAAATATATCCAGGTCCTTACTTATGACCATTAGTACTTTGTCTTTGACAAGCAATGGCAAGCCAAGGAGCAAAAGAAAAACATGATAATTAATCAGCTAGACAAATTATTACATTATGGCATACATTTCACATTTGTTCATGGTTGTCACACTAGTAAGGCTTTCATCTTTGCCAGTACTCAGGTGACCCCTTTCGGCCATCATGGCCTTCTTGTTTCGTATTGTAAGCACTAGATGTTATTGCCTTTTTAGCTCACCTGAGCACAAAGTGCTCAAGGGTGAGCTATTGTGATCAGTCTGTGTCCGGCATCCGTCGTCTACATTTTATTTCAAACAACTTCTCTGAAACCACTGGGCAGATTTTAACCAAACTTGTCAGGAATATTCGTTGTCTGAAACGACTGGCTGGATTTGAAAATAGTTTTCACAAAAATGTTCCGTGGGTGACCCTCTACTTAATTCCTTCAAATCATTTTGATTTGTTAAAAAACATGGCCGTCAGGTGGTGGGGCAGTTTTCCTTGTATGGCTATATTGAAATCTTTAAAAATCTTCTTGTCTGAAACTGCTGGCTGAATTTCAAAATAATTTCACAAACACGTTTCTTAGGTGACTTTCTTCCCAATTCCTTCAAATCATTTTGATTCGCGAAAAAACGTGGCTGCCAGGGTGCGGGGCAGTTTTCCTTATATGGTTATATTGAAAACTTTGAAAATCTCCTTGTCTGAAACTGCTGGCTGCATTGAAAATAGTTTTCACAGAAATGGTCCGTGGGTGACAAAATTTCTTCAAATCACTTCTATGTTTGGCCACATACTTATTCATATTGTTATTCAACGCCAATTACTCTTAATGATTGAGGTGGCGAGAGTATTTGCGCCATGACGGTGGCAGTTCTAGCTAAACTCAGTTGTGCGACCCAGGGCCATCTTGGCCCTCTTGTATAAATGTATATTTTGGAACTTCATGAATGCTTTTGTAAAATGTTATATAATGTATGTTGTTTATGAAATAAATGAAAACTCATTTAAACGGTTTACTTAATTATACCACCTTTGTGAAGTGTGCATTTCAGTTGAGTACTGCTAGATCATTGCTAAAATTTTATATTTCGTCTATTAAAAGCAGTTGTTTTTCATCTGACTCAATGTTCACTATTCACGGCATCTTTCTTTATGTCGCTTGCATTAAGCAGGAAAAACAGGCCTTGTATATGTGTTTAACTAATTAATGTTGTTTGTTTCAAGATGAGTTTTTTTTCTCGATTCTACCTTGCTTGGTATTGTGCGACGGGATATGTGTATTGTTTCCACCACCATCAAACACTTTACACATTGCTTAAAAAACGTTATTTTCTTGATAATACAATAAAACACCAAAATTTTAAGGACGACGGGACGTCCAGACCCAGTGTTCAGACAGCAACCTGAACCAGACTTTCAAGATATTTCAGGGTTAGACTCAAAAAGGTGTTCGCAAGAATCTGAATTCGAATAAACTGTTTATCAAGTACGTTATACATACGCATCGCCTCCTATCATGCGTAGTGCGTACATGTGACAGTGTATAAGCGAAATCACAACGAATGGATAAACTTTATTTTTATTTACGAATTCATGTTTATACACTTGTATACAGTTTAAAAGTCTTCGTCGTGAACAGCGTCATAGGTTTTGTCCGGCCCCAATCCTGGATGTCACTACAGGTCCTCAAAAGTTCGGTGGTACTCATGTCCCCTAACTCGTATGAGTCCCAAGCAGTCGTCCTTGTAATGTTTCCGTTGCGTCGCAGTCAATAAGTTTTCGGAGACGAGACGGACCTGAAGGCTCACTGTCTGTGCCTCTGCTCGTAGGAAGGGCACAAGAGCATAGAACCCCAGGGCGGATCGTCCAGCTCTGGAGTTGATTCTACAGTGCCATCCTTCGACATCGTTATTCGTGCGGACGGTCGCACGGAAGACACTCCAATGATAGGGGGCCCACATTGTTCCGTTAACCCTCGTGCGGCCGATGTACTCCACGACTCGATTCACTGTTCACATGTCCAATCTACTGACAGTTGACCCTTAGCCATTTGGTACTCCTCGGCCGAAGATAAATAAGACAATTATATTACAAAAACATTACAAATAATAAACAATCCAATTTTCATTGAAAGTGTGTATTTTTTCCTTGTTAAGTTAGTTTAAATTATTTAAACATTATGTACACAATACTGTATCATCCAGTAGGTCATTGGCAAGCGGAATATGCATATCAAACTGATTTTACTGAATCATTTTTTTGGCAATCTTACACTACGGATACATAAATTATATATCATTTTTAAATTGAAGTTTGCAAAGAAAATAAACAAACAAATATGTTTGATTGTTATATATTATAATGCAAATCAGAAGTGTATTACAATATTTACATCCTGCAATATAATATGTCCTGGCACAATGTACTGTCCAGTTAAATATTTAATGTTTGTATCAACCTCATACAACACAGATCGTAAGTATCGATAATTACTGACTTACCGAAAATGAAACGTAAATAAAAATCACAGATTATTTATTTTTACAGGATGAAATTGAGATCGGAAGTTACACCTCCCTATATGAACACAATTTAAGTGCACATTGTTTGAACATTGCTTCTAGATAACTTATTTGTCATTTTGATACAGATATAAATGAGTATAGAACATACTAGAAGAAAGAGCAATTGCATCACCTGACAATACTCAATTAAGAATTATTAAATCAATACTTTACATCCATTTCCAAATATCGAATAACTGGTTTGAAAAGTAGGAACATTCAACAAAGGTTGCTTGTATCTGTACAACCATTAACTCGCAATGTTTGTTGGTTCAGTGGATCGCTCGACATACTTCTGCGGTATCGTTATGACATATAACATGCAGTGCTTACACAGATGCTGCTTATTTACAGTTACCACTGTGGGATAATGACATTTTATTTCATAAGTCCACTCACGCAATTCACAATCTCGCTGCATATCGTCTCTTCTTCTGTGCTTTGTTAGGTCCGACTTAGTTGCTTACTCTGTTTTGGCGATTCCAACACATGCTGTGTTGTTTCCCCGTGTACATTGCACCAGAATATACACATTTCTGCCAAGGAAAAAGGATTAACACATGAATACCATTTACCAAATGGACATTTACTGGAGACGGATTAACGCATGAATACCATTGACCAAATGGAACATTTACTGCAGACGTGCCTGTATAAAATCACATGTCAGTAATAAAAAACAGCAACCTACTAATTTAAAATTAATTTAAATGTAGCATCTAGATTACGTTTGTTTCTATCAAATTTTAAACATAAATTGTGACTGGACGCTTACGCAAAGTGCTTATGAAATCACTCACATGAAACTAAAGGCCGTTGTGACGTACTTCGTGCATTCTCAATTGCCATATTGTCTATAGGGAATATCCACAGAAGCTACACACATCAGACATAGCTGAAATGAACAAATAAAATATGTCAATACTTTGTTAAATTAATGATTTAGCAACGAGAACCCGTCTCTGGCCTAATTTAACTTGACCTGTTGCGTTTTGGCGTAAATCTGTTCAGATCTATTACTGGTATATAAAATAAATCTATAATAGTTCTAGCTAGGATGTCGACACTCTGCCCCGTGTCGCACATGGTAACAAAGGTCATAACAATATATCCTATTTTAACGACTTTCATTGACTTCATTGAACTCTTAAATGGTGTTTTTTTTTGCTCGATTAGCTCAAATGCATTTGACACTTCATTGCGTACGTTTTCTTCGTTAGTTCTAACTACTAACACTAGCATGTTTGCACTACTGACGTTTGCCCTTTTGCAACTAACTACTGACGTTCACCGAATCAGTTTTTATTGTTCAAATGCAGTTTTTCGATACGAATTGTGAAAATTCAGTTCATGCATCTATATAAATATGTAAAACAAATAATCGAACAACTATTGAAACTATATTTAATCGTTTATGTGGCTGAAATCGTATCATTTGTCATTGTGCTCTTGCCCGAACTACCACTCAATAGACTGTGACAGCTGGAACTTCGTGCACCAGGTGCGCGGCGTCCCCGGCGCCCAGGCCGTCACATACGTCCGGCTCGCATAGCACAGCTCCAACTCCCCGTGCACCCTGAATTCCAGCTACGGTATTAAAGGGGCCAACATCTGGGTCAACAGTGGCTGCATGGGACGTTTCCACGTCTGCTATAACAAATATTAATGCAGCAGTGCGAATCTACAGTAACAACTACTTATTGGAAATTGTCTTATATAGTCTACGTGTGTTATAACTAATACCATGCAGCAGTATGCATATACAGTAACATCTACTTTATTTAGCACTATTTTATATTACCCGTAAGGCGTATGTTATAACGAATAACACTGCACACTAACAGCTTGTGTATTTTAACTGTGTAAAATTCCATGTTTATAATAACTATCTGCTACCTTTATAATAACTATCTGCTACCGTGCAGTAGAGCTGTTCGGCGCCCATTGTTAGCGATTGTATTTGTACGTTATTTGGTTAAGATTTCAATTTTGATGGATGTATGCATATATAACAACCGGTTTACTATATACCAATAAAAATTCTCATGTTCAATGTATGCACAAAGCATGATTATTATTATTAGTAGTAAAAAATGCAACAACAATAACAAAACCATTGCTGGTTGATTAACAATAAAAAGATCAATAAATGACCTTTTTAGCGAGACTGTGTTGCTTTCAATTATGTTTGAAAAATGGCATTTGTGAAGCACGCACTCGATTCGTTCAGTCACTACGAACAAATATGGAATTAAACACAATTTTAGCTCGACTTTTCGAAGAAAAAAGTCGAGCTATTGTCGTCGCCCTGTCGTCTGCATCAGCGTCTGCGTTAGCGTCTGCGTTAGTTAAGACTTTTGGTTAAGTTTTTTTTGTTTTAAATTTTTGTCAAAAGAGTCCATTTCTCAGAAACTATCAAAAGGTATCCATTTGAAACTTGCAATACTTGTTCACTATCAAAAGGGTATTCCATTACAACAAGGCAGTTAACTCTGTGAATTGTATTTCGATAGTAATCAGCCCTTGTTTGGACCTGCAACTTAGCAAATTTTGAAAAGTTTTGTTAAATATAAAATTTCTCAAAAGCTATTAAAGACAATAAATTGAAACTCAAGGTACTTGTTTATAGTGCTGACACCATTCTGCAGACAAGAGAAGGTAAATCTTTCAAGGGTTTTGCTTGAGGAATTGCCCTTTTTTTTAACTTATAAATTTTGCTTTAGGTCAAATTTTACAATATCTATAAGATGTATTGATTTAAAACTCAAAGTTCTTGATCACAGTGATTAACTTTTTCTGTAAACAAGAGGAGGTAACTATATCAAGGATTCTGGTGGAGTTATTGCCCTTTTTTCAACTTCGATTTTTTCATTTAGGTCAAATTTCTCAATATCTATAAGAGGTATTGACTGAACTTCAAAATACTTCATGACAATGATAAACTTATTCTATAAACAAAAGCCTAGAGTACTATCATATATGAGAAAGTCGAGCGTCCAGCACCCGTAGGTGGTGCTCTCGTTAGTTCGACTATTCACCGAATAGTTCGAGCAATACTACTCACCCGTTCGTCGGCGTAATGCTCTGGTTAAGGTTTGCGTGCAACAAATACATATCTCTGTAACTACTACAGATATTCAATTAAAACTTCACACATGTCTTCGAGGTATCTACTTTTTTCTAAGTACAAAAAGGGGCATAATTAAACTAAATTTCAGGTCAAAGTTATGGGCCTTGGTCAGTGACCTTACATAAATAAAAAACAGAAATCTTATTTAACTATTTTAAACATCTACCGTAATAATTACTTTATTTTGTGTATACCGTGAATAGGCAATTCAGTTCGCCTTTTCTTATAATTATCGTTACTATCTAAAGAATGATATATTTGCGGGAAAACCTAGTCGAATTATAGCAACAATTACCCTGACATAAATGTTATGCTTGTTCAAAAACTGACCTAATACGACAAACAAAACCGGAAAGCTAGTCATTTGAATCGCGTCGTTACGTATTGACAAGAAAGAAAAATGACGTCAACGGAAAACTTCAGCAGCGTTCAATTATCAAGCATAGCATTAGAGCGGATATGACACCCACAGACACAATCATGAACCAAATACGAAATCAGATTCTAAGGTGTGGAAACGATCATCTTTGCCTCCTCCGACAAACGCTGAAGTTGTCAAATCGGCGAAGGACATGCTGATCCAACCTTCTGGAAACTTAAGAACTTGGCCAAGACAAGAAAAAAAATGACCTTAGCGAAAAACTGAACCAACTTACTCACAAAAGAGACATAGATCAATTAAGATTATAAAAAGTTATGACTTTGGTCCTACATCTATTGCTTATCAATACGAAAAAATACACCTACTTTGAAAGTTGCAGGTCTATTAGTTTTCAAGAAAGTGGACCTAAACGAAATAAAATGACGACAATAGTTCTTTTTTAAAGAAACATCGGAGGAGCTAAAATAAAGTGGTCATGTCCCCATACATGAGTATGTTCTACGTGTGACGTCCGCAATCCACGCCCACTTACACCCGCGATAACAATCCTTCAAATTTTCACAATGATCATTACGATTAATGCATTGTAAGTGGTTTTCAGTTGTTGTTCTTGTTTTTCAAAAAAAACAAACTACTCACTAAACGCAAAAGGACTTCTGGCCTTACAAATCTCAGTGTTCAAACATAATTGACAACAGCCCAGTTGTTATATATCAAAATTTATTGATATTGTTATTGTTAATGCCAAATTGTTCAAAGAACATCAGCCAACAATGGATTTGTTATCGGTGTTGTATTATTTACTAACAATAATCATAAATTTTGCATACAATGAACATGTTCGTCTTTACTCGCATAAAGTAAACTGCTTTTAAAATAATATTCTTGCATACATCGATCATGAAAGCCTAACAAAATTATAAAATACAGTAAATAAAGCAATATGCGTCTTAGCTCTGCTGCATGTTGGTAGGTACAAAAGACATGGAATTTAAGCTGTTATTGTGCGTTGGTACTGCCACTTGGTGATGGTTATAATATAGAGAATCTACGCGGATTATAAAATGTTCTATGCAGAAGTTGTGACTGTACATGTATATTCGCACTGCTGCATGAATATTAGTTGTAACAGACGTGGAATTGTCCCCTGCAGCCACTCTTGACCCAGATGTTGGCGCCGTTAATACCGTAGCTGGAATTCAGGATGCACGGGGATCTAGAGCGCTTCGCTGGACGTATGTGACGGTCGAGGCGCCGGGGACGCCGCACACCTGCTGCGCGAAGTTCCAGCTGTCACAGTCTATTGACTGGTAGTTCCGGCAAGAGCAGACGTTGAACGTCGCACGGCAACCGTGGTTCACCCATACGGAGCCCGAGACGTAGCCGTAACTGTAGCCCAGCGTGCATTCTGAGCGGGATTGCTTGTGAATTACATGTATGTGTAACTCATAGCGCGACTTTAATTTAATTCCATTATTTGTTAGGGCTCATACCGTAGGAGCAAGAACTATAAGCGGTTGTTCCCAGCTAGACGATGGTCTAAACGTTAAAACTAAATGTTTAAAGTAACCATGTATCTGCAAATCTAAGTATATACAAACTTGAATATTGAAATGCATCTTTGTAGAAAATATATTCAAACAAAATCAGTTGACTATCTACATACATGTATCTGTTGTTTAAAGTCGATCGCCGTTCCGCATGGCCAATTAAATTATCATCCATCATGCTGGCCCCTAATCCGCGGCAATCAACGTCATATGTGTCATAAATCATGACATTGATAATTTAGCGATGCAGATTAGCGCCTCTATATTTGTAGAGGCCACTTATAAAGGAAGACGATGCGTTAAGGAAAGTGTTTGTAAACAATATACAGAAAATATAATTGTCAGCATTTTTTTTAAAAGGATTCGTAAAACACGCTTATTATAATTAATAACTATTATAGCTATATTATAACTATAACTTCGAAGAAAGCAGAATTCATGCCCCATTCTAGTATTGTCCTTTAATATGAAATTACCGAATCAGCCAGCTAATTTCAACTTTCCTAAGCGTTCGTTCGGAAAGAAACTCCAAAACAACGTTAATTCAACCATTAGTGGTTTGCACCTAACCAAATGGTTGCGTTATGACCAGTCCGAGGATTTGGCATTGTGCTATATCTGACATCTGACAATTCTTGATATTGTTTACCAGTTTATAAATATGATTTTATTTATACAATAATGTCATTGCACAATTCAAATAAATCAGATAAATATTATATTCATGTAGTTATTGGGCCCAATTACATTCCTTAATACGGTCCCTAGAACCTATTCACAACATTTTAATTATTGAATACGTTGATTTTTACTATCGAAGATCTTTACATACGTTGCTCGCAACCTTTAACAAAATACTAAACATTTTAAAGATAGCGGAATGGCAGCAGATTCACGAGATGCATGGATGTTACGCATGCGCAAATAAATTCCTTCATTGTTACATATAAAATATTAAATGTTTGATCTCAATTTTCACCATGACCAAGCGACTTCCCAATATATCACCATACATTGTTGGAAAGATAAGGCCATAACCTTTTGAAAAAACAGCATGTCAAACATTTTTATACGTTGTAACTCAAAATATTTACCTTATAATAAGCACATCGGTTTTTAAAGGCATGGGGGCTGCCATTTGTGCATGAATACATGGGCCAAAAGTTATGAAGATGGGAACCTTCTAAGATAAAGTAGTGCCTAAAACTGTCTTCTTTCTTATTTCTTACATATATACCTGAAAATGTATGGTTTGTTTGACGTTCCCAAAACGTTGCGGAATAACTTTGCGATATAACCTTTAAATAACCTCATTATTGATTTACTTTAACTCAGGTTGAAGATATTACACACATACCTTAGTTTTACATTTTATTGCATAAAAGTTGAACATTACAAATATACGAATATACATAGTTTGAAAGATACATATTAACAATTCAATAATCATATCATTAATAAAATATCATTAAAACAGCACATTGTACACAAAAAGATATGCATGTGTCAGATGTTATCACAGCATTCATCAAAGATTATATATGCATATGCTCACAAAGAGTGCAGATATCATTCAAGTTGTGTTGTTTGGATTCTTGATTTATCGGTTGGTGGCCAGTACATATGCGATTTCACCATGGACCTACAAATTAAAATATGTCAATAAAATCAAAATGTTTGATTTACGTAAATGAGTCATATTTCATAAGTGACTATTTCCGCTTAATTTCTTTAAATAACAATATTATAAGGGGCCTGTATGACAGCTCTATGTTTATACATATACATTTAATTATCATGGAGGGAACATGCACAAAGTTATGCTATATCAAGTGAATAAACATGAATGTTTAAAACAGTATGACTGAATGTTCGGTAATTAATTTTAAAAATAACAATAACAAAACAACACATATTTTATATATAAATTTATTACCTCGTACGATGTCAATCAGCGGTTAAATCCTTTGCATCGGCAATAAATAACTACTTTTTCTTGTAATAAAACACTGTCTTAAGTGTAGAAATTAAACAACAAAACTAGTCAGTCGGAGAACAAAGAATATCAAATGAGGCGCGCATCCGGTCAATCGCCGCAAGATAGCGAGAGATAAAGGAATTGTGTTAATTAACATCAGTCAGTAACTCAGTTTGGGATATTTACATAATTATGTCTTAGAATACAGTAAAAAATTGCTGGAATATATCACGGGATGTTCAAATAACTTCATAAATTTTTTTTATAAACTAATATCACATAGATTCTAAAATCATGTTTTATTCAGGAGTTTAAATAATCATATACGATATTAATATGCTAAAATTTAACTATACACCACAGACCATAAGCCACATGTGCATAACATACAATTATTTAACTTCACATGTTTAAACCTTCTCAGTTATTGCGTATATTTTATGTAAATCTTAATCAAAAAAGTTACTATAGAACGTTTTAGAAACGTTATAAACTAACGTTGAAATAACGTTGAAAAAATGGTGCTTCACAACGTTGCAAACAAAACTTTCTCAGAACGTTGACAGCGCGTTAGATCCACACAAAAAAAAAATAATTCAAACCCCATTATATTTCTGAAAACAATCTCTCTTAAATTATTACTGATATTCTTGAAATACGTTGTTTATACTGATTTATTATTTTCCGTGCAACGTTACCAGAACGTTTTGATTACGTTCTGCAGAAACATAACCTAGTTAAAACCAAAATGTAACGTTATATGTAACGTTATGTGCTAGCTGGGTTATTGTCTACATGAAACATAATTTGGGGTTTCTTTTAAAAATAATATGTTATACATGATTTCATTTGGAACCAATACAAAATATGACTTTAAATCATAAATCTTAACAACTTTCGTATAGGCTTGAAGCCAACAGTAGGCATTAGAGGGTCTATGTTTACACTGCTTCATTTAATATGAAGAAAGACTAAAACTTTTGTTTTGCAATATTTATAAAAGGTAACAATCCCACAATTTTTGTTTATTTGTGTTTGTTTATACACTAAAAGCAAAATTATTTCAAAACAAAAGATTCACCGCGAGATTACCGATGACGTAATATTTCAAGATGGCCGTATGGTTCTTTGAAAAACATTAATAATTTAATAACGAATAATTTACTTTTAAAAAAAATTTCAGTTGTTACTTACGTTTAAAGGTTCAATTAATTGGGTATTATAGAAAAAAAAAGTTTGGTTTGTTGCTGTTGCTTAAAATGCCCAGCAAGCAAGCCCATCTGGGCCCAATATGGGCTATAGCTGGGCAAAAAATACAATATGGGCCCCATGTGGGTCCCAATTGATATTTGTTTGCCAATATCAGACCCATATGGGTCCCAGCAAGGAAGCCAATGTGGGTTCACTGCAAGTATGCCCAAATGGGTCCCAGCAAGCCATCCCATGTGGGCACAATATGGGTTTTACCTGGGCTGATATACCTCATGGGACCAGTGTGGGACCCATATGCATTATCTTGCCACCATAAAACCCAGATGGGTCCAAGTAAAGTAAACCCATTTGGGTCCCTACTAGAAATCCCATATGGGTCACAGAAAGCAAGCTTATATGGGCCCAATATGGGCTATAGCTGGGCAAAAAGTACAATATGGGCCCCATGTGGGTCCCATATGAATTATCTTGCCACTATAAAACCCAGATGGGTCCAAGTAAAGTAAACCCATTTGGGTCCCTACTAGAAAGCCCAAATGGGTCTCAGAAATCAAGTCAATATAGGCTAAATATGGGCTATATCTGGGCAAAAAATACAATATGGGCCCCAGGTGGGTCCCATATGATATTTTTGACCATATCGACTCATATGGGTCCAAGAAAGGAAGCTCATGTGGGTCCACTGCAAGTAAACCCATATGGGTCCCAGCAAGCCACCCAATATGGGCACGATATGGGATTTACCTGGGCTAATATAACTCATGGGCCCAGTGTGGGACCCATATGCATTATTTTGCCACCATAAAACTCAGATGGATTCAAGTAAAGTAAACCCATTTGGGTTCCTACTAGAAGGCCTATATTGGTCCCAGAATGCAAGTCCATATGGGCCCAATATGGGCTATAAATGGGCAAAAAATACAATATGGGCCCCATGTGGGTCCCATATGCATTGTCTTGCCACTATAAAACCCAGATGGGTCCAAGTAAGGTAAACCCATTTTGGTCCCTACTAGAAAGCCCATATAGGGCACAGAAAGCAAGTACATATGGGCCCAATATGGGCTACAGCTGGGCAAAAAAGACAGTATGGGCCCCATGTGGGTCCCAAATGATATGTTTGCCCATATCAGACCCATATGGGTCCAAAAAAGGACGTTCATGTGATTCCACTCCATGTAAGCCCTACAGGTCCAAACAAGCCACTCCATGTGGGCACGATATGAGCTTTACCTGGGCTGATACACCTCCTAGGCCCCATGTAATCCCAAATAATATACCACATGGGACCCAGTAAACAAGCCCATATGGGTCCACTGCAAGCAATCACATGTGGGCAAGATATCTGCTTTACCTTGGCTGATAAACTATTTGGGCCCTGTATGGGACCCATATTTCTTACCACTACAAAACCCAGTCCAGCAAACCCATATGGCTCCCAAGAAGAAAGCCCATATAGGTCCCAGCAAGCAAGGCCCCAAGCACGGTCCAAGAATGGGCTCCATCTGGGCAAATACACCATATAGGCCAGGGTTTGATCTTAACTTTTGGGAAGTGGTGGTCCACAGGACCGGCTACATTCAAAGCCTACTGGTCCGATACTGAATGAACTGTTCCCGATAATCATAATACATCGAACTGCACAGTTCATACAATAGTTTAAAAAACAAAATGATTCTCAAAATTGAAATCGGAAGATATATTGAGACACACGAAAATCTATTATTCATTATATAAACATAATATGTGATATGAACATTCTTGCTTAAATAAATATAAGATATTAACTTCTCGAACTTGACATAAATTTGACATCCACGCGTTTTCGTATGCTAAACAATATAAATGCACTAAAAAGATAATTACTTATCCTTATTTTATTGGGCTATCCGTTCCTTAACGTTTTGCAATCAGTCCCACAATGCGGAAACCTAGACTTGAATTGTGTCCACTTCGATTTTAAATAGAGATACAATTTAAAACTGGCTGTTGTGAAAACAAAAACAATAATAAATTATTGCTGTGTTGAAAAGAGAATACGTTGTTAAACTAGTATTGAGCCAGGAGTAATATTAACGATATCCATGTACAAAGTATTTAGCCCAACTTAGGAATTTTGGTTTTTAGGCAACGAAACATGTGAACTTTAATTGACACTGCTAGTGTTGCACGTTATAATTTGAAAAGAAGATATTATTAACCCATGATTTTATACAACATCTGTTGTTTGATTGAATTTTTGTATTTAAAAGGTTGTTAAATGAATATAGTTAAATATTATAAATGGAAATTGCTTTTCTAAAAAGTTGATTGGATAGTTGAGGAATCGCAAAAGGTGTGATTTATACACGAGAGCTTGTGGTAAATAACAGTAAACATTATCATATCGGTTCCCCGTATTCTTTATCACAAATAATAATTCACGAATTACACAATTGGAACTAGTCCAAAAACAACTGGTCACCGGACCGGTCGTCCTTCGAAGACAACCGGTCCAGTCCAAGCAAAAATTCACAGGTCACGGACCGACGGACACGCGTTAAGGTCAAACCCTGTAGGCCCAATGTGGGTCCCAAAAATGTGTTTTGCCCATATCAGACCCATATGGGACCCAGAAAGCAAGTGAGCCCCTATATTTTGCCTCTCTCAAACCCAGGTAGGTCCCAGTCAAGCAAACCCTTATGGGCTATAGTTGTGAAAATAAACCATATAGCCCCAATGTGGGTCCCAAATGATGCTTGTGCCCATGTCAGTTCGATATGTGATAAAAATGTTCAGTTAACATGTATTTTAAATTTTAGAATGCTAATGGATTGTAGCAAGTTTGCAAGTCACTGTTCATTTAGTGGTTTCAGTATTTTCATATGCACGGCTCATAACCGTGTGTGTGATGTAATGGTACAATATATCTTGATAAAAGTCTACCATGTGTAATTAGGGGGGGACCGCCACTGGGTGATGGGTGGTATTATCTGGTGTCAAAAAGCATCAATAATTATTTGTAAAAGATCTTACAG